>CM076569.1:478662984-479133574 GCA_034641835.2 Pinus albicaulis | reverse complement strand
GAATTAAATATTTCTATTGTATATTAAAATAGAAAAAAAAATTAAAATAGTATTAAAATAAAATAAATCGTTACTATTAGATATAAAATCGAAAAGAATGATTAATAATGACAAAAAATCGATGAGTACAAAGTGAATAATGAAAGGAAGGAATTAGATAGGATCAATGGACAAAGAATGACAAAAATGGATGAGTACAAGGTGAGTAATGAAAGGAAGGAATTAGATGGGATCAATATACAAAGTAAGGGGATGAATAGATGAAATAAAGTGGGGAGGAGGGAAGAAGGGGATGAATAGACAAAATAAAGTGGGGAGGAGGGAAAAAAATAAGAGAGAGATCAGCTTGAATCATGGGTTAAATTTGACGGCTCCTAATAGAAAAAGATATATTAAAATAGTATTAAAATAAAATAGAACATATTAAAATAGTTTTAAAATAAAATAAAACACTATCATTAGATATAGAATCGAAAAGAATTATTAATAATGATAAAAAATCAATGAGTACAAGCTAAGTAATGAAAGGAAGGAATTAGATAGGATTAATAGGCAAAGGAAGGGGATGATTGAAAAAATAAAGTGGGGAGGAGGGAAGAAAAGAGAGATGAGATGGAAGTAGTGGTTAAATTTGACGGGTCTTTGATAGGTCCCTTTACTAAGGGTTTTTTTTTTAAGCTCTTTTTCACATGATTTTTAATATTTACTTTTACTTTATTTAATATTTTTCATATAAAAAAATAATCAATGAAAAATAATCAATTTTTATTTAAGAAATAAATTCATAAGGAGAAGACCAAAGTAACATTAAGGAGAAGACATACGTAACATTGAAGCGAAAATAAATAACCAGAGAAGATGTGTAGAATATAGAATTTAGAGAAAAGAGAATAAGAATATAGAAGACAAACATAACATTGAAGAAAAGCTAAATAACCAAAGAATATGTGTAGAATATAGAGTTTGGATAAAACAAAATAAGAATATAGAGTTCGGAGAAAACATAATAAAAACCTTCTACAACACTGAGATAAGGAAAACCTGCACCAACATGAAGAAGTAAAACATCTTTTTGACCTAATATAAAATGTTGTACACTTATTTAATACTTATATTAGCAGAAATTAGTCATCATAATTAAGGGAGAGTGGAGATAATTACTCTCAATTACATTCACTCAAAATTTAGACATTTTACATACAATTTTAAATCTAAAAGTGTTAGTCATCATGGAGTTTTAATTTAAGAAGTGTTAGTCATAGCTAAGATTAATTTGTCTACTCTTAGTGGGTTGAATGTATTTAATATTGTAGCTTCAAAAATTTGAATGAATGCAATTTATGTAATTATGTGGTTTCTCTCTATTCCCTATCATGATTAGGGAGTTCGTATTTTGACCAAATTATTGGCATCATACTTACAAAGTTAACATTAACCTTATAATTAGAACCATTGCATTCAAAGAATATACACTCTATTTTATCGGGTGTTTCACCTTGAGAATCTCTAGGAAGTTAGTGATTCACTCCAAAAAAAATCATTCAGCGAGGAGATCAAGAAGAACTTCGCTGAACGAAGGTTGTTGGATTCTTACATGGATGATCTGCTGATTTTTTCGAAATTCATAACTTTATAACTACAACATATCCAATATCAATATGAATTTATTTTAAAGATTCAATATCAGTATAAATTTTTCAAACTTTTTCAGAAATCAAATGAACTATACAAAACATTGTGAAATGTAAATTTTCATTTAGTAAATTACAAGAGGATAGGGTAAATGTCCAAAAAATTATATCAAAAACTTTTTAAAATATATTGATAAAAAAATTTAAAATTTAAAATATTTTTAATTATTTTTTTCAATAACATATCTCATTTAAATCCAAATTAGAATATGTTAAGTCGGTGTAACAATTTTGGTGAGCATTTCATGTAATAAAAGTTAATAAGGGAAAAATAATAATCATAATTATGAGGCACTTATTCCAAGACGAATGTTGGGAAAAATATATTAGTGCGGTTGTTCATTTGGTTTATTATGGCTAAGGAATTTGGCAAAGGCTTGGAAACACAAATGACATTAATTGAAATTTTATTTATGAAAATAATGAAAAATAGGAGAAAATGAAGGTGAAAGGTCACAGGTTGCATGTGAGGAGGAAAATGAAAGAGAATAATGGAAAATGAATAAAATAGAGATCCCATTAATAAAAGGGTTTCTGAGGATTGGTTGGTACCTTTTGTTAGTATTAATTTTTGTCAGTTCTTTTTTGGAGCTCTCTCTCTATTCTCTCTCTCTCTCACTCTTGGACACTTAGATTTTTCTTGGAACACTATAGCATTAGATAAAGAAATCAAAATAAGAGAAATATTAAGTAATGATCAAGAAAGGAAGTGTAGGATCAGCTGGCTACAATAAGATTCTTTGCAGGTATTGAGTTGCATGTATGAATTCTTTACTAAATATGGAATGCATGGTTATGCATGTCTGTTCCATGTTATCTTGTTGTCATTGGCATGGCTTTTTCCAGGTGAGACAATTTTTTTCAACCTATCCTTTCCATTTCTAGATAGTCATGGTGTGATGGGTTCTCATGATTTTGGTTGAGCTGGATTACCAAATGGATTCAAAACTAATTGAGGTGGTTTTTGAAAGAAAGAACACATGACCTAGTAACCCCTTAATCAAAATGTGGGTTGAGATAAAGTTGAATTTTATGTTTCCTCGACGGGCCTAGGAATCATCAACCGATGAATGATAGGATATATGATAAATCCCAAAATTCGATGCTCTTCATCAGGCCTAGGAATCCCGAAATGTGATATACAGTAAATAATGGAGGGTGGAGTCTCGGTTAGGGCCTAGTGATCTAGTGTGTATAGCGATAAAGCCCATAGACTGGAGTCTCGGTTAGGGCCTAATGATTCGGTGTGGATTGTGGTAAAATCTAGATACTAGGATACAGGAAAATTCCTCACGATGTAGGTGGGGAAATTCAGTGGCATCCATGCTTGTTTATGGCCTAGTGATCCAATCGAGATGATGGTAAATCCTAGTATGCTATGTTTATTATTTATGGCCTTGTGATCTGGTGAATATTGCAATAAAGCCCGGTCCTATTGATGAGGGTGAGGTGGTTTAGCATCGAGAAGCACTAGTTTATTTTGTTGGTTTTGAGTCCCACATTCATGCTTAGAATATGGAATGGGGGTGATTACCTAAAAGAAGTATTTGGTTCAGCAAATATACAGTCAGGTGATTAGTGTAAGTCCCAAACCTGGTTGGCTTATGCCTTCATTAATAAGAGATTATTCTTGTTGGTAATTCATGAGTAAATGTATTGGTTTATTTGTGGATTCTATGGATGTTGTATCCTTATTATTCATGTTGGTTATATGATGGTTATGAGCATGTTTTATGAAACTGTTGATGTATGGATATCATAATGTTTTGATTTGTAAATGAATTAATAATTAATATATGACCTATTAGGTGATAATACAACTAATGTGATGAGGCATCAATGCTTCTTAATGATTCTCAGATAAGTATTAGACTTCTATGCTCAGATCTGCTGTAATAATCTGTAGAAGGTATATTTGTGACATGTTTGATGAAATTCTTGTCATGAATAATAGGGGTCTAGACAGGTCTTATATCAAGTTTGTTTTAAAAAGCACTATCTTCATGTATTTTATGATTTATAGAAGTTTCATGAGTTTCTGGGTAGTGATTAGCTCTTAGCCGTAGAAAATAGCCTTAGTATTGCAGTCGTTGGCATAACACTAGAAGAAAAAGTATAAAGTCACACTCAGGTAGGCTCATGGGCACAACTGGGGCTCTCTGTCAGTTGGGGGGGTTGGTAAGGGAGCAATTGGGGCTGTAGGTCAGTGAAACGTTGAGTGTCCTCGGGGGTTGGTCACTTGGAAGGGTGGGTTGCCTCCAGAATGTTTTTTAGCATGTTTGTACATATTGACTGTGTTGTGTCCGTACGACTTCCTTAACTATACTTGGGGAGTTGAATCTAGTCATATTAGCTTCTCATCATTGGTTTACCCCAGTGGGCTGATTAACTTGGGTAAATGTGGGAAGAGGGTGTTATAGTCGACATGATTTATGTATGAACAAAGATGAAAATTATTGAAAGTATATATCTTAAGGACAATTTTTTTGATTTGCATTCCATCGTTGTTGCAAAGGATGATTTGGATGAAAAAATTCAAGTAAATATCAAAAATAAAATTTAAAATGGAGTGCTCTCGTGATTATTTATCAATTTTTTGAGCATGATTTAAGACTCAATATGCAAATATTTGTAGGGAAATGATCTGATTTGTAGTTAATTTTCTATCATTATGAATGTGTTGGACTAATTTCCTGAACCACATGAGTAGGGAACGAGGACAAGGAGGATAATTTAGAAGAGTTGTGAGATATATAGTGTATAACTGTGGGAAAATGCAGTGCAACCCCACTTACAATATGAAGAATATTCAATATCTCATTAACTATTGTAGCTTCTAGGTTAAGTTATGGTTTGAGGTAGCTTCCTCCCAAAAAAAAAATTGGGCACTTTGATCTATTGTTAGATTTATTTAGTGCCCTAGATCTTAGAATTTAGATTATGGATCTCTTTTATCCAATCTTTATGGGTAGATGTCATGCATTGTCTCGCACTCAAGTTGTGTGATGTTTTAGGCGTGGGTAGGTAAGTATTTATTTTCAGAGACATAATATAATGGTTATATTTTCATGGATACTTGGCTTTCTCTCGTCCATAGAAGCAGAATTGAGTCTTTTTTTAAGTTTTTTCTTTCTGTTTTCTTTCATTGTGTTTGGAGGGAGGTCGATTTTACGTGTTTTTCTTGTTGTCGTGGTGAGACTTTTATTATATGACTCATATCCTCAACCTTTATGATAATAAATGGTATATTTCATCTTATAAGGTCATTGAATTCATATATTTTCATAGTGATCATTATTTTCACTTTCTTGGATTTGCTAGACTTATCCAGAACTTTTTCGTTGAGTTGTGGGTTGAAAAATTATGAGGCCTAAGGCGTTGAATTAAGGGAGAGTTATTCCAAGGAGGAACAGACTAACCTAATTGAAATCACTTGGGTAAGTAGTTTTTCATGTGATTTTATAACAACGGTAGCTATTCACAGTAACTTCCAACTTGGTGGAAATACATATCAATTATACATATAAAATTTTAAACTTGTGATTTTCCTATATGCCTGTCATCATTTCACTTTTCTAAATTATTCGAAAGTTAATAATTACATTCTTATTTTAGAATAAACTTTATTTGATACCTAAAAAAGGTAAAAACATGTAAATGAGCATCAATTTTTAATCTTGGTTAGAAGGGATATGGTGGGGAAGAGAATAAGGAAAATAAAAAGAAAAAGGAACAATATAACTAATAAAAAAATAATATTATGAGAATAGAAAAGGGGGAAGGGGGTACTAAGAATGGTTAGCATTGACATCAGTGTTAGGGGGAATAGGTTTTGAGGAAAAAAATGGATAGTGGGTTTCTAAGAATGGCTCGGATTAAATCCATATTCGTGATTAAATTTGTAAGAGTTATTTTGATTACAATTCTTCTCTAATGACAAGGTTCAACTGGAAAGGGGTAGGGAAAAAGATTTTCGTTCTGCCAAAATAAATTAAATGTTTGGTGTTGTGGGAGTGCTCAGTGATGGTAGATATTGGATACATTTATGGTAGTTGTTAATCATGTCTTCTTTCATATGTGATTTGCAGTATATCCTTGTTTGTACTATGTAAGACATTTCTTTGGAGCAAGGTATCTCATAGAATCCAAGGCCAAGCATACATTCATTCTTGTCTTTTGAAAATATAAAGAGTTGGGTGACAGTTTTATAAGGTTTTAACAAGGTTTTGATGTTATTTTTTGAAAGGAATCCAAAAATATGATCATTAATACCTTGAATGTATGGGAGGGATTATTTCACCAAAGGCAGATTGATGGAGAGGTTTTTAGGATTTGGGTCAAGATATGAATGGAATTCCTTTTTGATATAGGATGACGAGTGACTATTGGCTTTAATGGCCTTAGTTAGATGGGATGTTTCATTGGAGAGTGATTGAGAGGAATAAATATGAATGACTCAAGTAATAATATTTCTAAGTACAACAAAATTTTGAGTTGGATGAGGGTGAGAGTTTGAATGGAGGTACTTATCAGTGTGAGTCATCTTTCAATAGAATTGGTGGGTAAGAGAACCATCTAGAAGGTAAGAGAGAAGGACATCAAGAATGGTAAGGGAGTGATTAGCTTCCAGTTCCATAATAAACTAGATGTGGGGATAAATGTGATTATTATGGGTCATAAGGAAGACTTGGAGAGCTAGAAAATGATGGGACCAAATAACAAAGGTACCATCAACAAAGTGCTTCCAACATTTGGATTTTCTGTGGAATATTTCAAGGGTTAAGTTTATGAAGTTATCCATAAAAAATTTGGTAACAATAGGGGATAGGTAAGAACCAATTGGTGTGCCCATGAATTGCTGATAGAGAAATCCATTAAAATTGAAGAAAGTGATCGTTAAGAAAATTTTGATATGGTCAAGGGTTTTAGATTCAACATGTTTGGATATGCGATCAATGGATTATGGGATAGGGATTTTGGTAAATAAGGAGATGACATCAAAGCTAACCAAGATGTTGTTTACATCAAGATTTATATTTTAGATTTTTTGGATAAAATCAACAATATTTAATGAAGGATGAGGTATGGTTGGAGAAGGGATTAATTTTCTTGGAAAGGAATCAGGAAAGGGCATGAGTGGGGCCACTGATGGTGCTTATGATGGGTTTAAGGGGAATATCCTTCTTTAGGATTTTAGGTTGACTATAAATCTCGAGGGATATGGGATTCAGGGGAACGAGATTATTTTAGATAGATGGGTCCAAGTGGGAGGTTTTAACGCTTTTAGTGACCTTGTTGGTCATTGATTTGACAGGGTTTTGGTTTAAGGAGTTTTAAGAGGAGGACAAAAGGAGCTCAAGAACTTACAATGATAATATGAAGAATTCATGACAAAATATCCATTGTATTTATAAAATTTTAAAATGATAATGCTGGGATTGGTATTAAGCTTACATAGGGCAATAAATTCCTCATTTGAAGGTTATGATTAGGGAGCTTGGAGCTCCAAAGAATTCCTCCACATTCATGTCGAAGATATTTTGCAACATGGGAGGGAAAGAGGTGGGAAATGGATTCAAAAGAAAAAATAATGTCCTCGAAGGGGATTCTAGGAGGAAGAATTGGATAATTGAAGCTTTTTTTAAAAGGCTTAAGGTAGGACCATCAAGCTCTTCAAAGGACAAGTTGAGAAACTTGGAATTAAGAGTAAGAGGAGGTTTAGGAATGGATGTAAGGAGGGTGGGAGAGGAATAATAATTAATATTCAAATAATATTTAGAATTAAATATGGAATTAGAATTAAGGGAATTAGAGAAAATGTTGACCATATAAACACTAATATCAAAAGGGGGAGGAGGAGTAGACTTGAAGTGCAGACCAAAACAAGAGTTAAAATAAAATATACTATTCTATATCAGCATTAAGATCAAAAGGGGGAGGATCAGTAGGCTTGAAGTGTGAAATGAAACAAGAGTTAAAATAAAATATACTATTAAAATTAGAATTAAATCTCGGGTTAGAATTTCAATTAAGAGAAGGGAGGTTGAATGGTGTTGGGGAATATTAAGAAGAATTAGGAAAATGGGGGGGTCTAGGGATAGGAAGAGAACTAGAGGTTATTATAGACTAGCACAAATACATTAGTAAATGTGGTTGATATATGTCGAAGGCATCTATCAATCACATGCACAACCACAATAGTAAATGTGGTTGATATACGTTGAAGACGTATTATTATTATTATTATTATTATTAATTAATTAATATTACTACTGTTATTAATTAATATTGTTACTTTTATGGTAATTTAAATCTAATAGCATTATTAATTAATAAATATTAATAATAATTAATTAATTCATTTTTATTTCATTCATTATTAATAATTAATTCACTAATAATTAATTAATTATTAATAATAATAATTAACTATTGTTTTATTAATATAAATACTATCGAACTCACTGGTACCATTTTAGGAGCGATGGCAGCCAGAGGAAGGCTTAGGGCTTTCAGATTTGGTTTCTGTGATCGTTCACCTGTGACCTCTCATGGTGGCTCAATAGTCGGGAGATGGACTTCCATACACCCTTACAGTGTTTTTGGAACAGATGGGAACAAAGACAAGAATTGGGGAATCTCAAACCCTACTGCAACCGACCCTTGAGAACCCACCGACTGCCTCGGCCTATTTCCATAGACTGCTCTGACGACACCTCACCCTTGTCCATCTTCTATGCAAAGTTACCGCACCACATCTCAAGTACTAATGTTTGGAGGGAGGGGCGTATATCTAATGAGATCACATCTAATGCCGACGGTTATGAGGCGGAACAAGAAATATTACTACCCTCAGATTTCTATGCTCACTCCAGGGCATTTTCGAGACAGTGTGTCCGACTCACAGTGATATTCACCTGATACCGTTGCCCTATCTCCCAACATTGTTCTCTATCGAGATTTCTAACCTAACTCCATTTTTCCCGTATCTATGTAGACAGACCATACACCAATAGGAGTTGACATTAGTGTCACAATAAAGGAGAAACAGATAAACTCGAATCGCTTTCAAATTTTCATAAAACCCCCTGTGGGGAATATTTTTTTAATTTGGGCACAGGATACTAACGATGTTACAGATTTGAAGCAATGCATCAGGTTATCCTCAGGATACCCTTGCCATTTGCAGTCCCTAATATATAGTGGGAGGTCATTACAAGACTCCAACATAATCAAATAATACTCCATTTGCCTTGTCTCTACCATTTATCTCAATCTATGACTGAGAGGTGGCTCAGCTGTGCAAAACATATCCCAGGGTCCCAGGGGAACCAACACATCCAAAATTGACTTCCCAAAAGGTCCCTTTTACAGGACCATATTACAAGGGAAAAAAAAAACAAAATCTCCAATAGTACCAACTGATAATTCCCCCAAACATTACGTTGTGCAATAACTAAATTACATCCCAGAACTACAAATAGATATTCCAAATACTGATGAAGATTGATCCAATTTTGAATCCCAAGCACTAATCTACAGATTTAATTTCTTCTGGCCTAAACCAATGGATCTCTTTCATTGGATATTCACCACCTGGACCATGGACTATGAAATCCATCTCTGTCCAAAGGTCCTTTTCATTATCAAGTTCCTATCCTTAGAGGCTAGAGACATGATTCGTAAGGTTAGATCATGGTTATGGGGATCCACTGGGCTATTCACCACACCATGGTTTCTATATTTTGACGCAAATACTGTGGAGGTCACCAAAATTTTAGTCTGGTTCTGACTATACAACCTCCCACTTCACTTCTAGAATGAAGGTGTACTAGAAGGCATAGGAAACATCATTGGGAGATACATAAAAAATCACAGCCAATGCTTTGAGGAGAGGATCTACACCTTTGCACACATCTGTGTGGAAGTGGACCTCAGCAAAGGGATTCCAGAGAGAATCCAACTAAATCACAAACAATAAAAATGGACTAAGCATCTTGACTATGAAAACATTGCATTCAAATGTATAATATCTATGAATACCGGGCATTTGCAAAACACATTCCCAGAGGAAAAAAGAGACAACAGAAAAAAGAAAAAGATAGGGAGAGAAACTAAAGGATGGAAATTTCCTTCAAAAGAACTAGAATAGGATATGAAAGAAGAAGAGGATTCACCCATCCCAAATGAAAACAACCAGGCCTTAACCGAACAAGAGATGTAAGATCCATTTTAACTTACCACCATGGCTTAGCTAAAAATGGACCATGGGGCACCGGAAAATGGGGGAAACAAAAGATAATACAACTTAGACACTTCTTATTCGGATAAGGACAATGGAGCAATCACACCAGAAAATCTGCTCGGGCTTAAATCTGCCACAACAAAACAAGGTCCTCGGTGCAAGGTCGAAAAGAAGAAAGGGAGAAAATTTTAATTTCACCCCATGTATTATAGGTTCTTATGATGTAACTTGATAGCCTATCTTTTGACAATTACCAGCAAATGCAACATGCAAAATATAAATATTGTCTTTTTAATAATTTATACTAATTATTATTAATCAATTAAACTCAAGGATTTATATTTAACCCAAGGATATATATATATATATAACATTTGGTTCACAAACATTCGGTGGTTGCTACATCCACGCAAAAATCCAGGAAGATCAATCGAAAGGGATCTACTCGCCAGGCAAATAAGTAGGGCTTAAATGCAACGGTGTCAAAGATGTTTAACCCTGCAACCTCCCAAATAGAAAGGTAATTAGCAATAAGAACTCAACCAATTGATTTAGCCCTTGGGGCTTCACAAATACTAATATTAAAAACCATATGAATAACATTATACCCTATAAATATGAACCCTTAGATTGATAAACACGAGGATTGATATTATAAACCCAAAGAATAATACACCCAAGGGATTTATTCTAAAAAACCAAGGGATTATAAACCAAAGGAAATAATATTAAACAAGGGATTAATATTATAAGCTCAAGGTACATAAACCCTAATATAAATGTTATAAACCCTAAAACAATTATGGCTGACCATGGTTGGTTTTCATATTGAGTCAATCTTTGTCACAATGCGATGTTGGATCATGGTTCACCATGATTGTTTTTCATATGGAGATAATATTTGTAACAAAGAAACGTTGGACATTGGTTGATTTTCATATTAAAAATATATTCGTCACAATGTGACGTTAGACCATTGTTTACCATGATTATAAATCCTATGGGTTTATATTAAGCCCAAATATTAATATTATAAAACCTATGAATAATAATATACCGTAGGAATATTAAATCTTATATTAATAAACCCAAGGGATTGATATTATAAACCCAAGGTACTAAAACCCAAAGGAATAATATTAAACCCCAAGGGATAAATAATATAAACCAAAGGTATATAAACCCTAAGATAAATATTAAAAACCATTAAAAAAACATGGTTGACCATGTTCTACCATGGTTTATTTTCATATTGAGGCAATCTTTATCACAACGCAACATTTGATAATGGTTGATTTTCATATTAAGAGAATATTTGTGACAGTGTGACATTGGACCATGGTTGTGCATGGTTGACCATGATTATAAAGCCAAAGGATTTATATTAAACCCTATAATTAATATTATAAACCTTATGAGTAATATTATACCCTATAAATATGAAGCCTTAGATTGATAAACCCAAGGGATTGATATTATAAACCGAAGGGGTTAATTATAAAACCCTAAGGTATTATAAACTCAAGAGAATAATATTAAACCCAAGGGATTAATATTATAAGTGTTAGTACATAAACCCTAATATAAATAGTATAAATCAAAGGGATTCATACTAAAAACCCAAGTGATTATAAACAAAAGGGAATAATATTGAACCAACATCATGTAAACCCTAAGATAAAAATTATCAACACAAAAATAATCATGGTTGACCATAGTTGATTTTCATATTGACACAATCTTTGTCACAATGCGATGTTTCACTATGGTTGACCATGGTTTATTTTCATATTAAGACAAAATTTAGCACAATGCGATGTTGTAAAATGGTTGACCATGGTTGAACATGGTTGATTTTCATATTGAGACAATATTTCTCACAATGTGATGTTGTACCATAGTTGACCATTGATGAAAATGGTTGTCATTATGTGGCATTGGACCAAGTGATTGATAAACCCAAGCGATTGATATAATAAACCTGAGGGATTAATTCTAAAACCCCAAGGTATTATAAACCCAAGGGAATAAAATTAAACCCAAGGGATTAATATTATACACCCAATGTATATAAACACTACGATAAATATTATAAACCCAAGGGAATAATAAATCCAAGGGATTTATACTAGAAAGTGAAGGGAATAATATTAAATCCAAGGGATCATAAATATTACAAACACAAGGTATATAAACCCTAAAATAAATATTATAAACCGTACAATAAACATGGTTGACCATGGTTGATTTTCACATTGACACAATTTTTGTCACAATGCAACATTAGACTATGGTTGACCATGATTGATTTTCATATTGAGACAACCTTTGGCACAATGAGATGTTAGAAAATGGTTGGCCATGGTTGACCATGGTTAATTTTCATATTGAGACAATCCCTCTTACAATCCGATGCTGGACCATGGTTGACCTTGGTTTACCACTATTTATTTTCATTTTGACATAATATTTACCACTATGAAATGTTGGACTATGGTTGAACATGATTGATATTCATATTGGGACAATCTTTGGCACAATGCAAACATTGTACAACGGTTGGTCATGGTTGAAAATGGTTGATTTTCATATTGATACAATCTTTGTCAAAATGCGATGTTGGACCATGGATGACCATGGTTGACACAATGTGACATTGGAGCAAGAGACAATATTTTTCATAATGTGACCATGGTTATTGACCATGGTTTACCATGATTTATTTACATATTGAGAAAATAGTTGGCATAATGCAATGTTGGAACATAATTGACCATGCTTAATTTTCATATTGAGACTATCCTGGTCATAACGCAACATTGGTTTGTTTTGATATTGAAAATATTTATCATAATGTCATGTTGAAACATGGTTTAAAGTGATTATAAACCAAATGGATTTATATTAAATCAAAATATTAATATTATAAACTGTGTGAATAATATTAATCCCTAGGAATATGAACCCTTAGATTAATGAACCCAAGGGATTATAAACCCAAGGGGATAATATTAAACATGAGGGATAAAAATTATAAATCGAAGGTATTAAAATCCTAAGATAGATATTATAAACCCTAAAATTAACGTGGTTGACCAAGGTTTACCATCATTGATTTTCATATTGATACAATCTTTGTCACAATGAGACTTTGCACCATGTTTGACTATGGTTTATTTTCATATTGAGACATTTTTTGGCACAATGTGACATTGGACCATCATTGACCATGGTTGACCATAATTGTAAATGCAAGGGATTTATATTAACCCTAGGATTAATATTATAAACCTTATGAATAATATTATACCCTACGAATATGAACCCTTAGATTAATAATCTCAAGGAATTGATATTATAACACTAAGGGAATAATAAACTGATCAAGAGATTAATTCTAAAACAAAAAGATATTATAAACCCAAGGTATTAATATTATAAATGAAAGGTATATAAACCCTAAAATAAAAATGGTTGACTTTGGTTGACCATGGTTCATTATAATATTGAGACATGTTTTGGAACAAAGTGATGTTGGACCATGGTTGACCATGGTTCAACATGATTGATTTCGATTTTGAGACAATCTTTGTCACATTGTCGAGTTGGCCCATGGTTGATTTTCATATTGAAAAAATATTTGTCACAATGTGATGTTGGACCATGGTTGAACATGATTATAAACCCAAGGGATGTACATTAAACCCAAGGGATTTATATTAAAACCAAGAATTTATATTCTAAACACTATGAATAATATTACACCCTAGGAAAATGAACCCCGAGAAACCTAAACCTGATAGACTGAATAATATTTAAAACCTTATGAATACTATTATACCTTATGAATATGAATCCTTATATTGATAAACATAAGGGATTGATATTACAAACCCAAGGGATTAATTCTAAAACCCCAATGTATTATAAACCCAAGGGATTAATACTAAAAACCCAAAAGAATAATATTAAACCCAAGGGTTAAATATTATAAAACCAATGTATATAAACCCTCAGATGAATGATATAAACCCTAAAATAAACATTGTTGACCATGGTCAATGGTGGTTGATTTTCATATTGACACAATACTTGTCACAATGTGACATTGGACTATGGTTGACCATGATTGATTTTCATATTGAGACAACCTTTTTCACAATGCGACATTGGAAAATGGTTGACCATGGTTGATTTTAATATTGAGATAATTTTTTTCACAATGCAATGTTGGACCATGGTTGACAACAAATGACCATGATTGTATTAGTGAGATGTTCGACAAAGAGATAATCTTTGTCACCAGTGTGACCATGGTTATTGACAACGATTGACCATGATTGACCATGGTTGATCATGGTCGATTTTCATATTGAGACAATATTTGGTACAATGCGATGTCATAACATGGTTGACCATGGTTGATTTCCATATTGAGACAATCCTTGTGAAAATGTGATATTGGACCATTGTTGACCATGATTGGTTTTAATATTGAGACAATACTTGTCACAATGCGATGTTGGACCATGGTTTACCATTACTGATTTTAATATTGGGACAATATTTTTCACAATGCAACATTGGACCATGGTTGACCATGATTTATTTTCATATTGATAAAAACCTATAATAAACCCTAAGATAAATATTATAAACCAAGTTATATATACACTATGATAAATATTATAAACACTAAAATAAAAATTGTTGATCATGGTTTATTTACATATTGAGACAATATTTGTTACAATACGATGTTGAACTCTTAAATTAATAAACCAAGGAATTCATATTATAAAACCAATGGAATAATAAACCCAAGGGATTAATTCTAAAACCCCAATGTAATATAAACCCAATGGGAATAACACTAAACCCAAGGGATTAATATTATAAATGCAAGGTATATAAAACCTAAGATAAATGTTATAAACCCTGAAATAAACTTGGTTTATCACGGTTGACCATGGTTCATTATCATATTGAGACAAGATTTTTCAAAAAGCGACGTTGGACCATGGTTGATCATGGTTCAACATGATTAATTCTCATGTCAAGAAAATCTTTGTTATATTGTGACATTTGACTATGGTTGATTTTCATATTGAGAAAATATTTTCGACAATGTGATGTTGGACCATGGTTGACCATGGTTGACCATGATTATAAACATAATGGATTTATATTAAACCTGAGGGTTTATATTATAAATTGTTTGAATAATATTACACCCTTGGAAAATGAACCCATAGAAACCTAAACCTAACAAATTGAATAATATTATAAACATTATAAATAATATTATAGCCTAGGGATATGAATCCTTAGATTGATAAACCTAAGGAATTTATATTATAAACCGAAGGAATTAATTCTAAACCCACAAGGTAATATAAACCCAAGGGAACAATATTAAACCCAAGGGATTAATATTATAAACCCAAGGTATATAAGCCAAATAATAAATATTATAAACCCAAGGAAATAATAAACCTAAGGGATTAATACTAAAAATCAATGGGAATAATATTAAACCCATAAGATAAATATTATAAACTTGAGGTATATAAACCCTACGATAAATATTATAAACCCTAAAATAAATATGGTTGACCATGGTCGACCACAATTGATTTTCATATTGACACAATATTTGTCAAAATGCAGTGTTGCACTATGATTTCAACCATGATTTATTTTCATATTGAGGCAACTTTTTTCAGAATGTGACATTGGAAAATGGTTTCCCATTGTTGATTTTTGATATTGAGACAATCTTTGGCACAATGTGATGTTGGGCCATGGTTGACCGCTGATGACCATGTTTGTAGCAATGGGACATTGGACCAAGAGACAATATTGGTCACAGTTTTACCATGGCTATTTACCATGGTTGAACATTATTGACCATGATTGATTTTCATATTGAGACAATGTTTGTCACAAAGCGACGTTGAAATATGGTTGACCGAGGTTGATTTTAATATCGAGACAATCCTTGTCAAAATGCGATATTGGATCATGGTTGACCATGATTTATTTTATTATCGAGACAACCTTTGTCACAACATGACGTTGGACCATGGTTGACCATGGTTGATTTTCATATTAAGACAATATTTGTCCCAATGTGAAATTGGACCACAATTGACCATGATTGATTTTCATATTGAGAAAAGCCTATGATAAATCGTTAAATATTGTAAACCAAAATATATAAACCCTACATTAAATATTATAAATGCTAGAACAAACATGGTTAACCATGGTTTATTTATATATTGAGACAATGTTTGTCACAATAAAACGTTGAACCATGATTCACCATGGTTGACCACGATCAATTTGTGTATTGAGAAAATATTTGTGACAATGCGATGTTGGACCATGGTTAACTATGGTTGGTCATGCTTGACAATGATTAACATGACTAACCATGCTTTACCATGGTTTTCCAATTCAAAATGTGACCATGGTCCAATATTTCATATCGGTGACAATCTTTTAAAAAATAATAATAAAATAAATAAATACATATATTTCATAATTAGTTACATTATTAAATTATAATAAATCAATATTAATGTCATTATAATTATTATTATCATTAATTAAAGCCTTTTTTATATCTTCATTACTATTTAATAAAATTTTATTTATATGTTTCAAAATGAAATTAATTATAAAAACAAACAATTTTTCAAAACCTTTTAAATTCAAATTTATGAAAATAAAGCATATAATTTTTTTTGGAAAATTTCTTATCTTATAAACATTAAAAAACTCATACATATTCATCATAACTTTAAAATTATAAATTAATAACTTATTATTATTATTATATTTTGTATAATAACATATATTAAAATTAAAAAAGTGCTACATAGTAGCTACTCTGTGCCACCTTTATAAAAATTTAGTGAAACTATATCATTATTATCATATATTAAAAGGAATTAGCAACTATGATTTGTCAATATAGTTGTAAAATTAATAAATGGGATAATGGGATTGATATAATGTGAAATGTAAATTTAGTGTAACAATTTTGATAATTTTCTTCCATTTTGAAGTCAAATACATGTGATATAGGCATCCAATTTATTATAAGTTTATAGGGTTTAAATTAACACACTTAACAATAGTTATGTGTTGCATTTTATAGATTAATTGTGTGATACAATAAGTTTATTTCATTAATTTAATTCGCCCTCTTTACTTTAATATATTAATATATTTCAATTATTTATAATTATAAAATTTTAAGTATATATATATATATATATATATATATATATATAATTTTTTAATATTGGTGATGATGATGATGATGGTTATCATTTTTTGAGATGAATGCGGTCTATTAGACCTTAAGAGAGGAGAAATAATCTAATTTTGATTCTTCAAAATCTTGGTTTTATGGTGAAAGAGAAGGGAAATAAGTTCTCCCAGATCACTATAGGTGGGTTGGCTTACAAGGTCGCGAAGATTGGAAGTGTGACAAATGGTAGGGAATTGAGAGCAAATGTGAGTAAGAGTTGAGAAGTATAAAAGGAAGTGCTTTTCATATTCCACCTACTTAGAATCACAGATCTGACAGGTTCTATCATTCCAAGGGGTCTTGGGAATTGACCACCACCCGGTAGCACTCCAAATATCATGGGAATTAGTTCTTATCTTAGCGATGTTCATTCTTTTATTATTGTTGGACAACACAGAGAGATATGTCTAATTATCAAGGGTGGGGTTGATCACTTCCTTATAGTATCTTAGCTTCCATTTAACCTCCAGCTCTTGATCTTCCCACAACTTGTCCTTAAACTTGGAGGTAATAGTATTTTTTATATTATCTTTTATTCCCATAGTGAGCTCCTCCTTAATTCCCGAATGGTTGAGCCAGGACTCGGAATCCTTATGCCACTCGCTCTTGAGGTGAAGTTGAGGGTTTTCATATAGTTAGAAGCAATTTGAGGGAGCCTTTTTTATTCCATGTTGTCAAGATTATTATTATACATAAGATATCTAAACATAGCCATACTTTCAATGGGGGGAAAACCAGATTCGATCAAGAGGATAGGATAGTGAGTATTTCCCTTGATATTAAAGTTGTAGGTTATGAATTTCTTTTGAATCATCTCAATCTTCCTCCATGACTCTCTGGATATAATGCAACCCAAAACTTCACATCCATATAAGACAACAGGGGTGACAAGGGTCTCAAAGAGGAACCTCTTTTTACTCAAAAGTTAAAGGTCGACCAATTTACAATTTTTTTCAAGCTCATAATAAGCTTTCCAGCCCCCAATAATCCTTTTCTCGATGTTATAATTATAGTTGAGATGATGATGGAAGTCAATCCCCAAATGCTTATAAGAAGAAAACTACTCTAAGAACTAGTTATTATACATGAAACTACCATGGGTGATCTTTTTGGATTTAATGATTATGACCTTAGTATTGTCAGTATTAACTGTCATACGCATCTTGGAGCAGTAGTCATGAAGAATCTGGACCTTCTTATCTAGGTCATCATGGATTTTTTCAAGAATAAAAATATCATCGGTATAGAGGAGAAGAGTAATGAGAACACCAGCAAGCTCGGTGCCCTTACACCCCACAGATTTCAAAAACTCCTTTAGATTATCGATCTATATGAAAAAAAGGGTATGGGATAGGGGACACCCTTTCTTAACTCCAATATTGCATTTAATGTATTTATACCACTCCTCGTTGATCTTAAGCTTGCCAGTGACGGTCTTGTAGAGATGGATCACAAAAATCCTCAGCTCAAGAGGGACCATGATCTCCTTAAGTCTCTCCCAAAGTTTCTCTTGAGGGATAGTGTCGAAAGATTTTCTAACGTCCACAAAGAGACATAAGAGATCAACTTTACTATTGCAACATTCCTTTGCAATGATTCTAAGAGTGACCATATGGTCAATAGTCAAGTGATGTCTCCTAAAACCATCTTGTCCTTTAGCTCGTTTTCCCTGCCTTTCAAGCCAAAGGCTAAGCTTCTTCTCCAAAATGAGCCCATAAATCTTGGCTAGGATATGACTAACCCTAATGGTCCTCTAGTTGGAAGGGACACTCTTGTCCCCATTTTTAAATATAGGTACAATAAGGCTTTGCATCCAAAGCCTAGGGAAGCCATGCATTATAGCCAAATTTAGAAGCTTTTGGAGATAAGGAATGAGGATATATCGTTCCATTTTAAGGATCTCAGCTTGGTATCCTTCCATATATTTAGCTCTCTGATTATCAAGCTTATTACACTACAAGGAAAAGACCCTCTAGCGGAGGTTATAAAGGAGGTTTCTAATGTTATAAAATTGGCCAAAATTGTAAAAAACACATTTTCTACAACATTAATTTACGGTTACAGAGGTTTTGGCGGAGCTTTTAACGGAATTTCAACACAACTAAAATAACTGAGCAGACAGAGGCTATTACAGATGTTTTTTTCATCGGTTCACTACTAAGGTGTCAATGCACTGGTGTGTGTCATGTAGAAGGTGGTCTGGGGTGGTCGAAGGTGCATGCACAGGGCTGTCAAGGTATAAAACTGCACTGGGGCACAGTGTGGGTGATACAATGCATGGGGTCGTTCTAACTGTTCTTGGGATTTGTGCGGTGCCCATAGGTCGTCTCAACGCACTGGTACATCGAGTTATGGAAACCAACCGAAGCACAGTATCAAGAAAATGCACCATTTTTTCTAATTTGTATTGATATTTGTGCAGTGCCCATAGGTCATACAAATTCCCCGGTGTATAGACACACATAAATGCACTGGTGCGCAGTATCGCACAAACACAATGAGATTTATAATTGGTATTAGTATTTGTGCAGTGCCTATATTTCTAATAAAAACACCGGTGCACTTTATCATACAAACTCACTGGTGTATAATAACTGATAGGCACTGGTTTTCATTTTGTATTTTTAAGAAACATTGGCCTGTGGTAGTGCAATTATTTTGATTTTTTAAATTTCATTATTCATAAAAATTTGACACATCTTATAACAGTATTCATATTAATTAAATTTTTATTAATGCATTTGAATGTGATGTTTGGATTAATTTGTTATATCATATCATAATTATTGTGATTTTTTAAAATTCTTTATTCATCAAAAGACGACACATATCTTATAACAATATTCATATGAATTAAATTTTTATTAGTTCATTTAAATTTGGTCTTTAGATTAATTTTTTATATCATGTCATCAAATTTCACATCTCTTCATTATAATATTTAATCATCCATAAATTTAATCAATGGTGTTACATTTCACAGTGACAATGGAGAATGCAATAGAATAAATTAAAACATATTATATATATATATATATATATATATATATATATATATATATGAAAAAGACGATCTTTTTCATACAAAATGGGACAGTTATTGGTATCCTTTTGTCTTTCAATTGGGACACTATGTCCATTACATTAAAAAAAATGTTTGATTTCATAGACAAATATTTCAAAAAATACAACGCCTTGCTTTGATATCCAAACATAATGATCATCATTCTTCACTTGAACTGTTGTCACTGCTCAAGCTACTTCCATGACTTGGGTTATTTTCAGGAATGTTTTGTTCATGTTGTTGATTATTTTCTTATTGTTCACCTTCCATATACAAACATAAAAATAAACTTTAATGAGTGTATATACATTTGTGAGAATATTGAAAATTGCATTATTAAATAATGACATCAATGTAAATCGAAAATAAATGGTGTACCATAGCAACAATTTACTCATGAACTATACACATTCTTTCAAAACCATGTAGTATGCCATCTTTCAAGATTTCATCTGTTGGCATAGTTCCATACTTTGTTTCCTGCAAGTTTTATACCCCATAACAAATCATATATTTACTATAAAATATTTCTTTTTCTATTAATTATAGATGGAGCTAAGTAAAAAAATATCGATAGATGCTTACAAATTCCACAATTAATTTACGATATGCCAACATATACTCACAACCCATATTCAACCCAATGTCAATCAATTCGTCTCATGGTTCTTCTTTGTATGTTGCTTTGTTTGAAGACATTCAATGATGATTTTTATAAAACAACTTAACATATACAAAAATCAAATCTAGATAAGTTGTTATAAGGAAGTAACAATTACTCACAAATTTTGATATAAACCCTTTTCTTCCTTGTTGTCTTGTTTTATGTGCTGAATGGGTTCCATTTTATTTTCTTTTCTGCAAGAAAATACTTGAAAATTAATATTTAATTCTAAATTGTTTATTTATTGTACCCAATCATCGAAAAATTCAATGATTACATACTACATTTCAAGCATGTTGTTGTTGAGATGGCTCCTCCTGCAATGCTATTTTCTTGATTTCTTTGACCATCTCCTTGTACACCTTTTTGGACATTCCTACTGAAATATTTCTTATATTAGCTCGTTCATCTTTTGATATTTTCATAATCTTTCTAAAAATGTAACATGACAATAAACTATTTAATTTTAATATTGATATATGAAAAGTAAATATAAAAAAAGTGATATTTATAAAGGATATTTATAAATAATTCTAGAAAAAAATTTAAAGGAATATTAGTTTTTTCATTGCTTCTTTTTGTTGTTGTATGTTTTCTCTATTTAAAGTGTGGCATGTCTCATTGACCAATTCTATGGAAACTCTTCTTGTAGTTTAGATAAAATTTGGTTGTTGGAATCATTGGATTGATTTTTTGTAGTGTAAGTGGAAAGAACATCTATACATTCGTTCCACTAGATCTACCGAAATTTTGTAAACAATTTCCCCGTTTCGTTAACCTCCGGCAGCACCCCGGATAGACTAAGGAGCAATTAATTTTCATTTGCATGTTCTATTTTTTTTCTTTTCTTAGAACAACATTCCTTTTCTGAGTTGTTGGTCCCTGTAGAACATTAAACAGATGTGAATTAATATATTTTTTGACACATGTTATCTAATAATTTTAAGTATATTATTAATAAAAATTAAAAAATAAACTCATATTGGATCAATAATATTTTTTCATTCACCTGATTCATCCTTTTGCAATTTTTCTATCAAGATTTTACGCTCTTTTGGTCCTAAATTAGAAATAATCTTATCGAGCTTCATCATTTTGTGGCTATGCATGATACACATTAAACAATACATATAAGTTAAACTTACATATAGTTCAAAAATAATATTTTTTGTAAATAATTTACAAATAACTTGCCTTTTTTTCTTTTCTTGATGTGTTATCAATATTTTTGTTACTTGGTCTCTTTTCAGCCATTTCATTATCAATATGAAACCTTTACCATATCATTCATTAATATATTTTATAAATAAACTGTCAAATTTTCAGGTAAAAAAAAAATCTCAAGAAACCGGTGTGCCATTCATGGTGTACAGACCAACGTCTGTGCGTGGGGGTCTTCTAAACACACTGCCAAAATAGTATAATAGTCCTTATGGTGCTCTATGTCAACAAGGAGCTCTGATGTGTTACATTTTAACCACTACACCGATTGACATAGACAAAATAATAAAAATCGTCTAGTGTTAGTTTTTGTAGCATACATGCCCTGCGCAAACAAGGGACCACCATACGGTGCTCTCTGCCAACTAGGAGACCCAATGCGGTGCATTATATGTTACATGGTTCTCCGATTAACACAATAAAACATATTTGTGCGAAATAGGACGTGCATGGTGCACCATAATGAAATAGCGCATCGATGCCCTATTTTACATATGGCGCACTGATTTAAAAAAAATGTTTTTTAATTTTTTTATCACACAGTACTTTCGCGGTGTGCTAGGATAATCCAACGCGATACGATAGGTTGTGAGAGCACCAATATAAATTATTTTTTTTTTTTTAAAATCACGCAAAGGCAGACATGGATTGGGATCCGATTATGTAAGTCGTCCTGTGGGTTGGATGTCTTAGGCCTATATATAGCACTACAAAAACCCTATAAATATAAAATGAAAAGCCCTAATTCTGAAATCACATAAACAGGGAGAAGAAAGGGAAGAAACAAAAATAATGTAGGGTTTAGGATAAAAATGGATTTCTTTATTTTTATTTTGTTTCTGAAAATGAAAAAGAAATTGAAATTTTTTTCTTACTCCATAAAAAAAACTGCAGAAAAAGTAAAAAAAAAACAATAAAATTTAATCACAAGATTGTTTGAAATTATATGCTACAGGGTTTGAATCACCAGAGGTTTGGAATTATGATTGTCTGAATACTTCTGTTCGAATGTATTTTGCTGCTCCACAGTGCTCTCGTGCTCTGTTTCTCCATGTATGTCTCCTGCAAATCTCTGGCTGAATTTTTTTGCAAAAATAGTGAAATAATGAAAAGTGTTTAGTATTTAAAGAATTGTTTTATGAAATTATATTTTCGAAAATATTTTGCCACCCATTTTTCAATTTACTGATTTTTGTTTCACTTAAAGAAGATAGAGTTGCGATTTTTTTTATTTTCGATTATTCGTCACTTAATAACACTGCACCGGTGTGTCCATTTATAAAATGGCATCGGAGCGCAATAACGAAAACGCAACGATGCGGTGATCTATATATTAGCACCGATAACAAGAAGTTCATTTTTAAGGAACCAAAATTAATTTTAGGTGTGTGCACCAAAATGTATTGTTTATTTTTCTCAAATGCAGGGAGAAAATATCATAATTATATCGAATGGACAATTCTTCAAAATCCAGCTCGTTCCATAATATTTCTCAAAGTCCATTGTGTAGTTTTCCCTATCCATCTCAAGACATAATATTTACTTCAGATTTATTTATATTTTCATTATCTAATTGAATTTATGTATTTTATCCATGTCAAACATGCAAAGCTTAATTAAATTTATAATGTATACAAATTTTCAGGTTCATGCAGATTCACAATCGAGTTCAGATGCATAAAATATTAAAACAACTCCAAAATGTCGAAAGATCTTATCAAGAGCAACATACTGCAAAGCACATTTGGTAGATGAAAGTTGACAGGCACTTCACCCTGCCAATTGTAACAATATTTCATCTTCTAGCCACAATCCAGGGAAAATGATGGTAATAATTATAATTGTTTAGTATATTCATTAATGTAATTATTTCAACATCAAACCAATTAATCATGCAATATTGTCAACTTCGTTACTAATTGATATCATATATTTTTTACTAATCATTTTCAATTTTTTTTAATTATTAGGATTCTAGTGATTATGAGCGACCTACCTACCATATTCCGTTGCACCCCACGACAATGTCAAATCAAGAGAAAATTGAATTAAGAGAAAAAATCGGAGAGGAACGATACCAAGAATGGTTGAATCAACCACCGATTCAATTCCTTCTATGTCCAGATTCACCAATTAGGAATAACTACAACAATAGTAGTTCTTCACAAGCTGGAAATGGAGGCAATCAAATAGAGGTTGTTATGGGTGATTACTTAAGGGATACGACTGCCATGTAGACAATGTTGTCAAATGCATTCCAAACGAATGGTCAGTTAGGGGATGATGCTCATATTGATGACACCTTTTTCGAAAGCCTTAAATTTGTTTCCACCATCGCTCTCTTTGGACCTGGCTGTCAGTCAAAGTCTACCCAATTGGGGACAACGATGTTACTATATAGCTTGAAAAAAAAATTTGGCTTGTCGAATCCATGTTTCTCGAAAATTTTAAGGTAATTTACCATAAAGTCCTCCCCTATATAAATAAATATAATCAGTACGCAATGAACATTACAAATGGTAAATTTTATGAACATTAATAATTATATCAGCATTAATGTACATTTATTAATATGTTTTTCCATTATCGCCAACTATAGGTTATTCAAAAATAAGGTTCTTCTGAGTGATAATCTCTTGCCCGGTAGTTGTGAAGAGGAAAATAAATTGCTTAAAATGTTGGGTGTTGAGTACATATCATATCATGCATGTCCAAATGATTGTATTCTATATAGAGGAGAATATGCAGACAAAGAGATATGTCCGAAATGTGGGCATGACAAGTATGATAAATAGGAAAATAAGGGTAAATCACATACTGGTCCTCCTTTTAAGATATTGAGGAACATGCCTATAATCACAAGCATTCAAAGGCTCTTTCGTTGCAAATAATTAGCTATGTTGTAGGTATGGCATGCCTCACACAGAAATGAGTTGGGAGTTATGCGAATCCCAATAGATTCAATATCCATGAAGCATATAGAAGATACAGGGACCAAAAAATTCAAGGATGAAGTAAGAAGTCTACAACTCAGCATAGTCATGGATGTCGTCAACCCATATTCCATCCAGAACATCAAATATTCTATTTGGCATGTATTAGTGATCAATAACAATATCCTTCCATGGTTGCTCGTGAAGAATGAACATATTATGTTGGCTCTCATAGTCTGTGGTAGAAGACAAGTGAAGAATATGGATGTCTACTTACAACCACTGGTAGATAAATGGAAGGAATTATGTGATGGGATAAATGTATACGATATGTCAAGACCCATCGTAGCAGAGAGGAGTTTTATGTTGTATGGAATATTTTCTTACAAGACACATGATTACCTAGGCTTAGGAGTTTGCTCTGGTAAATTACATGTTTAATTTATTTATTTGTTTATATACGTAACAAAATTCTCTCACATATTAGTTATTTAATTCATTGTAGTTTTTCTAATCTTCATGATATTCTTTAATGTGCCATGCAATGTATTAATTGTATACAATAATATTGCAAGTCTTGTAATAAAAGAACATTTTGGATGTAAATGTTGTGTACCTTCTCTAAACGCTAGATGGTCCAAGGACCTACGAAAGCCAGTGTATGATTGCCTCAGGGTATTCCTCCCAAAATAACACCCTTACAGAAGAGCAACATCTGCTTTCAATGGTAAATGAGAGAGAACCCAAATGCCTACAATATTGACACCAGATGAATGGCTTAGAGCATATGAGAGAGAGAGAAGGAGAAGGAGTTCATAGAAATGTTCAATTCAAATGGGGAGCCTATGTTCAATGATCCAGAATTATTCAACACTTATGTTGAGAAATTTCCCATTGGGATGAAAACGAAATCTATCTTTTATAACCTCCCATATTGGGAGCATCTGAAGATTACCCACTTATTAGATCCCATGCATATATTTAAAAAAAAATCATCTTCTTTATGGAGGCACATG
Source organism: Pinus albicaulis (assembly GCA_034641835.2). Lineage (NCBI taxonomy): Eukaryota > Viridiplantae > Streptophyta > Pinopsida > Pinales > Pinaceae > Pinus > Pinus albicaulis. The sequence continues at coordinate 479,107,416 of CM076569.1, read as the reverse complement.
TTATCGAAACAAAGTGATACATTGGTTGTTAGGAAATATCTTATTACTTCAAAAACCAAAAAGAAGCATTGGCCAAAAATATTAGAAATTATGGGATCAGAGGCAGGCACTGGTCCCTCTAATTCATGGTATTTAAAAGAAGGTGATGACCCATGGATTTTTAAAAAAGATGATATTTCTTTGGAAAAGGAAGTTATAATGGGTGTGAGGGTGCCAACTTCATACGGGTCTTCACTATGGCGTTGCTTCACCATGGATGACCATTTTTTGGGGTTGAAATAACATTACCATTTGAATCTTCTAAGAGTACGTATAATTTCAAAAGCATGATTTTATTATTTGTTATATTAATAAATTTTATCCCATTCGGGGATAAAAAAAAATAACTAATATTGTATATTATTGCACGTGTTTAGATATTTGCAGTGTCATTATCCCTTGTTCATGCATGGGTGTGTTAAACACAAATTCCCTAAAGACCTAGGACATGCCATATCTAAATTATCTGCATTTGTACGTTGGATCACGTGAAAGGAGATTCATGTGGCTAGTATTCGATCGTGGCATAAAGAGATAGTTGAGATTGTTTTTATGTTTGAGAAGGAACTATCGACGAGTTTCATGGACTTGCAGGCTCATATTCTAATCCACCTAGTAGATGATGTTGAATTAGTTGGGGTGGTTTCTTGTCGTTGGATGTTCTTCTTAGAGAGGTACATGAAGAAATTGGAATTTTTTGTTTAACAAAGGGAAAAACCCGAGGGGTCTATGGTAGAGGGGTACATATCGTATGAGTCTTTCTATTATGCCAGTGATTACATCAAGAATATTGACAACATACCAGGTCTGGTGATTTGGGATGATGAAAGGGATGAAGAAAAAAGAGAAGGGGAGTTGCTCCAAACAAGTGGAAAAATGTGCTTGATAAAGAGTAAGCAACTTATAACTTTTAAAATTTACACAAAGTAAATATTCATGTTGAACATCGATATAATGTATATTTTGATCTCTATATACTATATAATGTCGGTTTGATTTCATCAGCGAATGTAGAAATTGAAGCAATCAATAAATTTGTTCTTTAAAAATCTAAAGAGACAGTAACGTCAGACACATTGTACGAACAAAAGAGGATGAAATTGGATAGTGACAATAAAGAATTTAGACGGTTGAATGATAGAAGTGTGCCTTATCCTGATCATTTAAAAGAAAAAATGTCAAAAATATGCCCCAACAATTGGGTTGCTGACCAAGTCAAAGAGAAATACAGTGAAACTAGTCGTTACTCGTGTGCTGAAGAGGATGCACTAAATGTAGGGATTGGGTGCAACAACTCGGTAATAATCTATTTAATTTATATGTAAATTTGAGACTTGTAAGACATCTATATTTCATATTTTAACTGTTGGGTTATTATAAGATATATGACCCTATGATTTTTTAAACCTTTTTTATAATAGGTGCATTTGTTCCCATGTATGTGGGCATATGGACACCATTTTCGCACAGAAAATGCCGATGTTGGAACCATCACACAAGATTGTGGAGTGGAAGTCAAGTTCGATTAATCTAGTTGATCTAGCCACCGTGATCAAAACCTAGTACGAAGGATGTTAGGTTATGTTGGAAAGATACAAGAGATCATTGAACTGGATTTCTTTTCTTTTCAATGTGTTATTTTTAGGTGCAAGTGGTGGGACACCTTTGATTGGAATAATGTAAAGGAATATCGTGATAGTAGGCTAATATGCATCAACTCTAGAAAGATGTGGGATGAAGCTAAGGAGCCCCATTTTTTCCCCAAACACTGCAATCGGGTGTTTTTTAACCCAGATGTGTTGGATAGGGATTGGTGGTTCATATTGATACATGACACTAGATCAAAACATATTTTTGAGAACAATAGTGTTATCATGACATGCGAGCTGGAAGATAATGAGGGTGATCATGAGAACGGAGAGTGATATGGTACATGTGTTATTTCGTCAATATTTATACTTTTTAAGATGGGTGTTTTGAAACATCATAATATTTATTTTGAATTAATTGGTAATTTGCATTGTGCTAATGTTAAAATCAATATTTCACTTGATAATTTGTAATTATGCTGATCTCAAAAACACTGCGTACTATATAAAGTTTTTTTTTTTTTGTATGTAAGATCATAATAAAATAATGATAATTCTAGAGTACATGAATTTATTTGCATTATTTTCTAAACTTTATTATGTTACAATAATTCATATTATTCTAGATTTATTATTTTACAATTATTTAAAATTTTACAAATTTACAAATTTAAAATTTATAATAAAATAATTTCATATTAACACAATTAAAATTTTCATTAATACAATTACAATTTTACAAATATTTTACATAGAATTAGAATTACAATTCCGATTTTACAATTTCACGTACAATTACAATTACAATTAAAATTTTAGAATTTTACATATATACAATTACAATTTTACAAATTTAAAATTTACAATTACAATTACAATTTTACAAATTTATGTATATACCATTACAATTACAATTTTAGAATTTTACATACAAGTACAATTTTAGAATTTTACAGACAATTACAATTACAATTACAATTTTACATATATACAATCACAATTAAAATTACAATTACAATGATTTCACAATAAATTAAATATTACAATTAAAATTAAAATTTTACAAATATTTTACATACAATTACAATTAATACAAAGACAATTACAATTTTAGAATTTTACATACAATTAGAATTACAAATATTACAATTTTACAATACCATGATCATTTAATATTAAATTAATTAATAAACATCGCGTTCATGATAACCATAGTACAAACATCATATTTGACTAAAAAACACATTCAAATTCGCTAACATCAGCGTGATCATGATCATCTAACAAAACACAATTAGAATTATATAACATCACATCACAACTCAAGCATCAAATATACATCTCATGTGAAATAACTACTATCACATACACATCTATCTGCAAGCCGCATATTAAATGAACATATCTAACATGACCTAACAATATACACATCATGATGATCACCAACATGTAAATTAAGTACAACTACAACATGAACATAGAATACATGGACCCCATATATATATATATATATATATATATATATATATATATATATATATAACTGAATAATGTCAAAAATATACAACTATAACATAAATTCCATGGATCAGCTGCTGGTACATCATCAATAGCAGTACTAATTGAGGCCTGCTAAATCAATGGTGCAGCCTCGACAAGCTCAGATACATGTTGATCATCACGTGCCTACTGATCTGGTACCGGTGCATCATGTTGATCAAGATCAACTATTGGCTGCTCATCGTGATGACTCGACATGGTTGATGGTCCAGCCTACTCATGATCATGAGTACTGATGGATGTTGTAGGCTGTCGAGTGGATGTGGCCGATGGTCCAACCTACTCTCCATGATGACTACTATTCGATGCTAGTGGAGGTTTCTCATCTGGCGCAACATGAGGTGAACGATCATCAGACGATGTATCACTTCTTGTGGACTTTCGATCACGTGTTGCGTCTCGACCATGCCTATAACATGTAACGGTCCTCCTCAGCTGTGTAAATAAGGACGTATCTCCTACAACATGCCGCATCAGGTTTTATATGAAACAACCTACCATTGGCCTGTATGTCTCTCATATTAGCGGGCCTGACTCCCGCCTCAACAATCAATGCACTGATTTGTCTTTCCAACTCCATCCTTAATTTGCTGTCAAGACTACCGCACCAACCTCATGATCCTCAGCATCTGGCATATCTTGATCATCATCAGGATCCACACCTAGATCATTTGGTGGCGCTGGCATGTCCTTGCCATCAAAAGACCCAATGTATGCAAAATATATACAAGTACACAACAATAATTAGACAATTTCATTACACAATTTAATAAAAACAAGTTAAAGAACATGTTAGAATAAATTTAAATAAAAAAATAATATTACCTCTATCATCCGGCGGTTCATCATCTATGAAGAGGATGTTGGCACACCCTCGCCAAACCAAACTAGCATAAGGACAGGGGACCATAACGAAGGGATAATAATCCACACTGGCTAGCAACTCTAGTGCATCATGCAATATCCTCACAAAAAACTTAGTCTCCCCTCTTGGGCATCACCTCTCCCCACATGTGCATACATGCATGAAACATTGGCCTACGAGGCTATCGAACAAAAGTAGACCTCGTCTCTGGAACCCTCTCAAAAAATAAAAAAAATAGCTCTGAAGGAAAAGGGAAGTTGACCCTCCCTTGTGCCTGAGCACGACATCTATATAAGGAGAAAGAGAACTGCCACAAAAAAATGGCAGACCACCTGACAAGTTGTGGCTCTCATACTAAAGAATCAACATAATATAGAAGTGGGAAACTAATGCATTGCCTGTCGCTGGTGTTGTGTGAAATGGTTGAAATCAAAATTGAGAGGCACTTCACCGCCTTACTAGAAAATGCAACAACACATAACTGCCGTCTGGAGACCTAAAAATATGAAGGAGACAATATATCCATGCTAATGTATCTTTGGGAGTATGTAAACTGACTCCCTATTGCATAGCCAACTGGAACATCTGGGAATGAGGGAAAATACACCCCTCTCCTTTATAGCCCAGTAATGAAATCTATGTCCTCCTCAGTGGGCACTACCACTGGTTAGGACCAACTCGGAAAGCTTGTAGGTGAGAATTCCACCTATGGATAAGATGTCGCAAAAACACACCATGGCCCTTTAGGGAAGTAGCCTCCTCATAGAACTTGAGGAGACCTGCCTGCCTTAGGAGCCACTAAGTAGTTGTTGTAATAGGGTGAGGGAACACATCTCTCTCCCTCTCTTGTGCCTCGCACTCGCGAACCATGTTATACTTGTCCACCTGTTGTTGTTGTTGTTCCCTCTGTTCTCTCCTTTCACGTCTCTGAATTATTGACATATTAAATATTTTTTTTTATTAAATGAGACATGTATTAAAGAATATACATTTATAATTTTAAAAAAAAAAAACATTTGATGTGCCACAAAAAATAGGCATGCACTGGTAACAGTGTGTCTTTTTTTGTCACGCACTAGAGACGATGCCCCAGAAAATTTCTAGCACAGAGGAGGTCCTCCACATGAAAATTTTTGGTGCACCGGCCTCCTGGCACCATTCATAAGTCAACGGTGTTGTGGTATAACAGACTGCACCATGACTTATGAACGGTGCCAAGAGGTCGGTGCATTGACCAAACTATATGCCCTGGGGCGTATGGTTTGGTCAATGCACCAACATCTTAACATCATTACATATTCAATGGTGTGGTATTTTACTAGGCCGCACGGTTGACCATGTCGAAATTCCAGAATGTAGTGCGCTGAAAAAAATACCTGCCTTGGGGTGAAGATTTAAGTCAATGCAACGCATCGCTGTTATTCCATAGGGTCGACGGTGCGGCTGGGTAACCAACCACACCGCATATTTTTTAAATTTTAAAATATTATGGTGCACCTTTCGGTACTGCCCCATAACCAATGTGGATATCGCAAGCATCGATTACGGTGCAACTTGTAAATTTATAGGTATCACTGGGTACCGGTGCGAGCCGAATGGTTCGAGCGCACCACCTAGGATATATATATATATATATATATATATATATATATATATATATATATATATAAATGGTTAATTTGAAGTTAATATACAATTATATTCTGCTAAAAGGCTTAATTATGAAAAAATAAGAAACATAACTATACATTTGGCTGTCAAGGAGGCATATTGGCTATAGAATCTGCAAAAGTAATTTTTCCCACCGTTTTGCAAAATTCAAAATGCATATTAATGGAAAATGCAGAGCAACAGTGCATGCAATGGGTGCAATCGGAGCACCGATGTCAAGGCAACTCTGACAAGGATAACTTGCACCGGTGCTTGAGAGCTCTAGAGCACTCAAAAGTGGAAAATGAGGTTTTTTGGCCGTAATTTTTTTTTTTTACCCTATTTCAGTGCGCGAGGTTTTATAGACACACTGGTGCGGTTTCGTAAGACCGCATCGGGTGGTTTCAGTTTTTGTGTGTGCCTTTAGGACGCACCAGATTCTTTGTAAAGCACCAGTGCACTATAGTAATAAGATACATCGGGGCAGTTTGTACAAAGCACACAGTGTCCAGTGTGCTATTTTTTTCTGTGCACCGGTGCTTTTCCTGGTTCAACGCACTGATGTGGGTTAGAATGATAAGTGCACCGGACAAAAAACATCTGCAAAAACCTCTACCCGCTAACCTCCTCTAGTAACCTCTGCTACAAACGGATGTCTGGGGTATTTTTATAAGGGATTAATCAAAAACATCCGCTAGAAGGTATTTTCCTTGTACTGTTAATACTAGACTCAATGTTGTTAAGAGAAAATAATTCCTCCTTAATTGAAGTTATTAAGGTGGTGCCCATAGTGTCCGAAGAGTCATAAAACTTCTTAATATGGCTTTCCCAGTTGTCTAAGGGGATAGAATGGTTATCTTTGGTTTTACAGACAAGAACATTCCTCCAAAAAAAATTGGGCGCGACTTTAGAAAGGTGGAGAAGATAATCTTGTCTTTTATTAATATATGATCTTTTCTTCCTCTTGATGATATTTTTTTATATATTGATATCCTGCAACTTAATTATTTCATTAGGAACGTTACTGATCACTTTCCTAGCCATTTTGCAATCTTTTTCATACCATTGATTGGAAGTTCTATTAGACTTGTTAAATGAAATCTCACTAAAAAACTTGTTAATGGTGTTGAAATAGATAGTAATGAAATGGTAATAAATTTTATCAATGTTATTATTATAATTTATGGGGCCTAAATCCCTCTCTAAATCGCTTAACAAGAGGTTGGTTATACTTCTATCGAAGCGAATGTGTCTTTTTCTTTCATTGGTCTCTTGCATGTGGGTGGTATGAGTAGCAATATTTAGGGAGAGAGACAAAGATCCGTGGCCAGAGTTAGGCTCAAATCCATTAAGAAGATAAAAATTTGTAATATGGTTGAGGATGTGGATGTCAGAAATTGCATAATCCACGACACCACTACCCAGCACATGGAAACATGTCATCTGACTGGAGAGGGACCACTTGTTAATACCATTACAAATAATTAGGTCTCGAGAACTGCAAATTTTAAGGAGCTCGATTCCAAATAAGTTCTTGATAATGTCTTCAGAGTTTCTCTTGAATTTATTAGCTAAGTTACTATCTTCATCAAGCCACAAGGGGTTGGGGTTAGAGTTGTTGCTTAATGTAATGACTTGGTTAGTAGCAATTCTAGCATTAAATTCTCCTAGAAAAAGGATATTACCATCATTTCCCAGGTAGAATATGTCCTTTTCTAAAGAATTGAAAGGACAATTCTTATCTAGGTTGTTCTTCTTATATGATGTAGAGTTTATGAGAGCAAAATAGCATATTGCAAGAAAGATCATATTGCTGGTAGAATCAAAGATATCGATCCAAATGTATTGATTGAAGGGGTTGATTTTATGAACTCAGATATGAGAGGAAAAAGTGTTCCTTATATAGCAGGCTATACCACCAAAACCCCTCTGAGAGAATTTCTTATTACAACTAGACCAAAGACTGAAACCGTTGAGGTGAGGGACCCTAGATTCATCATGCTCCCATATTTCAACTAAGAGAATAAGGTCAATATAACTCAGGATCCAGCTTAAAATAGGACCTTTACACCATGTAAAGCCACGACAGTTAAAAGAAGAGGATCCAGAGTGATGAAAATCCCTATTTATCACTCATTCTTGAGACTCTATCTCTAATAATAGTTTTCCTATTCCTAATGATTGCCCATTTCCCAACCTTTCTTGCATATTTGACCTTTTGGACTTCTTTCCTAAGTTCACCTTGGTCTTCTAGAATGATATATTCATTTATAAATATTCTTGTTCATTTTAGGCTTGGGGATTTCCTCAATATATCTAGTTTATGTTCATGGAAACTAGCCTTGACATAGATGAGTTTGTGTTTATGCTCAAGTATCTTTCTAGCCCTTATTGCTTCTGTGAGATAGGTTGTTTCAATTTGATATTTTGTTTTTAATTGTTCTTTAACCATTTCTAATGTGTTTTCATTATTTTGTTCTTCTATACCCGCAACTATAAGATTTAAGGCTCATTTGTGACACTCATGACCAAGAACAATTAATTTATTTATTTCCTCTTTCATGGGTTTTATATCTAAATTATTAATTATTACATTATAAAACAAAAATAAATAAACAAACAAATTAATATTTTTTATTAAATTAATTGTCATTTACGTTCTTCTTAACTAATAAACAAAAATATCATAATATTTATTTGAAATATCTACAACGAAATGATACATCACATCCATAATAATTAGGATAAAAAAATATCCATATGACATGAGGGGACATCAATAATAATTACAATTTGAAAATGACAAGGATATAAGTTGATATTCATATTGATTTTATATTAAATAGAAGTTCATGTTTAATATTTAACATGCATAAATTCTTTCGGTGAAAATCACATCTAAGAAAATTTCGTCGACGCGTTTCGAACCAGCCAGTGTGGTTCATCATGAGGACAAGATTATGAACCACATTGGCTTGTTCAAAACATGTCGATGAAATTTTCTTAGATGTGATTTTCATTGAAAGACTTTATACACAATTTATGGATCACAGAAGCCAAATTCCTAATATTTAACATGCATTTACAATTTTGAAATAAAATTTATTATTATATTAAATTAATATGAATTAATTTTATTTTTAATTTTTTTAATATTAAAATAAATTATAAATATGTTTTCTAAAATATTTAGAATTAAGGTCAGTGCATTTACAATTTTTAAATAAAATTTATTATTGTATTAAAGTATTCTGAATTTATTTTATTTATTTATTTTTGGTATTAAAATAAATTATAAATTTGAATTGCTGCTACATTATGGAGTCGTAGTTGTCTCTGCTCTTCTTCTCCTGCTCCCCGCCGCATGCATGGCCGCTCTAGAGTCCATCCCGGAGGTGGCCCCTCCTCTTGCTAAGGCACAATCATTTTTGGCTCTGTTGGGTTCTTTAGATCCTCCCCGCCCTAGGCTGGCGATCTCAAAATTTGTCAAGAATCTTGATGGTATTCAGGAGGTCTCTTTTCGTTCGACCATCCAGCACATGGCTGCCCTTTCTCTAGCTGAGAAGGGTCGCATAGGTTAGTTCACTGGGTTATGGCCATCTCCGAAGACTGTTCAAAAATGGGTCGAGCATAACTAGGCAAACAAGATCAATGAGAAAATCTCTATCTTATTCTGTGACAGAGGCTATTTCACCTTTCACTTCCAAACAAAAGAGGACAAGGATCTGATATTTAGGAATGATCCTTACTTCATAGACACCCGAGGACTCTATCTCAACAAATGAATGTCGGACTTTGATCCAGAACATGATGTGCCAAACGATGTCCCAGTTTGGGTGCATCTTCCTCATATCCCTTTGCACTATTGGGGGGGTGAATCTGTTCGTGCTATCAGAAATGTTGTTGGAAAATTCATCGATCGGAGGGAACCCAGAGACAACATGAACGCTTGTGGCAGTATTTGTGTCGAAGTGGATATGGGTAAAGGGATCCTTGAAGCGATCAAGCTTAAAGTTGATGACTGGACTAACATTTAGCAACTCGATTACGAAAAATTCCCATTTAAATGCAAGGTATGTCATGAATATGACCATTTTTCTAACAGATTCTCTAAATTTATTGAGATTGAAAACCTAGATCCAAACACACAACAGGAAATAGTAAAAAGGAGGAAGACCTCTTCGAACCCTAGAAGCACTGGTAATCCTTCAGCCGATTCTGTGCCTCCTCCCAAATACTCCCCCTCTATCCCCTCCTCTTCCTCCCCTCAGCCCTCTGAAACCACCAAGCATCCAGCTGAACTTCCTCCCATCCCTCCCTCCATTGCCTCTCTAGCCTCCTCCAATCCATTTTCCTCCCTTTCCCCCTTGAAGATGACCTCTCTCAGCCTTCTATCCCCACTCAGCCCTCTTCTCCTCATCTCTCTCCCCCCAATATTGATCCCCACTCCTTTTCTTCAAATCCCTCCTTAGCTCAAATCACAAGGAACTTAACAAAAGAACATGCATTCACCTTGGAAATCCTCAAAAAAACTGGGTCGAGAAGGAAGTCATCCAAGAAACACAGAGATGAAACTGCCCAAAAGGATATAGCCCTTGGAACTCAGAACCTTATTGAAACATACATTCTAGGGAAAAACAACAAAGACTCAGGTCAAAAGGAGCAAGGAGGGAAGATAAGCTCACGCCTTGCATTCCTGAAATGATGAAAGCCCTGTCTTGGAACTACAAGGGTTTAGGGCACCCCTCCAAAAACTCAGCCCTAAAATACCTAATGAATCAAGAAAAGTCGTAAATAATACTCCTTCAAGAAACTAGACAAGGGGATCTCGACATGGAAACTATTATAAGAAAAATGAAGAATCATGTGGACTGACTACTATTAGGAACCAAAGTGTCCAGAAGCAAAAAAGATCAACCAAAACACAAAAATGGATCAAATTGATCTTACAAAGCATTAAAGAGAGCATTGATATCACCATTTATAACATCTATGGACCTAACCACTACAGAGATAAACAGGTTCGTTGGAATGCTCTAAAAATTGATATTGATAATGAAAACAACAACAATATCATCATAGGAGGTGACTACAATTTAATATTGCATGCAAATTAAAAAGGGGTGGAAGTTTCAACCCGCATCCCTTTAGATATCTACTTGAAACCATCATCCAAGATCATGATTTGGTGGAAATCACTCCAAAAATTTGCAAATACACTTGGATTAATCGCAGGATTGGAGGGGGAACATCTTGGAGCATCTTCATAGATTCCTTGTGGTTGTCCCTCTCCTCCCGTACTTATCTACAGCCTCCACCAAAATCCTTTCCTCCACTGCCTCTGATCACTATCCTATCACCCTTTCCGTTGGTGAACAACCCCCTCTCGGCCCCCTTCCCTTTAAATACAACCCTCTGTGGAGTGATATTCTTGAAGCAAGGAAGTTAGTGTGCTATACTTGGCTACAACATGTAGAGGGATCTCCCTCATATATTTTGGAAAGAAAGCTAAATAAGGATAGAATGGCCTTAAAATATTGGGCCAAGCTACATTACAAGGAACCTGATAAGATTAAAACAAAAATAAAAGAAAATCTGGAGGCTGTCCATAATACAATTGATACACATGGAATGAACCAAGAGAATTCAAATCAAGGAAAAGACCTCTATTGGAAATTATATAAAATCAGCAGGAAATAAGAGGAGAAGTGGAGGATAAAATCTATAAACTTGTGGCTACAGGCAAGTGAAAAAAACACCTCCTTCTTCCACAAGCAAGCTACAGTGCGAAAGATAAGAAACAACATTTCCTCTATCATAGACAATGAAGAAATAATACCGACATATCAAGAACATATAAAAATGGTTACTACCAAAATCGATCAAGCTAATCACTGAGGAGATAGACAATTCTCTAAAAAAATATATAGAGGAGGTCGAAATACAAAGTGCCATATGGTCCCTGCATCCAGACAAGGCTCCGGGTCGTGATGGCTTCTCCATCAGTTTCTACAGGACGTACTGAGATTTAATTAAAAAGGATCTAACCAAAATGATATAGTGGGCTCAAAGAAAGAATAAAATATGGGGCTTTACCAATTCGACCTACCTTGCTCTTATCCCCAAAGAAAACCGGCCCTTCTCCTTTTCAAGGTTCAGACCTATCTCCCTCTCCAATTCCTCTTACAAAATAATCACCAAAATCCTTTACATGCGCCTTAAGCCCCTCCTCCCCAATTTCATCTCGTAAAATCAAGGAGGCTTCATCTCCCAAAGGAAAATCTCGAACTCCATCCTCCTCGTTCAAGAAGTTATTCATTAAAGTATGATGCACAAAGAGAAAGGCTTCATGCTCAAGCTCGATCTAGCTAAAGCATTTGATAGGGTTAGAAATTCCTTCCTCTTCTCCATCCTTCAGAAAATGGGCTTCGACAGTGATTTCATCTTCCTCATTAAAACTTGCATAACTAGCCCTTGCATTTCCCCCCTCATAAATGGCAGGCTAGCAACCTTCTTTCAGTCCTCTTGTGGTCTTAGGCAGGGCTATCCCCTCTCTCCCTTCCTCTTCATCCTCATGGCTAAATCTTTCAGCAGGGCCTTGGATCACATGTGAAGAGTTGGCCTCATCATTGGAATTAAATTTGGCAATGGTGTCAAGAATATGAATCATTCACAATTTGTAGATAACACTCTCCTAATGGGCAGTGCAACCTCTATAATTTCTCACAGATTTAAATATCTCCTTCAAAAATTCATGCTTTACTCTAGAGGGCTGATAAATTACAAAAAGGTTGCATTTACGGGGGGAATGAAACAAATAAAACCATTCAAAACCTAACACAAATTTTTGGAGTTCCTTACAATTGAACTAGGATCACTTCAATTATCTAGGTATGCTAGTCAGTGTTGGGCCTTTGAGGTCTGAAGTCTGGAACATTACAATAGACAAAATGAAAAGAATATTTCAACAGTGGGGATCTTCTTGGTTAAACTTTGTTGGGTGAATCATCCTACTCAAACCTGCCCTCTCATCTCTACCTTTGTATTATTTCAATCTGCTTTATGCTCCCGCTAGCATTCATCACAAATTTGAAGCAATTTTAAGGCATTTTCTTTGGCAGGGTGAAAAAAAAGAGAAGAAGAAATACAATCTTGTTAAGTGGAGAAAAGTCACACAAAATTATCAAAATGGAGGGCTCATAATTTTTATTCCTAAGCTCTTGAATAACGCCTTTAGGGTAAATATTGTGTGGAGATTTATTAGTGGACAACAAACATGGTGGAAAAGAGTCCTCGAATCTAAATATCTTAGCTCCCACAGACAGCAGCTCTTTGAACATGAAATTCCAAACAGACCTTGCTCCAGAATCTAGGTCCTATGCAAGAAGGTTATCCCTTTCTTAAGTCGAAACCTCTCCGAAGTTCCTCAAGGGGGAAGCAAATCCAACATCGGGAATGATAGGATCATGGGTCAAACTCCTCTCTTGGAAAGGTCGGGCACTCACCATATCCTCTGTCACCTACAGAATATCGATTTAATTTTTTTTTATCAAATCTCAAAGTGGGATAAGAAGACTAACAACTGGATCGGATGGAATCTCCCTCCTATCCCTCCTCTTTTGGAAAAATATATCTAAAACCTCGAAGTTCTACTCCATGGTGTTGCACCCTTGCGCAAAGATAGTATGGACAGCTTTCGTTGGGATCCTTTAGGTACTGCATACACCATCAAAGCTTCTTACTGCCAACTCAACAAAGAGAACTTTCCCTTTCCTCATGGCCAATATGGAAGCTTGTTTGGAAGTTAGAAGCCATTCCAAAGATTAAAATCTTTATCTAGACCCTCCTCAAAGACAATGTTTTAACCTTTGAAAATTAAAAAAAAAGGGTGTTTATGGCCCATCCAAATTCCCCAACCGTCAATGCGTAGAAGAGAGAGTGCTTCACCTTTTTGTTAAGTGCCCATTTGTAGCTCAATGTTGGGAAGATCTCACACCATTCTCCCAGTTTCATCTAGACTCCATCAGCACTACTTCCGATCTGATTAAAACTTGGAGGAAAAATTATCTATGGAGGAAAAAGAAATAGAACATGGTCAAAAGGATCTAGGACACCCTCCCCTATGTGCCTCTATGGAACATATGGCTTTCTAGAAACAAGATGATTTTCAACAATAAAAAACATTTTCTTAGGAATGTCTGCAACAAGACTTGGAGCCTCACCCTCGAAACAATTGTCTCCAAAAGCAAAAACAATATCAATGTCAGTGATCTTCAAGTGGAAGAAAGGAAATTTTTGGTCAAGTTGTTGGACAGTTATGATTACTTCAAGCCCCTAGTCGCTCAACCTCATCAAACTAAAAGTTGGAAGATTTGATTAAAAGAAAAATAATTCATTGAATGGCTTGAGAGTTGCTCCAGGCCAACTCCCTTATTTGATGGAGCATCTAAATCGAATATGGGCATGGCAAGAGCAGGAGGTTTTATAAGAAATGAAAATGGCAGCACCCTGCTCTCCTTTGAATGGAGACTCGACACCCTCTCCAACAATAAAACTGAAGCTTACGCCCTTCTTCAAGGCCTCCAACTACTAAAAAGGAATAACATCACCAATGCCATGGTGTTTGGGGACTCTTCTATCATCATCAACATGATGATTGAAGACCACCCATCCTCAACATTGATCTCCACAGAATAGTAATTAGATGTCTAAACATGTCCAAAAATATCAAAGACATATCCTTTTATCATATTCTTATAGCAAATAACAAGCTTGCCGACAATATAGAAAACAAATCTTGTGCAAGAACAGCTAGACAAATCCATAGCAATGATGGCCTATCTTTTATTCCCCTACCATGATCTTGACTCAGCATGAAAATCTACTTTGTTGGATCTACTACACAGGAAAATTTGAATTTCCCAGAACCTCCTGTATCTCCTACAACACCAAACTCCTTACCTTATCTTCTCGGGCTCGCAACCACTCTTCATTCTCCCTCTTCCACCGCGCTATTTATTCCCCTACCATCTCCTCACTATCTCATCGCCTTCCACAGCGCTGCCATGTGCTGCGCTATCTCCCTCCCATTGGTCCCTCCTTTCCTGCTGGCCATCTCTTAGCACTGTTGTCCCCTCATATCCATTCGCCCCTCCCCTCCCCTCCTCCATTTCCATCCAACCTCACACTACTTCCCTTCCCTATGCGCATACCCTCCGACCATTGTCCCTTTCCATTGCATCATGGCATGCAATGATGATTGTTTTCACTGAGCATATTTGCAAGCCAAAACTGAGCAAGTTCGTGCCCAACAAAGACTCTTGGATGAAAAGCAGCAAGTAGACATGAATCTCCTTCAGCATAGGGCATCGTCGCTCCAGCAGCAGTTCAATGACCTCTCCAATCGTTGCTCTCATGCGAAAGAATCCATTCAAATTCTGAAATACATCCTTAAGAAACGCTCAGCTCCAACAATGTGAGAAATGCTGGTATAGAGGAAAACATGGATGCTTCTACCGGGCGGCCAATAAGCATCGATTGATTTGCACTACCCTTACTTCTTTGCATATGTCTTTCAATTTTGTTCTTCCTCTCTCTCAATTTGTCCGAATATATTCGAAATGTGTATTTCAGTGCCTCCTGCATAGTAGATACAAAGAAGGCTTAGCATTTTGTGGTCGCTACCTTCTCTGTCTCTCCTTAGTAACACTAGCATGTAACAAGGAAATTTTTCCTCCCTCTTTTTTTTAAAATATTTATAATAAAGATAGGTATTTTTTATTTTATTTAAATTTTTTAGTTTCGTATTAAAATAAATTATAAATTTATTTTTTTAAATATTTATAATAAGTATTTTTTTTAAATATTTTTAATAAAAAATAAATCATTTTATATTAATGTAAATAATTTTTATATAAAAGTTCGTGCAATTTATTTTTTTAAATTTTATACTAATTACAGGTATTTTTTTAATGAGGTATTTCATCTTAACGATATTAGTGAGCTTGAATTTATAATATAAATTTGTAAAATGTTTTTTTAATATTATAAATGTGTTTTAAATTATTTAGATTTTTTTATTGCGATGTAAATGTATAACAAAACTTCATATAAGTACAGTTTTTATAAAAAGGTTTACTTTAATAAAAATTTGCATAACTTCATAGAGATAAGCTTTTAAAAAAATATTTACTTTAATAAAAATTAGTATATTTCTATAATATATAAATACATATTATAACTTCCACATAATAAAAATTGGTATATTTCTATAACATATAAATACGTATTATAACTTCCGCATATCATACCTTCAATCCCTACTCTAAATATCTTTATAACTATTTTAAAGTATAAAGTAAATTTTATAAAATTAGTGTTTTCATTAATATATAAAATTGGAGTTGTTTTTAGTGCCATTTTTGAAGTTTCAGGTGCCAGAATCTGGTGAAAATATTTGATGTAAAATCTTGGTTTTTGTTATTCAAACTGGATTTTTTACTCTGTATATAAATTCAACACCCTCAAAAATCTTTAGGGCACTTCGATTGTGCAAAGTTAGCAATCAAACTTCTCTTTTCAATAAATTCTTGCATGAAATTTGAAAATTACAACGTAAAAAATCACCATAAAGGCAGCAAAAAGTGGCACTAAAGACCACTCATATATTACTCATATAAAATTCTCAAGTTATCATTATTAATTTAAATTTTATTATAAAATTATAATTAAAAAAATCAATTATATCATATCTAATTTCGGTTATGAAATTATAATTAAAAAAAATCAATTATGCGGTATCTAATTCTTTTTTGGGAGATTTCTAAATTGAAATTTATACCGTCTTCAATTTGAAAAAAGGTATATATTTACCTACGTAGTTAGCTCGATCGTTGATGATCTTGGTAGTGGGAATTACATTCCATGAAATTTGGAGTTCAAACCCATGGGTCAACCTAAAAGAAATTATATATATATATATATATTGTTTTATATATTTAAATTAGAATTTACATATATATATATAATTTTGGAGATTTATATTTAATGTTATAAAGTCGAGAGACTTATTTTATAACTCAATATGATGTGTAATTATGTGAGTTGGTTATCAAAATTGAATTTTTGCTCATATTTATCAAAATTTAAAAAATCTAAAAAACCAAAAAATTAATTTTATTAAACATTTAAATAATGTCGGATCATTAAAGAAATTGCACGTGAAGAAATTAGAATTCCTCTCTGCTCATGTTAAATCCTTGTTTAAGATAGATTTATGAAAAAATGAAATTTCTATTAACTATGAAAAAATTTAACTATTATCTATTTAGATTTAGTATTATTTGTAAACATCAAGTTAATGAGAAAACAAGCTTAAAGAATTTGGATAGAATTGTGAACCTATTAAAATGGATTACATAAATAGATTAAAAAATATGATGTTTAGCGTATTGATCAAACTTGATAGATGATAAACAATAGGTTGAATTTCTTATTAATAGTTTATAGCATATGATATTATTTAATAAACTTTTAAAAAAAATAGTTGATTAAAACAATGTGGTATTTATGGAGGTTGTTATAGCAATTTGGTTTGGATAAAGATATTTTTTCTTTAGAAAACATGTAAACAAGTATCGGATAGCTTGGGTCTGGATAAAGATATTTTTTCTAAATAAGTATGGGACAACACTTTAGGTGGTTTTCAAGACTTGGTTGCACTTCAATAATTTTAAGGAACATAGAAATAGTTTAACAATTCTTTGGATGGATATGAGAAAATAATTTTGCAGTTTTTTTAAGTAGTTGTGACAAAGACATATTTTGAGCTAGGTTGAGTTTGTTAAAGAAATTTATACTTGAGAATAATGAAAGATGATAATTATGTTTGAAGAAATTGCATTGAGTGAAGAACATAGTCTTGGGTTGTTTGAGAGGAAATTCCTTGGAGGTGATGAACTTTTACCCATGCCTTAATTTCTTTGAAGAACATAGTCTTTGGTTGTTTTAGAGTAAATTCCTTGGAGGTGATGAGCGTTGACCCATGCGTTAATTATATTTCAAGGAAACG
Source organism: Pinus albicaulis (assembly GCA_034641835.2). NCBI lineage: Eukaryota > Viridiplantae > Streptophyta > Pinopsida > Pinales > Pinaceae > Pinus > Pinus albicaulis. The sequence continues at coordinate 479,089,643 of CM076569.1, read as the reverse complement.
ACTAAGGGTGGAGCCCTTTGGAGTGGATTTAATGGGCATGGTTGGGTTAGAGAAATAAAATAAAAAAATTGACAATATCAACAAATTAAAGGCTCTTGATGAACTCATTGGAACATAAATAAAAGAGGCAACAATTTCTAAGTCAAGAGAGGCAAGGATAAAAAAGAACCTAAGATGAATTAGGTAACAAAATAGCCAAGGCTTCGGTTTGAGACAAATCTAGTCACACACTAAGTTTTAAGGTTTAATAATTGAAGTAGATATTGTTTGAGATAGGCTAAGATGATTATTGCAAATAAAATTCTTGGAAGCTAATTTTTTTGGGAAACTAAGTTATTATTGGTAAATGATGAGTTGGTTAGTTGAAATGCTTTTCTATAACAACAAATTAGTTAAGTGAATAATATTAGATAGGTTAATTCGTTGAAATGCTTTTTTAAAACAATAAATTAGTTTTTTTTTTCTCAGTAAAACTAATTCTATTTATAAAACATAATAGTACAAAACTGCGCCAGTTTCAGCTATGTGAGCCTGAGAACTGGGCTTGATTTCCAAGCTTAACATAAACAACTGAACTTCCCTGAGTGGGAAACCAGTTCTTTTGAAAGAAAGTTTAGCGTCGTTAGAAGGGAAACTGGTATATAGTGCATGCATTATAATTTAACAAGAGACATAAAACTAATATAGCCTACAGCTTTTACAGTTAATGAGAGATTCAAAAAACCAAAAATTCTTCCAATGAAGTCGAATATCTGTACCATAGAAGGCTGAGGGAGGTCGAAATCACTGTTCAGGAGCTAGGGAGGCTGGTTCTTCCACGATTCTGCACCCATACTCGTCTTCTCCATCTTCATTGTCCTTCTCTGGCGCGTTATCCTTACTGAAGAAGTCCACCTGCATGTTTTCTTTTCCAAGGATGGATTGCCCAATGCCAATGGGCGCTACAGGAGCCGGAACATCAATTTTTTCCAGAGAGGGTTGAGGGCCAGGTGGAGCAGGGGAGGAGCGGGGGACAGAAACAGGAGCAAAGCTAGCAGATTCTTCACTAACAGTGACAGTAACAAAAGCAGTGAGGACGGGCTTATCCAGGGAGAAGTTGAAGCAGAATTCCGCTCTCTGAGAGGTCTGGTGGAGGGTCAGACTAACAGGCGCATGAAAAGCAGGGGAGGCAGGCTGAGAGACAGGAGGAGGATGCCGCATAGGCAGAGCAGAGTGGGTGCCCCCAGGATGGTAGGAGCGGCCCGTCTGACACCGAGAATCCGAATAAAGGCCCCAATCGACATCCTCCGCAGAAGCTGGTGGAAGGGCGTGGGCGGGAAGAGAGACCTCTGCTCATTCCTCGCCTGCATCTCATTCGATGCCGAAGTCGAGGCATCGCCATAGTGCTTTGCCAGAGGTGCTTGGGGCAGAAGGAGCAGGCGGTGTTCAAGGGAGACCACTGAAAATCAACAAACTGAGAATGCAAACAAGAATTTAAATGACAGAAGTTACTCTGAGTGAAATGATAACCTGGAAGAGTTTCCAAACAGCCAAGGATGGTGTAACGTCGCCCAGTCTGAGTGCGAGCACTCGGCTCAGCACAAGCAGTTGGGCATGCTCCACAGACAGGAGACGGAGGGCCGCATAATACACAAGAACCAGACGAATTCTCCAAAACGAAATCCATAACAAGTTGAAACGACGAGGGGAGGGGGTGAAATGGCGAGGCGAGTGGAATGAATGGTGTGCAGTTAGGCATAGTAATTGCATGAGTTATGACGCCGCAGGGGGCCATATGGCCATAATGTGTGAACGCCCTCGGGACTTGCCAGGGGACTAATGTCCCATCACACCAAACCAACATCCACATCTGGAGATAACAATAAATTAGTTAATTGAATCATTTTAGATAAATTGGTTCATTGAAGTGTTTTTCTATTTAATAATAAATTAGTTAAATAAATAATTTTAGATAAGACTATTTTGATTTTGTAATTGTTTCTACAAAATAAATTCACATTAAAACGGAGACTTGATTTTTTTTAAATCTAAAAATTAATTAAACATATATATAGATAAAAAAATAAAATATTAACTACATCCTCTATTAACTAAATAATTAACTTCACCTAAAAATTCAATACTTTTATTAAACTAGTATTTTCACCGAAGGGTTAAAAAGGAACGCTAAAGGTTATGGCCACCAGACTGAGAACAACTAGTGTTCCACCCTTCACACATTTGCACAACATGCGGTATGACCAGTGTTGCAAAGCCGAGCACTAGTCACATGAGGGAAAAACATTGGTACATTGTAATTTCGATTATTGATTTTGTATCATGGAACATTTTGACTTTTAATCCTTATCACAATAGAAGATTGAAATAGACATCATTAGTTGCATAGTTTCTTGCACCATCTGTTTGACATGGGTTGCTCACTTTTAATCTCTATCACAATTGAATATTGAAGTAGACACCATTATTTGCAACCTTGATTTGAATTTCCAAGTAATCCATTTCAATTATGGACTTGCACAATGTTACCTGCTACAAGAGGATTGTGGAGGAATCAAAGAACTTTGATTTGAAAGAGCTCCTTAAGCCGTTCATCACGGTACTGCTACAAGAGGATTGTGGAGGAATCAAAGAACTTTGATTTGAAAGAGCTCATCGCCATTCATAACTAGGTCTTCGCTGATGGTAAGTTGAGATAGAAAACTGGCCTGACACACACTATTGAAAATATTTCATCGCATAATCTAATCGAGATATTGCAACAGAAGATTAGTCCTTTAACTACCATTCGAACAAAAATTGAGGATACTACCAAGAAAATCTTGGCACAAATGAAATATCCTAAATATACAGAATAATATGATATCTATGGGAATGATGAATCTAACAAGAAGACTTTGGCAGACAAGCTCAAGGTGCTCATGCAAATATAACTTGGAAAACTATTGAAAACTTTCTCATGCTAGATTTGCAGTAGAAGGTAGCTAAAATGCATGAATCTCTCTAAGGAACTGAATATCTGCTTGACACATTAATCCACCATGATTTCATTGGTCATGGTATCACGCAAAAACACCTTCTTCAAGAGCCTTTATCATCTTCAACCCCACAATATGTGAGAACATCTATGTATCAATTAACAGAGTGTGAGATCCATATGGGAAAAAAACTATATGGAACCCTATGTGTCGATTTATTTCTATTAGTGGACAAGGTCTCTACAGTTCTTGACGATGGAGAGAATGGAGGATTGGTCTTACCTATAGATATAACGAGGTGAATTGATTTTGCTTATAATTACTACACTCAATAACAACAGTACAATTTTCCTTATGGATTGAAGGTGGCCATAATAAATTCTCATCTGATGTGCACAAAGAATGGTTGCCTCTACATAACTAGGTTACCTCATCCCTGTGCCTTCCATTCCTCAAGTACCTACGGCGGCTGATTTGTTAATGGAAGGAATAAGGGGTTATGAAATTATAGGCATGGACACAACTATTTACTTGTTCACACGCGCTGTAAATTCACTTTGAAACACCTCTGATAATGATTTTGAAATTATGAAAGATCTGTTCGAATTGAATTTTCTTCATGCAAATGCATACATCAAGAAAATGCGCTACACAAATGATTGGGTAGATGCTATGTTTCTGCAGAGAAATGGAGCTTTGATTTAGTGGAGAGGAGATCGTGATGTGTTGTGTTGAGCCTCGAGATAAGCTCATTGATGATTAGCCTCAAAGAATCCAATTCGGAAAGTCGCAGGGGGCTGGGATCTAGACCAGTTGTTTGGGCCCGAGAAGACAAGGAGAGTTGCCAAATTGGAGCATATGAGCAACAAAACCACTAGTACTTTGGAGTGGATGCTCTTGTAGCCCTTAGGTTCCATTTATTTCTTAGCCTTGTGTTCGAAGAAATATATCGTGTTTCCTGGTCTAAAAAACTGACAGCGCAATCAACCAAGCGAACTACAAATCCTTTCCACGTGTATATTGCTACTGTCTGGAGGACGACTAAATTGGAAAGGCTACTATTTTTCAAGTGGTTCAGGTTTCTTGCGTACTGAGGGGGAAACTGGGGCAGGGTTGGAGGAACCGTCGGGATGGTTTTATTTCCATTCTTTTCCCATCTATTGCAATTTTCTATCAAAGTTATGTCTAGACTCCTGATCATGAATTCACCTATAAATTTTCCCATTGAGCATTGTAAATTGTGGATTTTATTCGTTGATGATTTCTATGATTTCATGGCTTCTACATTTTTTAACAAATTTTGTTTTGCGGCAAGGTAGATCCAGTAATTCAAATTATGGTAAGATGGCATTTGTTTTCCCTCGCTTTCTATGCGAGATTTAGTTTCCACCGGGCTTTCTTTGATGTTTTATTTCTTTGAACCTATACCCTTGAGTGAGACCTTTATCTCGTGCTCCAGTAGTGTGCTTGATTTTATGGGATTCTGAGGGAACTTATTCCAATTTTTTTCAATACTGTCAACGATTTTGTCTGATGCAAAACTCACAAATGTTTCTTCCTTATCTAAATCGGCTGCAATTTCCATGAAATCCATGCTTCAAAGAAATATGGGATAGCCTGTGTAATAACATCACACTGAGATTCACTGCGATAATAAAAGTAGATCATTAGTTCGATCAAACAGATTACTCACATTTTCCAATAATTTTTGCTAACAATCTTGTACTGCCCATGTATTAGATCTGGAGATTCAGGGTTTTGTGAGACTGATGTTTAACCTTCAACTTCATTTTGGGTAAACCTTACTTTCTAAATAACTAATATTATTAATTATTTGCATATAAATCTACCCACTTCACATACTTGATCCATATTCTCCTTTGTTTGATTGAATCCCAATTTATTTCTGATCCATTGGCTATGTGCATTTTCTCCTGGCATTTCTATGATCACCCAAGCTTCTTTGGAAAATTTCAAGTGAAAATATCTCGAACAATTTCTTCGTACAAAAATTCTTCAAACATTACATGAGCCTTTTCCCACAAACCCCTCGAACGAAGACAAAGAGCAGAGAATTGAATGTAATTCGGTTAGGTTGAACTCCTTCCCGGATCATTTCATCAAAAGCCTCCGAAGCTTGCTTGAAATCCACACCCCCTTAGCAAATGCATCAATGACAACATTATAAGAAACAAGGTTTGGCTTACAGGCAGACCTTTTCATTGAATCTAAGACTCCATCTCCATCAGTAATCGTTCTCCACCCGTAATGTGTAGGGGAATCCCTCACTAGGGCATTTACTGCAGGCTTGCAGTCATGGATGTGAATCCCGTGAATGATTATGTGAGTCACATAATGTACCGTAATGCAAGGACCGTTGGAAATGTGGACATTTCCGCCTTTGCCATCGATTGTCTTGTAGCTGTTCATGATAAGCTATTCCTTGAGTTGGATGACCATGTCTCTCTCAAAGATGAACCACAGAGGCTTGGCTTGAATAACAAAATGGCTCAGGGTGGCCGGGCAGGGATTGACCGCATATAGTCGTTGGGATCAGTTACAACATAGAATCTTCCATTCTGCTTCCTCACGAAACCAATGGCGCAGTCTGCAAGCCTCTTTAGATTGTTTTCCCAATCTGAATAACAAAGCCAATAATCGTCAATGGGGTTCCCAGTTCCACAAGAAATATAACTCAGTTCCCTTCTCGAAATTTTAATGATCCTACAATACATTCCATAAATAAAGTGTTAATACTTCTGCCCTCTCAATTACATGAATTAAATTCAGTGAAACTTGAAAAAAGGCATCCTTATGTTGATGAATATCCTCGAATCTGATGATCTTTGGATATTTTTTATATTACATAAGATTACATTTTGTCTTTACATCTTGCTTGTTGGTTGGAAACCACCTCTACATCCCCTTTGTTGGAAAAGAATAAAACGATCATTAACTTAATATAATGTGCTTAATATTGAAAGGCAAGGTTCTCTAAGTTGCAGGTGTGGATAAACAATTGCTTTAAAAGAAACCGATGCTTACATTCGGATGTAGAATCGTTTGAAGTGGATCCCTATCATGGATCTATATATCTGCTGTTAAAATTAATCTATGTTGGTGTATTCGAGAAAAATAAAACGACATTGCAGAAAACTGAGCCTTATCACTTGAAGATTCATGAACTACTTATTATAAAGGATGATGAATATGATCAATGCATAGGTTACCAATCACAGATCTAGTGTAATTGCATTATGTACTACATGAACAACAATTAACCTTCTACCATTTCAACTACTCGTTCAGACTCCTCCACGTATTTCGTTGAAGGTTTTTGCCCATGCTACGTCTTAGGCACCACCAACGGGCGTCCAAGAACAACGCCTATCCTTTTTAAAATTCCAAAGCTCCTACCTGCTTCACATTGAATGCAAAAAAATCCAAATCAAAACAAACAATGCTAGTACACTAAAATAGCCGGACATTTTGGTTACAGACGGCGTTCGACTGTTTAACACTAAAAATCCACATATTATAAGACGATTCAACAAGGAACGTATCTAGATTCGATAACTCTTTTCACCAATACAGGATCTCTGATCAATCTATGTTGATAACAGATATTAAGTAAGAGAAGATTCTACACTGGAGGACGATGAAATTAGTACGTGTATATTTTATATTCTTTTTTATTAGCCGAAAGACGATGAAATTAGAAAGTTGTTATTAACACGGTCAACAGTGTTTGCTCAGCCAAACTCGTAAAAATAACACTTTTCAATATAAAAATATAAATTCTTAATTAAAATATTAAACTAGAAACTTTTTACTAACCAAAAACAAAGCAAATTGATTTTAAAGACACCTTCAGACATTTCCACAATATACCAAAATTAAAATGTGTTAAATTAATAGTTTATAACTTTTACATTTTTATAATATAGCACACCTCACTTCCCAATAAATAAATAATAAAATTTTATCTTTTTTCATTATAACCTTATGGCTATTAGAGAGGCACGTTAGTCTTATCATATCATACTTCCAAATAATGTACATGCACACTCAATAATGTGTAAGGCCAAAACACACGGCCGAACCTCCATTTTTATCACACTAGAATTACTTTCGTAAATCTATTTCGTACATCTATAAAATTTGACATGATCTATGTACGTTTTGGCTCCTTATTTGAGGTGTTGGGAAATAAGATGGTTAAATTAACAATCAATATAATCAAAGATAAATATTAATCAAATAAACTATAGAAAATAAATAAATATTTTCGAAAGTTTTCATAAAATTGAAAAAGATTGTCATATTTGATTCAGCTAATAAATATTCACAAAAGAAAAACGGAAAATATCTGTGTGCAAAAGGGATAATAATAATAACTTATTATTATTATATGTTTCAGAATAACATATATTAATATAGGTGTATTTTAACTTATAAATTAAATGATCATTTTCTCGATTTTTTTGGTTAATTTTAATCAAATTTTGGGAGAGATTTTTAAAAATCTGAGTTTAAGTTTTTTAATCTGTAGAATTTGAGTGCCATAGTAGGTTTTTTGAGGTGCTAAATTTATTTATGCATTAAAAATGCAATTTAAATAACGAAAAATCACATTCTTTTTTGAAATTGTTTATTTTGTCTATAAATTGAATTACACCCATTAATATATATTTTAGAATAAAACTGACTTAAATTTTGTAGCAAACAAGTTTAATGATAAAGTGAAATTTAAATTTAACAAGTCAAATGAATTTTAAATTTATAATTGTTTTTTTATATTTTTTTTTAGAATCTTCATCAAACTCATGGAAGGGCTAAACATAAAGAATTGAAATTTCCCTGATGCACATGGAAAGTAAATTTAATGTCTCAAATAAACTTTGAACTTAATTTATCAATTAATTTTAAATGTTGTAGTTTTTTTTTTTTGCCTTACAAATTATGGAAATTCTGGTAATAAATTCTTGTAATATTTTAATAAAATTTAGAAGGGATTTTTGTAAATCAAGGTTATAGCTATTAAATTTCAATATTTTGAGTGTTTTAGAAGTTTTTGATATTGATATATCTATTTCCATTATTAAAAACATTATATAAACACTAACATTACTACTGTAAGATTTCTTTAAAAAAAATTTCCCTGATAACATTACTACTCTCTAGACAACTCTATTTTAAATTTCATCATTCAATTAAATATAAGAAAATTAAATTTACGATTCAAAATTATATTTGGAATCAAATTTGACATGTTGAGCGAATATACATTTAATCAAAATAAATGTGTAAAGAAATGTTAAATTTAATTAAATTTAAAGCATAAAGTAAATTTAAATCTTACACATTCAAATTCAAAATTTATTTCACATTGTATTTAAATTTGATGTTATTTTAATATACGTTGCATTATTTTTTTAATAGACAATTTTTTTCTGAAAGGAATAGCAAATGTGTTTTAATCTGTCGCTTGAGTGTTCTTCTTCGTTTCGTGGTGTGTTGTGGGTTTTTGTTCGCTCGCTATATGCGTTTTGTTTTTTTGGGGGTTGAAATCTATGTGTGTTTTCTGTTTGTTTGCAATGTTGATTTGATGGTTATGCATTACAGTTGGCACTGTCGATGGAGGTAAACTTCATTGAACAAATAGAGGCAGACGTTTGACATTCATGACAATATCCATTGGCCCCTTAAACTTATTATAAGATATTTTCCTTCCCTTATTTTTGTTCTTTGTTAAGAGAGATTATATTAGGGGTTCTTTGTTTGAGAGGATTCTTAGTATTCCATGTGATGTCTTGAGAGATTCAAATAGGGAGAGAGAAATAAATAAATAAGATCGCAATCACTCATTCTGGAGGCGAATTGAGATGACCCTAAATTCCTTAAACGTTTTTTAAATTTATCTGTGCGTAAATGCATAGTTATACAATGGACCCAACTCCAATAATATAACGATGAGCGCAAAAAAAAGAGTGATAGGAAAATGGGCATTCGACTAAGAGTATGATTCATCCAAGTTTGTGTTCAATTTAAACAATGTACTTGTAAAGGAAACTATTAAAAATTATAAGATGCAGTATGTTTTCTTCCAACGTTAAATTGTGCATCCAAGTTTGTGTTCAATGTAAACAATTTATTTGTAAAGGAAACTATTAAAAATCATAAGATGCACAATGTTTTCTTCCAACGTTAAATTGTGTTCTCCTTTCATTTTCTGAAAACTTATTGCACGCATATTCAGTTTAAAAGAAAAAGAAATTTTTTTATTTTTTATTTTTTATTATTTTAATTTTCATATAACAATCACTATATTTGTTGTACAAGTCTGAATAAAATCCACAATGAAATAACACAATTAAAGAGTGTCATATGAATAATAAAATCACTTATTTATATATGTGTAAATCTACGTACTAGATAATTGTGTTTTAGTAAATTATTAACTATAAAAATGAAATATGAAACTAATTACATATTGTACAATAAAAATCCTTATGAAACTAATTATATATTGTAAAATAAAAATCCCAAAGGATTAGTTAACATTCTCCCCTTAATCCAAAGGGACATCTGACATGTCCAGTAACATTCTCAAATTTTTAAACTTTTCACATTCTAGTGCTTTTGTAAATATGTCTGCAATGTGTTATGAAGTAGGACAATGTGTCATATGAATAAATTTATCCTCTACATAATGTCAAATCAATTGATATTTGGTGTTAATATGCTTTCTTTGATAATGAAACTTCAGATTCTTGGCCAAGTGAATTGCAAAAGAGTTGTCAAGAAGTATTGGAATTGAAGCCTTTTGCCTCTCCTGCAAATCTTCAAGTATTTTTCGAAGCCAGGTGATTTATTTTGTAGCTTGAGGTGCTACAACATATTCGACTTTGGTGGTAGAATCAAAAAGAAATAACTGTTGACACCTAATCCTAAAGAATTGGGTGAGATTGTATATTATTGTAATTTAGTAAATAAGGAAGGCCAAGAGACATTGGGAAATGAATCCCAATAGCCTCACCTCCATGTAAAAGTACACACATAATCTCCATCTAATTCATCTTCAGTTTTGTGGAGTTACCTCCTGGTCTGACATGGTATCAGAGCCAGTCCCATTTTTTGCAGTCTTGTCTTTGGTGTAACTCCCTCATGTTCTGCATTTTTTGCAGACTGTTATTGTGCATTCAATTTTTATTACTGCTCCTGGGATTCTGTTTTTAATGCTCGTGGCATTCTGCAATTATGGAATAATTTTGCATTTTATTTTATTTTTTGGCAAATTTTTCTTCATTTCAGCTCTGCACATTTAATTTTTACCGTGAAATTTCAGCTCTGCACATTTAATTTTTTACTTTTTGAATTCAGCTCTGCAGATTTAATTTTTTACTGTCTCATTCTCCTCATTCCCTCACGCTGTCCCACTCACAATCACCTTGACCCTCACCTCACATCCCTCGACCCTCCCTCACACCCCTCAACCCTCGGCCCTCCCTCACGCTCATGCTCATGCAATCAGACCCTTGCCCTCACCCGCTCCCCTCCCTTCCCCACCGGCTCACCCACCCCCTCACACAGACCCCTCCCTGCTCACAACTCTCCCCGCCCCCCCACATGCTCACAATCCCCATCCCCACTCACAGCTCTCCGCACCCCCTCATCGTCCCCTCCCCGCTCACAACCCTCTATGTCCCCTCACACAGACGCTTCCCCACCCTCACAGCACTCACCCCTCACTTCCCCGCCCGCTCACTATCCCCATCTCCGCTCACAGCTCTCTGCACCCCCTCACCGTCCCCTCCGCACCCACAAATCTCCTCGTCCCCTCACACAGACCCCTCCCCACCCTCACAGCACTCACCCCTCGCTCTCTCACCCCCTCACCATCCCCTCCTTGCTCACATCTCTCCCCGCCCCCTCACACATCCCTTCGAACCCTTCCTCACCCATCCCCTCATGAAAATGGTTAACCCACCTTCCCGTTCCAGCCCTTGGCCTGTACGAGCTTCTCAAATTTAAATTTTTTTATTTTTATTTTTTACAGCAAATACCCACCCCAGAAAATGCCTCCCCTTGCCCTGGTAAACACCTTCCCCAAAAAACACCTCCCCTAGAAAATACTCCCTCGCATAATAGCCGCCCGTTTTTCCCCAAAATTAAAAATAAAAAAATCAGCAGAATTTAAAACCCGGTAATCAGCTTTTAACATGAGAGAAAAGTATTTTATTCAAAAGAATGCATTCTCTCATATATATTGTAGGAGTTTTTCTCCAACGAGGAGAACTATCCCGAATGGTCTTGAAAATCAAGCACACTCTCATTTTTAATGAAATGTGGGAGAGGAATTTTGAAGGAGAATGAGACGTTCTACCAAAGAAAGCCCAATTTCGCACAAGAAGATCTCCATTTGGGAAAACAAGAATTGCAAGGCCTATGCCTTTGACTGCGCTCAGAAAATGAAGAGGTGAGTCACCATATTACACCATTTTCAAATGCCTATGAAGCCTTTAGCAAGCTAAAATAATTCAATGACTACATTCCGAACTTGAAATTGTTCAATTAATGATTAAGTTTTTCACCCTTGAATTGAAAAGTTATGACCCTCTTGCTTTAGCTTCAGAAGTAAGATCTATCATGCATGACATTAAGAATACTGGTGTAGAAGTTGACATACCATTCATAACATATGATAAGGCATTGTATCCCACTTACTCCTCATCTCTCGAGTCCTGCAAGAAAATGGAAACCTCATGAAAATCACCTTTGATTCCCCTTGAGAAAAATTTTGCTAAAAGAGACAAGGCTTTTGGAAAGATGACAAACCTTCCCTCCGTTTTCCGTCAAGAGCCTCGTATGCTTTGCACATAGAGAGAAGAGTCATGCTCAAGATAATTCCCGAGGAAGAGGTGGCCAAAGAGGAAAAGTAAGAAGAAATTTCGTATGAAGGGGGCAAACAACTCAAACTGAAAAATATGATCTTCATTTCATACGTTGCAATAAAGACTGGCATGATGCATCTACATGTAAGATGCCTTGGTATAAAATTGAGCATCAAATAAGTCAAGAAAAAGGTAAAACTCATGATAGATACAAAGGTAAAGCACCTGAATCCTCTCATTATGTTGTAGCACATTGTAACAATGGAGTAACTGAAGACATGTTTGATGTTTCATTTACTTCTTGGAGAAATGATTGGTTGCTAGATTTAGGAGAAACATGTCACATGACATTTAGAAAATATTTTTTTGAAAAATTTACTGACAAAGTTTATGGATCAGTATACTTCATAGATAAATCCAAACTCAAGCCATCAGGGCTTGGCACAATCAGGCTTAAGTTGCCCGGTCTTCCATATCATCTTCTACATGAGGTTCTATACCTCCCTGAGTTGAGGAGAAACTTGTTGTCCTTGGTATACATCCACTAGCAAGGACAGTCCATTAACATGTTTGATGGCAAGGTTGAGGTTAGAAAAGCATCAGATCGCTCACTTGTCATGGAGGGAATAGAAGAAGGAAGACTCTTGAAGCTGCAAGGTTCCTCTGCTCATGCATAAAACTTTGCATTAATTTCACATCATGATGAAGGTAGATCCCCATCAAGTATTTTATGGCATGCTAGATTTGGGCACTTAAAATCTGACAACCTTCGATTGTTGAAGAAAAATGGTGTTAATGGACTGCCTACAATTCTTAGGGAACTTAAGAAATGTGATGCTTGCATTCTAGGAAAGCATAGCGAACAGCCATTTCATGATTCACATTCTAGAGAACATAGAAAACTTGAGCTCATTCACTCAGATTTATATGGCCCTATGCCCGTTGCTTCTGCAAATGGAAATAAATATATGATGACATTTATTGATGACTACACCAGAATGTGTTGGATTTACTTATTGAAGAACAAATTTGATGCTTTTCAAACATTCAAGAATTTTCATGCATGGATTGAAAATGATGCACAAACTCATATTGGCTCTTTTCATATCGATAATGGAAAAGAATACACTTCAAACAAATTTGAAAATTATCTTTGTCAACATGGGATCAAACATCAAACAACTCTGCCCTATAGTCCCCAACAAAACAGTGTAGCTGAAATAATGAACAAGAAAATTTTAAATATGGTTCTCTCCATGATTTTTTTTAAGAATGTAAAATTGATGTTTTGGGCTGATCAAGTTCTATGTGTTGTATACATAAAGAATAGGTGTCCTTCAAATTCAATAAAAAACAAAAATCCTTATGAAATGTGGCATGGCCACATTCCTTCGGTAAAGCATTTCAGGGTCTTTGGTTCCACCTGTTAAGCTTTGATACCCAAGGTACAAAGGAATAAAATTGGTGCTAGAAGTCGAAAATTTATCTTCTTGGGGTATTCCAATACCTCTAAAGGATATCTTCTCTATGATGAAGTCAATAATAAGTTTATAATAGCAAGAGATGTCATATTTCTTGAATCTTCCAAGACTAACAATGTTGTTAAGCAACAACTTGATCGCCTGGATAGATTCACACATGAAAAGTATTTTCAAGAATTTAATAATCAGATTCCACCTCCTGAAGGGGGGATTCCTATACTAAATCAATATGTGGAATAATTTTTTGAAGCACTCTCTCCCCCACATGAAGAACCAACCATGGATGACACCTTGAATGATGTGATTGACAAAATTGAGATATTGAATCTTGATTCAATTCCAGCTCAGTCAAATGAGTAGCCTAGGCCATCTTAGAAAAGTCCCCCCAAATGGTGGACAAATACAATAGAAAAATTTTATCCCGATGAGGTTGGAAAGACTAGAAGAATAAGTTCCACTAGACGAAACTAAGGTGATGTAGATAATTTTGATTCACCTGTTGATATGGATATTTCTTATAACTGTGAATTGAGTTTATCTACAGATCATGAACCAAATTCCTTCAAAGAAGCCTCTTCTCATGTTGAATGGAATGAAGCGATGTAAAAGGAGTATGATGCCTTGATAAAGAATGGCACTTGGAAGATGGTTTATCCTCCTTTCGGAACCAAACCAATTGTCTATAACTGGGTCTACAAGAACAAGTACAAAGCAGATGGGTCAGTTGACAAGAACAAAGCCAGGCTTGTGGCGAAAGGTTTTGCACTAAAAGAAGGGGCTGATTATGAAGAAACTTTTTCTCCCACAGCAAAATGGGCCACCATATGAACACTCTTTGCCCTAGCAGCTCAGAAGGGATGGAAATTCCATCAGATGGATGTAAAAACCGCCTTTTTGAATGGATATCTAAAGGATAAAGCTTTTATGTCCCAACTAGAAGGATTTGTTGTGAAAGGCCAAGAACAAAAAGTATGAAAACTTATAAATCCTTGTATGGCCTCAAGTAAGCACCGTGAGCCTGGTATGAGAAATTAACTGAGCATCTTCTGAAACTTGACTTCAAACATTTTGATCTTGATGATGCAACTTTTTTTGTTAAGAAAGTTAGAAAAATAGTTGTATATCTTGTGGTGTATGCAGATGATCTTTTGATGACAGGGAAGAATGAGATTTATATTGCATCCATAAAGGAAGAATTGAAGAAAGGTTTTGAAATGACTGATTTGGGTTATGTTAATTAATATATGGGTATTGAAGTAACTCAACATCCTAAATTTATATTTCTTTCTCAAAAGAAGTACATTGGAGATATTTTGAACAATTTTTGGCATGGATGAATGCAATCCTTTAATCACTCCAATGGAGAAAAACTTAAAGCTCACATCCATTGAAGGGAAGGAATTTGAGGATGCAATGGAGTATAGACAAATTGTAGGAAGTCTTATCTACCTGACTACCACCAGACCAGACATCTAATTTGTTGTTGGAATAATCTCCGGGTTTATGAAAAAACCTTGTGAAGGACATCAGTCTGCTGCAAAAAGATTTATAAAGTACTTGAAAGGGACTCAAGACTTTGGACTCAAATATACACAGGTAGGCGATTTCAGCTTGTTCAGATACTCTGATTTAGACTTTGATGGGGACAAAGAAACTGGGGTGTCTACTTCAAGTTATACCATGAGTCTTGGATCAGGATTTGTCTCATGGAGATCACACAAACAGTCAGTTCCAGAAGATTCCACAACTGAGGTAGAATATGTGGTAGCAGCTAAAGCAACAAAGGATATTTTCCTAGAATATTTTTAGATGAAACAAATTCATTCAACACCACTCATGATTGACAACACTTCTGCAATAAAGTTGGCCAAGAAACTAAAGTTACATGATCGAACAAAGCACATCAATACAAAATACCATCTGATTCGACATCATGTTGAGGCCAAAACCATCCATCTACGTCATTGTTCCACAAATGAGCAGACAACAAACATCTTCACCAAAGCACTTGGAAGAGAAAATTTTGAAAATTTTAGAATGATGCTTGGACTCACCAACATCCGTTCAGATTAAAGGGGGGAATGTTGACACCTAATCCTAAGGGATTGGGTGAGATTGTATATTATTGTAATTTAGTAAATAAGGAAGGCCAAGAGACATTGGGAAGTGAATCCCAATAGCCTCACCTCGATGTATATGCACACACACAATCTCTATCTATTTAATCTTTAGTTTCGCGGAGTTACCTCCTGGTCTGACAATAACCAGAAGTAGAGACTCCATTCTCCTTATCTCCATAGAAATCAGAATTTGAATATTCTTTGAGATGGAAATCTGCAACTTTGGAATATTTGATTCCATATGTTCAAGTTCCTTTAAAATATTTGAGCACTCTCTTTGTTTCGTTCCAATGAACTTCACATAGTTGATGCATGATCCACGAACGTATCCCTACAAAGAAAGTTATGTCAGGTCGAGTAATAGTTAGAAAGTTCAGACTTCCAACAATTTTCCTATAGTTTTTTGGATCTTCAAATGTTCTTCCTTCAGTGGAAGTAAGTTCCAAATTTTTCTCCATGGCAGTAGTGACAAGATTACAATCATGCATCCAAAATCTATGCAATAGTTGTCCAATATAATTTTTCCTTGGAAATGAAAATGTATTTGGGGTTCTAATCAGCTTCAATCCCTAAATAATAATTTAATAAACCAAAATAAGTGATGTCAAATTTTTTCATCAACTCTCTTTTGAGAGACATTATATAGTCATCATTATTTCCTGTAATCATCAAATGATTTGCATACACAACCATATATACAATTGAATTTCCAATATTCTTAACAGAAAGAATTGCATCATGTATATCAAATAACTTATAATTCAACTTGAGAAGATGGTCAGTTAATTTTTCATACCATGCACAAGATGCTTGTTTCAATCCATACAAAGCATTCACTAAATTACATACCTTTTTCTCTTTTCCTTTGATAGCAAAACCTTTTAGCTGAAATGCATAAACATCCTCCTTCAAATCGTCATTCAAAAAATTTGTTTTAACATCCATATGGTGTATTTTCCAGCTATTCTGAGCTGCAAGAGAAAAAAAAATTCTAAGTGTGCCCCATTTTAATGTAAGAGCAAATGTCTATATTTAGTCAATACCTTCTCTCTATGCATAGCCTTTTTCTACAAGCCCTGCCTTGTATTTATCAAGAGAACCATATTCCTTGTACTTGATCATGTATACCCACTTGCAACCAATAGGTTTAATGTCAGCAGGAGGATCAACTAACCTCAAAATTCCATTCTTAATAAGTGCATTATATTCCTTTTTCATTGCATCCTTCCATTCATCACAATTAGCACCTTCTTCAAAACAACTAGGTTTACTAATTTTAGAATGATTAAATTCACAATCATGAGAAACTTTATTTGAATCATAGTTATAAGAACTTGTTTTAAAATCATCATACTTGCTTAGGACTTTTTCATCACATGTGGATATTCATAAACTTTGGTGAAGTGGTTGTGATGGTTGCTCATCATGAAGTACAGGTTCTTCAAGAACACTATGTGACCTGACAGAAACAATATTGTCCTCCATATTTACCTCAGCAGTAACATCCTCATCATTCTCATGAGTAAAATATGGAATAACCATAGGCTAATCTAGAATGGGAATCCCCCCTTCAGTATGTGGAACACCATTATCAGATTCAAAATAGAACTTTTTAGAGGAAAATTTCTATAAATGAGCTAGTTTCCTATCAAAAATGTATTGTCTTTATATGATTCAAGAAAAATAATATATATGGAAAGAATGAGCTTCATATTTTCTTCATTATACCACTTGTAAACTTTGGAAGAATTAGAATAACCAAAAAATATACATTTTCGACTTCTCACACCTAATTTATTTCGTTGTTTCTTAGGAATCATATCATAACACATAGATCCAAGAACTATGAAATTCTGAACAATTTGGATTCTATCATACCAAAGTTCGTAAGCAATTTTTTTGTGTCTAATAGAAGGAGGAATACAATTTCTAATATAAGCTACACAAAGAAGTGCTTCTACCCAAAATATTAACTTCACATTCTAAAATAACATCATATATGTAATCATATTAAGCAAAGTTCTATTCATGCATTCTACAATGCCATTCTCTTTTGGATTATAAGGTATGATAGTTTGATGTTTGATTACGTTTTCTTTCAAATATTGTTCAAAAATATGAGAAGTATATTTTCCACTATTATCAGTTCTATGAATTCCTATATTCTATCGAGTTTCATTTTTAATCGTCAAATGAAAAGTTTTAAAAACTTCAAACACTTGTGACTTATCTTTCAACAAATACACCCAACACATTCTCGAGTAATTGTTAATAAATGTCAACACATATTTATTTCTATTTTCAGTTGCAACATGCATATGTCCACATAAATCTAAATGTATGAGACCTAATTTTCGTGAAGATCTGGAAGGACAACTATGAAAATGTTGTTTACAATGCTTTGCTAAAATACAAGCATCACAAGGTCTAATATTTCTTGGAACTGTAGGAAGACCTTTAATTATTTTCTTTTTCATAATTCCGATGTTTCCATAGTTGATGTGACCAAATCGAACATGCCACAACAATATCGGAGAAAGTATATTACTTTTTTATGCCAAAAAAGTAGAAATTTCATGAGAATTAGTAGATGAAGTACCATTTAACTTCAAAAGTGTACCTTATTCCATACCAGTTATAATAACTTCATGATCATATGCTCTTATTATCTCGATTATTACATCAAATATATTTATAGAATGTCTATGTTTCTGAATATGGATAAGAAACATCAAATATCCCTGAAACTGTAGAATGTAAGGTACATCCTGGAGAACATAGTTTGTAAGATTCAGTATCTTCAAAGGAATATACCCAATGCCAAATGTTTTAATTTGAGATTTTTCATCAAAGCAAATAACACCATCAATATCATCATCGAAAGTTAAAAAAAAAAACTCGCCTAAATGTCATATGACAAGTGGCTCTTGAATCCTAAGTCCAACTATTTCTCCATCAAGAAATCACAGTTTTGAAAGCATCATTAATGTTAAAATTACACTGAGAAACAAGGTGATGTGCAGTCTCTGATGATTTTCCCTTATCTCATCATTGTTGATATTTCTTTTCATTCCAATGTTCTCTTCTTTCACTAACTTTCTCTGAAGGTATTTTACAATTAGCAGTAGTATGAAAAATTTTACCATATCTTAAACATTTGATAAATGGTTCATCATTAAAATTTCTTGGTTGTCCATCATTTTTTTTCTGTCTCCCTGATTGTTTCCCTCGTACCTCGATAATTTATCCTACTGCAACCTCTACTATTTTTATCTCCTCTAGAAGTTTCAACATGAAACTTATGATCCTTTTGTGCAAGGCATAAAGTTTCTACATTTGAGTTAAGTGGGGCCTCTTTATTCTCAAATTCCTTTTATCTGTCAGCTATTTTGTTTACAAGTTTGTCAAATGTAATGTCTTTTCACTACCCACTAGCTTGGAGAGATTCAAAATAGTGTGAATAAACAAGGTGAAGGACTTTCATAAAATTTGTAAGTAGTAAATATAATTTAATTCTAGTGGCTTCTATATCATGAAAAATGATTTTTATTTCCAAAGCACTCTTCAATGGATCATTATATTTCATCTTCAAATTGAATAACTTCAACACCATCTAAATAATTTTGAGTTCTAAGTGTGAATCATACAATTATTTTAACTTCTTTATTGCTTTGAATGTAGTATCACAAGAAAATATATATTGTCTTACCTCTTATGTTACCGATGCTTTTATTAATGCATATTCCTTATTGTCTTTTTTCTCCCAAATTTAACTTTGCTTCTCATTATTAGGTGGCTTCGGTGCAATTTATTTTGCATCTCTATCCTTATTTCCTTGACAAACTTCCCATAAATCGTTAAAAAAAAAGTCTCTTTTAATCTTTCTAAACCATTCAAGATAATTCTCCTTTCCACTGAGCATAACTCCAACTATGGAAATTATTGAAGTCATAATTGTTTTGTAGCCAAATAAATTCTTCAAACAAATCCTTTTCCAATTTTAAAATATGTGAAGTAGTCCTTTAAAAGAAAATATTAATTCCTTTCTGCTTTTGTTTTAAATAAAATTTGGCTTACTCCAAAAATAATCTAGTAGAGAACTTAGTTCAAATCTCATTGTTTCCCTTTTTGTTTCTCTTCAACTTTTAAAACTTATTTCAAATTAAAAAAAAAAAAAAACTTGTCCTCAAATATTTCCACCACTTTTAAATCTAAGTTAAATTAATTTCAGAATTGGCTACTTTTACTTTTACTTTCTCTTTTCAAGTTTCTTTATCAATTTTCTTTTTAACAAATATAATTGATAAAATAAAACACTTGATACTTACAAACTTTTTCTCCTAATAGCTTTCATGTTTCTCTGATTCTTTCTTTGTTCACTTTCAACCTTATGGCTCTGATTTTTCCTCTATTCATTTTCACTTTTTTGGATCTACCTATTTCTTTGTTCACTTTCACCTTTCCAGATCTAGCTATTTCCACAAAAAATATGTTCTTTCTGGAGGTAATATAAAATTTATAAGAAATGTATTCAACTTACTTATGGTCTCATATTCTAGAAAATGTATCCATATTCATTTAGTTTTTACAAATCCTTGTCAAAAATTCCTGTAAATCTTCTTTTTAGTTTCACTTTCATTAACCTTGAAGCATTCTCTACTTTCCAATAATATATGGATTAAATACAAATTCCAAATAGGAAAACAATATTCCACTGAAAAATGTTTAATAATTCACTTCCAAAAATGCTTCTAAGCTTCGCTAATAGTCAATGTTATTTATTCACACTTGAGTGTGCCAAAAATAAGAGTTACTAGTGTGAAACCACTTTTATCTTGGTTTCTTTTAACTTATTAAGCAAATTTTGAGGTCTAAAATGGGCCTCCTAAGGAAAATGTACAATCAAAATTAACTTTATAAGAACCAATCACATTTTAGGGGATGACATCATCTCTAATGGTTGAGATGGCGTTGCTTGAATTAAAGGTACTTACTTATCACATTTTCAATGGTGGATAAAAACTCATGGTTAACCATAGTAGTGCTCTAAGTAATTTTAAAATCATAAAGTAAAGTAATCATAATAAATGTCATTTCACACTTTTTGAATAAAATAATATTATTGTCATTTCATATTTCTTGAAAGAAACAATGCATATCCATATACATTTATTATATTATATTATATTATATTATTTTTATATAGTATATTAATTACATGTTATTATACAATTTTAATAATATCAATTTTAATTAATAGCATATAATATAAATTTTGAGAATTTATAAATTTATATTTATATTTTATTTTACGTAACTATTTATGTACAAAGTTCAAATGCATTATTTGTTCAATGATAATGACTTTTTCTTGAAAAGATCATTCTTATTTATAGTCACATCAATACAATTTTTTATTACTTTTATTTTGGTACAAATTTTGAATTGAATTTAACTATGGTTGCATGGATTGTGGTGCAAAAAGTGAATTGAAAATTCATAAATATTATTTTATTGGTTTAACTATTATTTTATTATTTCCTTAAGAGGCCCATTTTAGACCTCAAAATTCCCCTAATGCGGCTTGATTTCTAGCAATCCTACAGTCTTTACCTCATGTGTCTGCAAGAAGTTCACTCCTCAAAATGAATTTTATGAAACCAGTACATTCTTCCCTCCATAAACTTCAAACAAACTCAGTAGGCATGGAGTATATAAACAACGTAACCTGGATCTAGTACCATTTTACAAGCCTGAATAAACTCCATAATGAAATAGCATAATGAAAGAGCAATGTATTAATGATAAAATCACTTATTTATACATGTGAAATATAGGTATGAGATAATTGTGTCTCGGTAACTTACTAACTATAAAAACAGAATATGAAACTAATTACATATTGAACAATAAAAGGTCCTATAAAACTAATTACATATTGTACAATAACAATCTCGAAGGATTAGTTAACATTTGCAACCAATATAACTAACAAAATTTTATTGAATACATGAAATGTGATGTTAGATCTTCCCAAAGAAATATATGTGATAGAACATTGTCTCAGGATTTAAAAGAGACACCAATATAGCTTACAACATTTTATTGAATACGAAAAATGTGATCTTAGACCTTCCCAAAAAAACAATGTGATAGCACATTATCTGAGAATATGAAATCCATACAGATCTTAATAGTAAAAAAAACATAAATACTATAGACAATGATGGAAGGAATTATCATTTCTAAACAAGGCTGGAAAATTTACTGTTATTGAAAATTTATCCGAATATCACTCATCTTCGTTGTTAAACAAAAAGAGGAAAATCCCCACCTATCGAATAAGGATTGAATAGAAATATATATATGAGGGCTTGAGGTGAATTAAATTATTGCAATGAACCTTCCATTTAGCAATAATTTCTATACTTCCACCACTGGAGTCATGATATTGGTCTAAAAATAACGATTCAATTAATTTTTAATAATCATTAGGGGTCTTGTGAATGCAAAGGTGTTGAAGGAACTAGTGGGACTGGGGGAGCTTTTAGGGGTTATGTGCGAATGACTGCAAGGATCCCCCAGTGACATGAATATCCTCGTGGTGTGGGAAGTGATGAGGTTGGTGTTGATGGACACCTAGAAGTTGCTGGAGGAGATGCTGCTTTGACTGTAGGATATCCGAGAGAGAATATTAGGCATGCAATTAGAAGAGGTGGCATATTTATTGATCACCATTCAATGAGTGGGATCCCAAGAGTAGGTGTTCAAGATCCTGATGATGAAACAGAAAATCCAGACGATCCATTACCCTATGCGTTGTAAAAATGCTAACCGTAGATAACGCTTTAGAGAAAGCATATTCAGAGCTAATGATATCCCCACCATTGATTTAAGATTCAATGATATCTCATCCACCTAATTTTGATATATAAATGCCTTACGGGTTAGGGGTTAAGGAGAGGGGGGTGGTGGTTTAAATTATCCTCGAATTGAATAGTGAAACTTGTTGGACATACATTGTAGAAAAGTTCTAGCATCAGACTTAGGTAAGATTTAAGGGTTAGGTGGAGAATAATCTTCCATGCTAAGGGATGGAATGTCAATGGAGGGGAAGGGACTAAGAATACATGAACTATGGGGTTGGGTCACCAGGTTATGTAGTTAGGGATCAATAGTATGAGGAAATGACACCAGTTCATGGGAATGAATGGACAATGAGGAAGGGATGGTACAAGAGGTAGGAGAAGAAACAAATGGAGCATTCCTTAGCGACTAGAGAAAGTCTACAAGTTTAAGGCCACATATTCATGATACAATAAGATGGAGCTAACATTAAAATGAATAGATATGTAGCACAAATTGAAATAAGGGTTGGAAGGATACCTTCTCTCACAGGAATGATATGGAATGAAAATCAAATAGGGCCATATTAAGATGTTATTTACAAGAAATCAAGAGGGGATGGTCGCAGGTGAAGATGGCTACGAGAAGTTAAAAGGGGACTAGGGAAATATTTACAGGAAGGAGAAACATTAATGAAAGGGTAGGGATAAGATAGATCATGATGAGAATTATGACAACCGGAAGAGGTAACTTGATGGCTAGAAGAAGAAGCAATAGGGATATTGTGCGAAATAGAAACAAAACTAAAGTATTGTTGTAGTAAATTATGAGATTCCGAGGAAGCAAAATGAAATGAAGAAAACATAGGATAATGACTATGCCATAGGGGTTTAAATTTATTAATATGTTTATAATTAGCGTATTCAAGAGAGTTAGAAGTAGAAATAGATAACCTATTATCCATATTAATCTGTAGGTTACGTTTAACTTTTGATTAAAGTTTCAAATGCATCTTATATAATTTAGAAGATAAATATAATAAAATTGACCTGATTTGATGTATAAAAATGAAACTTGTCCTAGATAAGATCCGATCAATATCAGGTCTACCCTATGAAGGTGGAAATTGTGTAAAGATCATTAATATCGTTGAATCTTGACATCGTTTTAAGATAGTTAGGTCTGCAACTCTTTTAGCAATTTTTGTATGCATCTTTTTGAAGGTCCTAGTTTCAAACGGCATTCCTCTCCAGAAAGGTTTACAATCTGTTTCAAGCGACAAATTCACCCACCTTTACGGAAAAAAAGCTCAAATACTGAAGCAAAGAGGGTCATACCAAGTATAAATGGAGAAAATATATATATAAATTAGTTTGAATGTTAGAGCGATAAATCATTGTGAACATTAGTGAATTATTAATTATTCAAATTAATTACTTGATTATTCAAAGAATATGGAATGTTAAACTGAAACGTTAGGTCAAAATTAATAATAACATTATTGTAAATTAAAAGAAGAAAGGCATTGGAAGAATAATTAAAATTTAATAATAAGCCAAACTAAATTAGGAGTTTTCCCATTAGTGGAATGAAGGATTGTGAACTTTAATGAATTATTAATTATCAATAATCCTCAATTAATTAATTAATTAATTACTGGAATAAGGAGGTTAAAGTGAAAAATACATAAATTTTAAGTCAAAATTAATACTAAGATTAAGTTAAATTAAACTAAGCGATTGGAAGAATAAATAGAAATAAGAATAAATCAAATCAAATTAAGAATAAATTAAGAATAGGATTATCAGTGTAAGTGAAAATGTTAGATCAAATTAATAATGATGTTCGAATTGAATTTAGTATTAAAAGGATTACAAGTTAAATTTTTATAAAATTTAGGTGTATGGATATGGAATTATTATTAATAAAAGAACAAAGAATGGAAATAAAAAATAAAATAAAATATTTCTATTAAATATTAAAAATACAAACAAAATATTTAAATAGAATTAAATGTTACTTTAACAATAAAAAGGAACGATTAATAATGATAAAGAAATATATGGGGATAAGGTGATTAATGAAAGGACGATGAGAATTTATGTGAATATTATATTAGATTAGAACAAGAAGTGTAAGAAGTATTAATGGAAGGAATTATATAGGATGAATAGATAAAATAGGGGATGAAAGAATAAAAGAAGTTGAGGAGGAAGGATATAAATAAGCGACAAATAATTTGGAAGGGAGGGGGAGAATAATGGAACAAAAATAAAGAGAAATGGGAAAAGGAAAAATGAAATCAAGGAATAAAGAATATCATGGGAATGATAATGGGGAAGGGGTTACTAAGAATGGTTAGGACTGATATTAATGTTAGGGGTAATATAGGAACAAAAATAAAGAGAAATTGGAGAAGAAATAACGTAATCAATGAACAAATAATAAGAGGGGAATGGTAAAGGCTAAAGGGGGTATTAAGAATGGTCAAGACTGATATTAGTGTTAGGGGGATTAGGCTTCAAGGGAAATTTTAGGGAAATTCTTGTGTATAGCAGATCTAATGTGTTGGTTGAAAGTTTTAGGGGGTTTGAAATTTTTTTTATGCTCCTTCTAGAAAGGAATCTTGAAATATGATCAATAACACCTTGAAGGTATGGGATGGATAATTTGGCCAAAGGTGGATTGTTGGATAGGTTTCTAGGATTTGGGTGGAGAGTTGAATGTAATTCCTTACTAATCTATGATGATGAGTAACCATCGGCCTTAAAGTCCTTGGTGAGATGGGATTCTTCATTGGAGAATGATTAAGAGGAATAATTCAAAATGGATCCAGTAATAGGATTTTTAAGCACAACAAACTTTTGATATGGATGATGGTGAGAGTCGGCATGGAGGTACCAACTAGTATGACTATTGTTTCAATAAACTTGGTGGGTAAGAAAACCATCAAGAAGGTGAGAGATAAGAATGTCAACAAAATGAAGGAAATGGTTAGCTCTAAGCTCCATAGTAAATTAGATGTGGAGAAAGAGAAATGGTTAGGACTGATATTAATGTTAGGGGTAATATAGGAACAAAAATAAAGAGAAATTGGAGAAGAAATAACGTAATCAATGAACAAATAATAAGAGGGGAATGGTAAAGGCTAAAGGGGGTATTAAGAATGGTCAAGACTGATATTAGTGTTAGGGGGATTAGGCTTCAAGGGAAATTTTAGGGAAATTCTTGTGTATAGCAGATCTAATGTGTTGGTTGAAAGTTTTAGGGGGTTTGAAATTTTTTTTATGCTCCTTCTAGAAAGGAATCTTGAAATATGATCAATAACACCTTGAAGGTATGGGATGGATAATTTGGCCAAAGGTGGATTGTTGGATAGGTTTCTAGGATTTGGGTGGAGAGTTGAATGTAATTCCTTACTAATCTATGATGATGAGTAACCATCGGCCTTAAAGTCCTTGGTGAGATGGGATTCTTCATTGGAGAATGATTAAGAGGAATAATTCAAAATGGATCCAGTAATAGGATTTTTAAGCACAACAAACTTTTGATATGGATGATGGTGAGAGTCGGCATGGAGGTACCAACTAGTATGACTATTGTTTCAATAAACTTGGTGGGTAAGAAAACCATCAAGAAGGTGAGAGATAAGAATGTCAACAAAATGAAGGAAATGGTTAGCTCTAAGCTCCATAGTAAATTAGATGTGGAGAGAAATGCGATTAATATGGGTAAGGAAGGTTGGAAGAGTTGGCGTAACATGGGTCCAGACAAAAAAGGTGTCATGGACAAAGAATTTATAGAATTTTGGTTTTAAGTGAGATATTTGAAGGGATAAGATTTCAAATTGGCTCCATAAAATTTTTGGCAATAATAAGGGATAGGGATGAACACATGGTTCTTCCTAAAAATATATCCATCGATCTATCTTTAACCAAAGTCTTCCTCTCATACACTCAAGGGATTATTGATTGTATTTCCAGAGTGCCTTCTAAAAATAATAGCAAAACATTATTCAAGCCCCATAAAACACTCAACCAACTCTTTATATTTTCCAATGACGAGACTCGCCTTATGCTTGGCCCTAGTTTCTATCAGGTCCCTTATTATTTTGGAATGTATTACAAAGGAAAAACTGGGAGATCCTTCAAAGCCCTCCTTAAAGAACATATGACTGACAAATACCATAACCACATTAAAAAATTAGCTATTTCTGAGCAATCCTACAATACCAAACATTTAATCTATTTTGGAAAAAACCAAAATCTTGGCTTTTACGCCTTTTGACTAAAACCATGTCATCAAAGAAGCTTTAGAAATAAAAAACTTCCTTTACAACATTAATCACAAAGACCAACATAAAATGAACCATAATTGAAAACCCACTATCCATTTTTTCTCCTCTAATCCTAATCTCCCTAACACTCATGTCATTTCTAACCATTCGCAGTACCCTCTTACCCCTCTACCATTCCCCTGGTATTCATTGGTCCTTTATTTCCTTGTTCCATCCTCCCTTTCTCTTTATTTTTATTTCCCTTATCCTCTTCCCCCCCACCCCTTCTTTTCTGTTCTCACCCTATCTAATCCCTTCCTTTATTACTTATTACCCTATTCTTATTCTAATATAGTGTAATCTTTTCAGGAAAAATTGCCTTGTCCTTTCATTTTTCACCTTATCCACATCCCTTTCTTTATCGTAATTAAACATTATTTCCAATTATATATGTAATAGTAACCTTGAATTATACTATAATACTATTTTAGTATTTAACAAATAAATAAATAAATCCATTTTTTCCTTTCCATTTATTGTTCTTTTATTAATAATAATTCCCTATGCCTATTCCTTTTCGTAAGAACATAACCATAATAATTGTAGTATTAAATTCAATTTGACCATTATTATTAATTTGAGCTAAAATTTTCAATTACACTTCTAATCCCAATCTTAAACTATTTTAAATTATGATAAATTATAATTATTCTTCCAATCTCTTTATTAGTTCATTTTAATTAAACATTGTTTTTTACTTAATCCTCTATGGGGGTGAACATCAAGGTAAATCATGGGAAGTGTCAATGAGCCTACTGCCTTACCGATGAGAGCTAAATAAATGTTTGGGGTGGCGTGGCCATCCATATGCATGCACAAGCATGCATCTAGTGAATATGATAGGGATGATGGAAGATGATACTCACAGTTTTTTGGGTTTGCGCATCTAGTTGTATTATCGAGGAGATGAGAAAAAGACATGCCCCTTACATCAAGAGGAATAGATTAAGGAAGGTGGGATTAGTGTGAGGTATGATTACACCCTTCTGTTGTTAATTTTAGGAATTTATTTTATGTTTAAAACTATAGTGAATTGGGGGGGAATATTATTTCCTTTGCTTTCCTCTTAATCAGGTTAGGGAAGCTCTTTCCACTAGAGTGGAGGGGACTTGGTCACCAGAGGATAGTAGGGATGAGAAGATACATTATTATACTGGTTCATAGCTCCTCAGGTGCTCCTTATGCATTCGAAATGTCTGGTTCTACTACGACCCTTTGGCCTTTATGTCTGCTGTCCATCTTTACCAATTAGTCCCGAGTAATTCTTCATTCTATTCAAGTATTTATCAATATTTATATGAGTTATTTGTCTCGCTTTTGGTGCTATTTTGGGGTAGCGGGGGGTAGGGTCGGTCTTGTATGTTTCTGAGTTCGTTACCATATTCTCATTTCATCAGTGGTCTCTTATTTTTTCGCTACGACGAGTCTCTTATTATAATACACATACACTACTTCATTTAGTGTCGACTCTATGATTGTTGTGTGATAAAAATGGTATGGGGTTTAGCCTTTGTTTACCTTTTTTCTCCACTATTTCTCTCGTAGCTAACTCGAGCCTATTTTCACAACCACTCTTTGTGTTTTGCCGAAAATTATCCCTGTGTAGACTGTCAATGCAATATATTTTTGTTTGACATGCAACAATAGAGAATGCATAGTAGGTGTGGAGGGCGAGGTTGTTCCTCTCAGGAAGATAATTGTGCCTAGCAGTAGGCCTAGTAAATTGATGGAGCCTATCATTTAATTGTTCCACCTGAAATATAGAATGATATTTATCAATTGAAATCCCTTATTTTTAGATATAAACAAGCTTTCAAAAACTCTAAGATCCTGGAGGAATATTATACCTTGGTTCCTATCCTTAGGAATACCTAGAGAAGAAGGAAGTAATATCTGAATTCCATATCTCTATAATCACAAATGAATACCATGTTGGGTAGGGTTTTGAAGGATATATAGGAAGAGAGATATAATATCTTTGTAGATTTGAAATACATCAAACATGTCCAAATAAAATAGAGGGTATGGTTAGAAAGAATGGATGTGAATTTGGCATATATAGAGTACCACCTTCAATGTAATCCTACTCCTTTGGCTCCCCCTAGCTCTAGTGCCAAAGATAAGACACATGTCATCTCCTCAGACTCTTAATTTTATGAATTTTAGATTGTAGTATTTTTTCTTTACATCATTGTAGTTGATACATTAATCACGTTAGAGCAATCAAAAGTATTAAAATTTTGGAAAAAAAAATCTATTGGTAGGTTGTCACTAATATTTGGTTTGTTGATGGGGAGGTTCAGACTACCGACTAGGTGACATGTTTGAGCTAGTTCTTTGTGTGATGTATGGTTATCATGGTATTTTGAGGAAATACAATATTAACTTGCGAAAAAAATTTGACTTAACTGTAAATAGGATTCACTTTAGCCTCCTTATTCTCTTAATTAATTAAGAAGAAGTAATAATTAATAATTCATTTATATTGACAATGTGGTATTCCTCTAATGGTCACATTCATAATTTAATTTACTTATTCTAAATTCTAATTATTCTTCTAATCCCTTTCTTAATTTAATTTAACTTATTATTATTATTATTATTATTTACTTAACATTTATATATGTTCCACTTTACATTCCCTATCTCTTAATTCATTAATTCATTAAAAAATAAAAAATATTAATAACTAATAATTAGTTAATATTCACAATAATTTATCCTCATTTTGTCCCTTTATTATTGAAATTCATTTTCTTATATCTTTCATCCATTTATACTTGGTCTAGCACTCTTGGATTCTTTATTTAAGCTTTATGTCCTTGAGGATGGATAAAGTGTTCACTCAAAACTTTGAATGTCTCAACTAAAAATAACATGATGTTTAAAAAAATTTCATCATCATATTTTAGCTATGAAAAAATTACATGCTAAAAAAATCAATTACCCTTAAAATAAAAGCTGAAAGGTAATATTCCTTCATTTCATATTACTATCATAAATTAACTCTCACAATATTTACATATATATATATATATATATATATATATATATATATATATAGATATAGATATATAAACTAAATAAATAAATAAAACATCTTATTATAATAAATATTCTCAGAAATCACATCAGAAATTATAGAACCGACACGTTTCGAACTACGGAATGAAGTTCATCATCAGGAGAATGAAGACTGGTTGATCAGACTCTCCATATATATAATGCAGAGAAAAGCAATGGTCAAAACTTATAATAAATGGAAAAATAGATGTTAAAGAAATATTATAATAAATATTACACATTTTATAAAATAAAATCCATAAAAATAGACATTGAAAATCACAAACATCATCAACTATTGTTGGAACAGGGTCCCCTAGCTACGTTTTGATATGTTCCAATGATGCGTTTTTGATCTATTTTTGTAATAATTGGTCTTGCACAGGGGATTTGGGGTAGGTGAAAGCCCCCAATGGATTGTAATGAGTCAAAGGGTATACCTAGAGTCCAAAAACCGTGGTTTGCGGGCCACAGGATAGCGCAGGCTATGATGGTATAAATAGATGGATAGTTTGAGTCTAAAAGGAAGTATGTAATATTGATGCTACATACGAATTGTTGAGATCCGTTTTGGGTAGTTTTGGGTAAGGACTCCTGCTGGTTGTGTGCACAGAGATCCTCAATCCTGCTGTGTGCAGACCCCACTAACTATGTGCATCGGTTGTGATTTGAGTTTGTAACTTGGTTTTGGGTGTCAATGAATGTGGAATCTATTGAAGTATCTTTATGCTATCTGAACTAGTTGTTTTTTACCTCTGTGTTATTTGAATAAGCTTCGATTGTATCTTTGATATATGAATTAATTGTGATTATGTTGTTCTATGGTGATAATTACTGATGTGCATGTGGATGTGAAGGTGTTGATCAAATATGCTTAATAATAGTATCTCAAATTATGTTTACATGCTGATTATACTATTAAGGGCTTGATAATAGGCTTTTCCCTATGTGAATCTGATAGAAGTCGATGAGATCTGCCTCAATTACCTACTCTCTCCTTGGGTGGGGAAACCTGGTTCCAACACCCACCCATACTACTTCGGGTGAGACGTTGGCTTGCGAAGGTAGGTCATTTCCGAAAGGGCCAATAGTATAGGGGTTTGTTGGCAAAACTTAACTCCAAACATGGGTCAGGACCCCTCAAGCCAACAAATGGTTCCCTTGTTGGAACCAGGATCATTTTGAGAGAGAGATCGGGTAATGCCACGAGGCCATTGGAGACCTGATAAATTGGAGCTCAAAGACTGGTTCAAAAGACAGATTCAAGAATTTTCTGTAAAGAAAAATCATAGCATGAAAATATAAGTTGAAGAAAAAATATATTTTCACCCAAGTATATGAAATTTCCTTTGTAAATTTTGCGCATGAGCTCTAGGAGGGGCTAACGAGGCTAGTAGAATTTTAGATGTATTGGAAAGACGATCAGGTTACACATTGTACTTCGGAATTGATTCGATAATTAGAGAAGGATGACAAAACAATCACCCAAATTTTTGATCATTGGGTGGATAGTGTGCTAGGACAATTTGTAACAAAGTTCGCAGTCGATCAGTTTGTGTCCTACTCTGAGGCAGAGCAAAGGTTTTTCAAAATATTCTGAGGTAAGTTCTTAAGAACATTGCTGCTACTTATTAAAATATTATTGTGCGAAATGTGCATTTTGTGCAGCCACACCGAATGAATGACCTTTGATCAAAGTGAGAGTATAACACAAAGCGTTAAGTACTACTGAGTCAGCCAAGAAGGGGATAGATCCATCTACATCCCATTAAGGAAGTCAGCTGCGCACGCACAAACTAGTCGTCTGGCTACACCATCTTCGAGTTGGCATAAGGGAAAGAACTCCCCTACACCTCCGCAACTATTGGAAGAAGATATGGCCACACACATGAAGTTTCCCACCTTGAAGGGTGTAGGAGACAAAGATATGGACCGATTTTGGTTCGTAGTGTAATCATTATAGATTGCACAGAATGCGACTAGCAATGTTGTAAAAAGGGTGTAGCTATCCCTCTCCTTTGAAGGAAGGGCCCTAGATTGGTACATGGGGTACGTAGGCTAGTAGGTGGATCCATCAATTCAAGAGAATAATAATGCTTTAAAACAACAATTTCGGAAGCCTAAGTCGTATGCTCAGCTGGTGTTTGACTTGAAAGACTTTAGACAAGGGCCCAATGAATCAGTATGGGACACTGATCAGCGGCTAAATAAGGTTATCAGAGATGGGGAATTTCAGTATGATGATAGACAACACAAGGAATGGCTCGTCGCCATGCTATTACCTCACTTGCGTGGACCTATGGGTCAGCAAGAGATTGAGAGGCAAGAGAAAGACTTGGATATTTCTATGACGCTAGAAGCTATGCTCAGAGATGATTCCTAGTTTTAGGTACAACAGATCCATGGAGAGCTAGAGGAAATGCACCTTGAAATCCAAAATTTGCGGAAAGAGCGAGGAAAAGAAGCAGGCCCAGACATATGGTGCATAAGATGCAGGGTCTCAGGCCACAGTAAATATCAGTGTCCTCTGTTGGTGGACTACATGCAGGTAGGGGGGCCTAGCCCATTGCGCCCTAAAGAGGCTGCAGGACCAAGCGGTCCCATGTTATGGTGCGACGACTGTCGCATAGCTAGACTACATGATAATAGCCACTGCCCCGATCTTGGTGCGTATGTTCCAGAGTTGAAGCAACAATGGTACTGATTTTTCTCATATATGGGACATGACGAACACAACTTTCAGACATATGACTTAATTATAGTCCGAGGAAACTTGTACAAGGTATAGGCTAACCCTTATTTACCACTATCTCCCTTGGGACGAGGAGGCTTCCCCACGAGAGGCCCAGGGGGGAGAGGTGAATCGCAGGTCGGGGAAGAGGGAAATTGATCTGTTATAA
Organism: Pinus albicaulis; assembly: GCA_034641835.2. NCBI lineage: Eukaryota > Viridiplantae > Streptophyta > Pinopsida > Pinales > Pinaceae > Pinus > Pinus albicaulis. The sequence goes on along the minus strand of CM076569.1, from coordinate 479,057,028 downwards.
TTGTGGAGAAGTAGGGAACTTGGTAAGGGACTACCTGAACACTGCACAACAATGTTGCATATATTGTAGACAATTGGATCATGTGATCGAATATTGGCCAGTACTGATAGCAAAAATGTAGGAAAAACAAAAGACTCCAACGCAAAATGTGCAAAGGGTTAAGGCAGAACTGCATGACAAGGGACAAAATATTAATTTCATAACGCACAGTGGCATGGCTACTGGAGGAGTTGAGGAAAGAGCTACGGTGGAACCACTTATTCGAAAAGTTGTTATAAAAAAGGAAAGCTTGGACCTACAGAAGGATAAATAAACCTTCATAGAAGCTCGCAAAGACATTACCAAGGATGAGGCATCCACTTCCAAGGCTCCAACAAACCTGAAAGTGGACGACGAAGTTAAACCATTCCTACAGGCATGTACGAAGTTGCTACACAACCAAAAGGCAGTAGAAAATCTTCAATCACTGATAGACAGTTGCGCAAAAAAAATGACCCTCCAACATAAGTTAAGGATGTTCACAAACTTTACAAGCATAAGAAACGCACTGGTCGGGAAGTGTGGCTAACTGCGCAGATTGGTGATTATGAAATGGATCAGGTCATCCCTGATCTGGGATCCGATGAGAATTTCCTACCCAAACAGATGTGGCAGAGGATGGCAGAACCTAAGCTAGAATGGTCTACTATATAGCTGGGCATGGCTAACAAACAAAAGATCATACCGTTGGGGAGACTATCAAAGATTATGGTAGATATCGTAGGGGTTAAGGTATACATGGATTTTGAGGTAATTCAAATTGTAGAATATGGGGACCCTTATCCTGTGCTCCTGGGACTGGATTGCGCTATAGACATGGTAGGAATTATCAACTTGAAGAAAAGGAGCATGGTTTTTTAGAATGAGGGAACTGGAGTAATAGTCCCTCTAGACCCAGCGGAAGGAGAACAGTATGCAGAACCTGTGCGCAAAGAAGATGACGTGGATCATATCTATAAACTAATTGCTCGGGATGAGGATTGGATTAATCCTACCGTTGATGGCATTATTTGATGGGAGAAATATAGTGAATGCATCTCTGACTCCGACGGGGAGATCAAAAAGTGGCAAAATCAATTACATGATGTATCTATGCTACAGTGTCTTAGGATAACGAAGAGCTTCTTGTGTATCTCCTCAGAGGTAAGAGAGCTACCTTACTTTGATGGTTGTAGTAGTATTAGGGATTTTCTTTGAGAATTCGAAGAAGAAGTCCCAAGGGAGCGAAGAATTTCGGCGCTTAACCTAGACATATGTAAGACCCCTGCACGGTGGTGCGAAACTCATAAAGGTACGTTCCTGGATTGGGAGGAATGTCGCAAGATGATGATCCTACGATTTGAACCTCTAGTTCACCTACGAGTGGGGACATTCCTTGGCCAAGGGGACCCGTGCAAGCACTTGACCGCATGGATGGAGGTGTGGTGCAAAAGGAGCAGGGACGAATGGGTCGACCTTTTCATTCATGCCTTGGGGCCAATCCCCACCGCATGGTATTTGGATGCAAAGCTACATCAGCGTACCCGCCACTAGGAGACCCTGAGAGGCGATTTTGTGGGAATGTTTGGATTGATAGGCAGAACTGAGGCATTAGATGAAGCCCTGCAGGACTTCATATTTCGAGCGAGAATGACTGCAACCAATCCCGCAGAATCATCACAGACTGTGTCCTCTACTGTGAAAGCATCTGATGAAGTATTGGAGGTTACCCCTGAAGTCGAAGAAGTCATGTCCACACCAACCAAGGGGAAGCAAGTGGATAAAAATAAAATTAAGGGGAAAAGCCAGGAATAAGGGCAAGGGGGGGCTATGAAATAGGTTGGGGGGAAGTCGCACACCTCCCCTCGGGACGTGTAATCCCCCCGAACGGTGCCTAAGGCACGCTCGCCCCTAACGACAAAGTGACATATATTTACTCAGATGAAGCCCATCTAGTTGCCCTAATCACTTGGGTACCACCCTATGTTCAACCTCGAAGACCCTCGGGGCACACACCTAAGAATCTCGAGGTCACATTTACGTGCTCATATATGAAAATGTAATAATGCAGGACAAGTCCTCATAATTTGAGAATCATATAGTAAGCTGCAGCCCGATTAAGTTCGTTGATAACGACCTTGCCAACTTAGCCAACTTTGGAGGCATTCCCGAATTGGCACGTGAGTTTCATCTGAAAAGTATTGGAGGGACGACATGCTAAAGGGTTGTACGATGTAATATTCCAAAATTTGCAAACGTGAATTGGAATATTAATTTTTCTTATACCATCTAGGAGGTGAATAAAATGGCTAAAAGGCCCGCATTAGGAATAAAATCCTATATGATGCGAAAGGATCATTGGAGCAGGTTATTTTGCACCTTCCAGTGTGAAAAGGGGCAATTTGCATGACGAGAAGGTCAAGTTTGACCAAGTCAATAACGCTGCCTAAGAGGTGTATCTCACTTTAGAAGACAACGCAGTTTGAGAGGGAGAAAGATTCTTTGTGGAAGAAACCCTAATGTGTGGGGTCCAGGGAAAAGAGACATTCACTTGCATAAAAGGAGGAAGAGGCAGCCATAGTGAGATATCTTTGAGTATATTGATTTTGGTCTAGAAGACTATTTGCAGTCTCCAGCTATTCAGCTGACTTGCAGTGTTGTTTAGCACGAGGGTTTCCTATTTAGGATTTCCTCTCCTTCTTGAGAGGCCTCTTGAAGGATTGCACTTCATTTCTCCACATCTTGGCTCAAGGCCAAAGCCACTCCTTTCAGTCACTGTGTTATTTTTGCTGAAGTATAACGTAGTGCTGTTGGGTGTTGCAGTGGAGGGTTCAACAACACCATTTCCCTGGCTCATCTTCCAGAGGAGGGAACTCCTATTCCTCCGGGAGGTTAGTGAAGGGGATTTCAGAACTGATTTTCATATCTTGGCATCAGGCCAAGCATCTCCCATCATAGAAAATGCAGTCCCTTCTCTAGATTGCATTATTCCAGTGAGTATTTGTAGTGGGGGTTTTCACCACCATTTTATAAGGCAATATCTTCAGTGTTAGGATCAGCCTATCACTTGACAGATCTGTTGGAGGAGGTTCATTTCAGATTTATCATCATCTTCAGCCATCTCCTTCTATTTTCTGAGTTGCAGCTGCTTCCCAGTAACTCCGACATTTCTGTAGATTTTCCATTTTCATGTGTATTGTAGCCAATCCTTCCAAGGATTGTTATATTATTGTTGTAGTAGTGTTTTCAGGGGTTGAGAGCTTTCTCCCCCTTATTTCTTGAGATATCACTATCATATCATTGTATTTTCATTTTGTATGTTGCAGTGTCTCTAATGAACTGCGTTATTTTAGCCATATGATATTCTTGCATAACAGTGTTTCTCTATTGTCATGTACATGTCTCATTGAGGCTTTCATTACCTAGCTGGAGTGATTGATTCCTCAAAACATTGTATACATTTTCTGCTATATTATACATTTGTTAACTGTATAGATCTTCATGTGTTCATAGCTATAAAATAACGTTGTTATTCCATTATATGTTCATACATTGTTGCAATCCCTCATCGGGAACTTTCTGAGGACAACTAGCTGTGGGAGATCTGTTTAACCCACCTAGAAGGATTTCTTTGGAGCCTCCTCTTAGATTTAGGACTTAGACACATTTTTCTAAGGGATCCAGGTCTTGGTTTTAGTTCCTGTAGTAGACATTACTGGAAAATGTGTTTTCCTGTCATTCCTTGCTAGCTATTCTAGATTTGGAATATTACAATGGTATCAAAGCATCTTTCTTGGCTCAGCCTGTGAGTCTCAGCCCAAGGAGATCAGAAGATTGAAGAGGATGGGTTTTATCTCATCATATTTCATATCCATGAAGAAGCTCCCCAAGGAGGATAAGCAAATAGAAGAGGAAGGCCCCTGCACTTCCTATTCTCACCATGAAGGAGACAAAGAAATAAGCAGGAGAAAGTCTCCATTTTCTGGAGGATAAAAATGGGATAAGCTTACAAATATTCTTCCTAAATTTGTACAAAAAATTCATGAAGATTTCAAGAAGATCAGGAAGGAGATGTATGAAGAATATCTAAGAGGGTTTGAATCTAAAACAAACCCTAGATTGTCATATGAGAAGTGTGAGCAAGTAGCCACACACTCTAACACACAGCGCAGTCACATGCCCAGGACTGCCAAAAGAGAGATGGAAAGATAAGAAGAGGTTGCTAGGAGGGAAACCCTTAGTGATTTCTTGAAAGAGTATGTGTTTCAAACTCAAAAATTTCGAGATCATCTCAGTTTTTCAGAGTTTTGCAAGATGAAGGTGAAAGGAAGAGAGCAGCAAGATAGATTTCTTCTATCTACCTTTGAAGGTTCACCCACATGTTTAGCCAAAACTTGGGTGGAGGAGGTAGAGACCTTCTTGCAGCAGCACCAAATTCTTGAAGATGAAGCCATCAAACTTGAAGCACTGCATTTGAGAGGTAAGGCCTATGCCTGGTGGATCTTTGAATCTTTTTCTTTGGAAAATGTAAACATTGCATCTTATTCAAGTTTCACTAAGGCATTAGTGAAGATATTTGATAGAAGGGTTCATGAGACACACACGGTGGAGCTAAAAAAGGGAACTCAAACAAAACCCTTGCATGAAAACACAATGCCATTTCAGAAAACCATGGAGGAGGCTGAAAACTTGCACCATACCTTGCCGGAAGGAAGAATTTCATCTCACACCTTTGAGCAAGGAAGCATGGAGATCTCTTTTTCAGAAAGGGATCCAATCAATGGAGGGTTACCCATTGATGTTGCAGAGATTAAGGGAAACAGCATTGTCCTCTCTAGAGATTATCTAGTGCCTCACGCAGAGGATGGAGGATCTCTTGCTCCAAGTAGAGGGATTCTTGCATCTTTGCAAGGAAGTCCCCAGTATCTCATGTGTGGAGATCAAGGCACAACTCATGTGATATTATTGAGGAGGTGTGGAACCATGGAGACACAAGGAGGAGGTAGGGAGCAGACCCAACATCATGAGATGAGGAGTACACATCCTTATTCATTTCTGGAGGTTGTTACACCTAGGAGGGAGACTGGATTGCGCAGTGAGAGCATGGGAAAGTTTGTCCATTCATATATGCAGTCATCTCTTGATGATGATGTCTCATTGCATGGAGAAATTTCACCAAGGAGACCACTAGATCAGCAGAGGAGGATGGATGCTTCACTAGTTGAAGCACCACTCAATGATTTCAAAGGAGTGGGAACCTTGGGAGAGCTTGATACAGTGCTGGGAGTCTGGGGTAGACTTAAGGAGAGAGGGAGCATTGTCTCAACATCATCAATACCCACTTCCATTTTAGATTCTGTGTTGTGGCAGAAGCAGCAGGGGAAGGACAACAACCTTCCAACTTGCATCTTTGGCATGGGAGATGTCAAAGGAGAGGATGACCATATGACATATTTTCTGTTGTGTAACCAGCTCCAAAGAGAGAAGAAAAGAGATATTCACGCCTTAGAAATGAGCCACTTCGAGGGGGCAACCTCCAATACATTACATGAATGAACAATTCTTGGATGATACAAATGAACAAAACCTCCTTCTATATATAGGAGTCCATGGGGCCATAATATAATCCTAGTGGGGCCACAATGTAATCCTAGCCGACCTAACAATAATAATGTAAGGGCACAATAATAACAATATGGGGGTTACAGGGGTACAATAATAACAATAAGGGTGGCTACACTAACATAATAAGGGGCTACACTATTAATATAGGGACTTAACATGCCCCTCTCCTTCAAAAAAGTGTTGTCCTCAACGCTTGAGTAGCTCTGGGTGCTTCTGTATAAAATTCTCATCCTCCCATGTAGAATCTTCAGTGGGTAAGTTCTTCCACTTGATGAGATACTCTGAAATTGATCGATTCCGTAGTTGTTGAGTTATTGTTTCCATGACCGCTTCTGGTTCCAATATGATTTTTCCTTCCTCATCAAGTTCTGGCAATATTGTTTGAACTGGAAGATTTTCTCCTATAACCTTCTTTAAGCATGAAACATGGAAAACTGGATTTACTCGCGAAGAAGTAGGAAGCTCCAATTTGTATGCCATAGTACCAATCTTTTGCAACACCTTGTAAGGACCATAGTACTTTGGCGATAATTTATTATCCTTCTTAGCTTGCTTGAGGGACATTTGTTTGTATGGTTGTAGCCGTAAAATACCCAATCTCCTACATCAAAACTTCTCTCGCTGCGATGTTGATCTGCCTGTTGTTTCATTCGATTTTGTGCCAAATTCAGGTTATCCTTTAAGAGTTGGAGAACTTCTTGCTGATGCTCGATGTGATCTTCCACTGCTTGAACCTTCGAATTTTCCTTAAAGATGATGTGATGGATGGTGGATGATATCCATAAAGTGCCATAAATGGGGTCATTTTTGCTGCAGTATGGAAGGAAGTGTTATACCACCATTCAGCGAGAGGTAACCACTTGACCCATTGTGTTTGTTTATCAGAAACAAAACAACAAAGATATCCTTACAAACATTTATTTACTATCTCAGTTTGACCATCAGATTGAGGACGATAAGATGAGCTATGAGCTAATTGAGTACCCAAACAAGAAAATAACTCCGTCCAAAAATTTCCAGTAAAAATGGGATCTCTGTCGCTCACAATAACCCTTGGGCTTCCATGTAGCTTTTGAATTATGTCCACAAATGTAGTAGCAATTGTACTTGCTTTAAATGGATGAGATAATGCACAAAAGTGTGCATACTTGGTAAGTCTATCAAATACCACCATGATGACATTCTTTCCTTCATACTTAGGTAAACCTGTGATAAAATCCATTGAAATCTCCTCCCAATGTTGACTTGGAATGGATAAAGGTTGTAGAAGTCCCGGGGTCTTAATTGTCTCAACTTTATTCTGTTGGCAAACCAAACATTCCGCCACAAAATTTTGAATATCATATTTAAGGACATCCCAAAAAAATTCTTTCTTCACCCTCTGGTAAGTTTTTAAAAATCTCGAGTGTCCTCCCAAAGGAGAAGTGTGCAATTCCAGAAGAATATTTTGTGTTAGTTGGGAATTATTACAAAGATATAAGCGATCTTTGTACCATAAGGAATCATTTTTCCAACTAAATGTATCAGATGTACTAGGATCTTGCTGCAACTTTTGAATGAGTGTCCATACATCTTTGTCTTTCTTCCATTCATCTCTTGCTTCGGTTATCCAATCTAGTTGGATAATAGAAATGGCACAAAGCAATGCTTCCACCTCTTCATTCTTTCTTGAGAGTGCATCTGCAACAACATTAAGCTTTCTTTTTTGTAGATTATTTCAAAGTCATAACCCAACATCTTTGTGACCCATTTTTGCTGCTCTTCTGAAGATAGTCTTTGTTCCAAAAAGTGTTTAAGACTATCATGATCAGTTTTTACCTTGAAGTGTCTTCCATTAGGTAAGTTCTCCATTTCTTTAGTGCATGCAATATTGCTAACATTTCCTTCTCATAAATAGGTTTCTGTAAATACTTTCCTTTGATTGGACGACTTTCAAAAGCAATGGGTCTTCCTTCCTGCATTAAAACAGCACCAATTCCATTTCCTGAGGCATCACATTCCACAATAAAGGTTTTGGTGAAGTCTGGCGTAGCTAAGACCGGTGCTAGGCACATTGCCTCTTTAAGATGTTCAAAGGCCTTAGTTGCTTCAGGAGTCCATGAAAATGCATCTTTCTTCAATAATGTTGTTAGAGGTGCTGCTATTCTCCCATAATTCTTAACAAACTTGCGATAATAGCCTATTAAAACGAGAAATCCTCGCAACTGCTTTATTGTCTTGGGGACTTTCCATTCCTTAATGGTTTTAATTTTGTTAGGGTCTACTTTAACACCCTCGTGAGATATAATATGACCCAGATATTCCACCTCTTGTACTCCAAAGAAACATTTGGATGCTTTTTCATATAATTGTTTCTCCTGCAATAGTTTGAGCACCCTGTCAACATGTTCAACATGATCCTTCCAAGACCTGCTGTAGATTAGTATATCATCAAAAATACTAGCACAAATTTTCTAAGGAAGGTTTTGAAAATGGAATTCATCAACCCTTAAAATGTAGAAGGTGCATTGGTAAGGCCAAAAGGCATGACCAAAAATTCATAATGACCCTCATGAGTTCGAAATGTTGTTTTTGGAATATCTTCAGTCTTCATTCTAATTTGATGATATCCCGAACGAAGATCCAACTTGGTAAAATAAATTGCTCCATGTAATTCATCCAATAATGCATCAATCACAGGAATGGGAAATTTATCTTTAATGGTGAGCTTATTGAGCTCCCTATAATCCAGACACATGCGCCATGATCCATCCTTCTTGTGTACCAATACCACAGGAGCAGAGAAAGAACTTTGACTAGGTTGAATTATACCCGCCTCTAACATTTCTGCAATCATGCGTTCAATTTCGCTCTTTTGGAAGTAAGGATATCTATAAGGCCGGATGTTTGGAGGAACACTTCCTGGAATCAAATGAATAGCATGATCATGATCACGAATAGGTGGGAGTCCTTTGGGAGCTTCAAACACCTTGGAATGATTGTCCAAGACTTGTTGGAGATCTGCAGAAATAGATGATTTTGATGTTGGAACTTCTAGTGAGCATAATTGTGCAATTACGCCTCTTTGTTTTTTCTTTAGAAGCTTTGTCATGCCATTAGAGCTTATTATCCTTCCTGGCTTCCCTTCAATACCCCGTAGTTCGACTTCCTTTCCTTCTGAAAAGAATTTCATGAAAAGTTCTTGAAAATTAAAAGCTACCGTCCCCAAAGATTGTAACCATTGTACTCCTAGTACAACATCAGCACCTCCCATAGGAATGGAAAGCATTGGACTAGTCAACACATATTCCCCCCTGGTTAGCTTGATGTTATTGCATTTTCCAGAGCAATTTATAGTTCCTCCATTTGCAACCATCACTTGACATTCTGGTGCTGGGTATAGGAAACAATTTAATTCCTTGGCTACCTTACAATGAATAAAATTATGGGTGCTACCTGAATACATCAACACTATTACCTTTTTCTTCTTGATTTTTCCTTCTATCTTGAGAGTTTTATGAGTGGTAATTCCTGCCAGTGCATTACACGATATGGTCAGATTCATTTCTTCCTCTTCTAGGGCTGGTTCCTGGTGTATATCCTCTTCTTGTTCATTTTCTTCTTCCTCTTCACAATCTATGTAAAATAATTTCTTCTCAGCACACTTATGACCTTTAGTGTATTTGCTATTACAACTATAGCAAAGCCCTTTTGCTCTTTTTTCTTCCAATTGTTGTGGTGTCAACCTTGTAGGTTGTGGAAATCTAGGCGTAGCAACACTTCCTTCTTTATAGAATTGAGTGGTAGGCTTCCTTGTCGCCATAATTTTACATTCAACTTTTCTTGCAAACCTGAATGCCTTCTCTAATGAATCAGGTTCCAAAATGCGAACTTCATGTTGGATGTTATCCTTTAAACTCCGCTTCAAGAAGAGATCAACTCGTGGTCCTCTCGAAATATCATTACCCTTATATTAAATTTTTGGAAGTCCTCAATGTGCTCCACCATTGTACCCTTTTGTTTGAGATTTATCAATTGGCTAAAGAAGGTGTTGCTCTTTGTATCCTCGTAATGTGCTATCATTTCCTCCGTAAAAATTGACCAAGTGACTTTTTTTACGAGAGCAAAGCCATCGATACCATACAAATGTATTTTGTTATAAATGTAAAGTTGCAATGTGTACCTTTTGTGTGTTTAGGACATTATGGAGATCAAAATATTGCTCCATCCGTAGTATCCATGTTATGGGATCCTTGCCATCAAACTTCCTCATATCCATCTTTGGAATATGGTGGGTCTTCCATCCAGCATTAGAGTTTATGAAATCACAATTAACATTTACTTTGTTCTCATCATGAGGTCTTCTCCTATATTTCCTAAATGCATTAGGAACTATTTCTGGGTTTTAAGCTTGTCATCAAGCCTTCCATGTATGCTTTTAGATCATTCTTCATGTTTTCCATGTTGTCTTTCATGTCATCCATCTTAGCTTCCATGCCACTTCCATGCCACATCCATCTTAGCTTCCATGTCATTCATCTTAGCTTGCACACCTATCCATCTAGGCTTCCATGCCTTTCTTCAAACCATCCATCTTATTTTCCACACCTTTCTTCAAAACTTCATGTCATTTTTTGTTGCTCTTTGTGAGAGCGAAATTTGTTGCACTTGCTCTTGTAATTTTGATATGTCATGTTGACATTCTTCGTCTTCATGAGTCATAGTAGAGCTTTCTAAAGGCTTAATGGGTGTTGAATTCTTTTTAGGGGCCATTTTAGAATCCAATACTGATATCTATTCTACAATATTCCCTTGGAATCAATTCAACTTGATTCTTCAAACAAGACTCATGCAATTCGGAAAAAAAAAAAAATACACACCTTTTACTTGCTTTTGAGGAGCTCGATATTGAAATTGAATTATCTCTATAATTGAAAATCTTCAATATCTGAAATTCCGCTCTGTAGTATATCTCTGAAGCTTCTTTCAAATGCCACAGTTTTGACCTGATTTGGATTCTCCAAGACAAATTTGTGTCCAATCTCCCACAATGACCTAATTCTGGACTGGTTCAGTAGAGCGAACTTGTACGAATTGCCACGTGTCACTGTTTCGTCCTTTGTCTCTGAAATTGATAGCCAAGAAACTACAGTCTGTTTACTTGCGACCACTTTTTACAGCACTCCAATCCAATGCCCAGAGAGAGAGTTATTGAACTTTTCCCACGATCACCTATTTGAGATGAAATTCAGGAGCCTGAAAAAGCACTACCTTCCACAGATCATATCTCCAAAAATATTGTGAACCAAGCTCTGAAATTTTTTGATGAATTTCCTCAGGATTTCAGCTTTGCACCATATGAATTTCAGATTCTGAACCTTCGTAGAAAAAACTTTATAAAGGCAAATTCCACGATGACCTGTTTATGAGCCCAAAAATACCTAACTTCCACAGATGATATCTCCTCAAATATTATGAAACCAAGGATCTGAAATTTTAGAAACCCTTCTCAAGATTTCTAGCTTCTCACCTCGAATTTCAGCTCAAGCTTGGGAAAAAAAGCTATATTAAACAAGCACGATGACCTATTTTGGAGCAGTTGAACCCTAGAATCCAAAACCTCTGATACCAAATGTTGTGTAACCAGCTCCAAAGAGAGAAGAAAAGAGACATTCACGCCTTAGAAATGAAGCATTTCAGGGAAACTCTCCATGCACTTACATGAATGAACAATTCTGGATGATACAAATGAACAAAACCTCCTTCTATATATAGGAGTCCATGGGGCCATAATATAATCCTAGTGGGGCCACAATGTAATCCTAGCCGACCTAACAATAATAATGTAAGGGCACAATAATAACAATATGGGGGTTACAGGGGTACAATAATAACAATAAGGGGGGCTACACTAACATAATAAGGGGCTACACTTTAATATAGGGACTTAACATGTTCTTCATGAGAGATCATCAGCGCTGTCACTATGGAGGATAGATCCCTATTGGAACTCTTAGCTGTTGGTGGAGTATTCTAAGGATCTTTTCACTTGTACGATCTTGGATGACCAGTTGCATGAGGAGGGATATTCAGTCAAATATGGGGTCATCTACTATCATGGTAGGATCTTCTTATCTAGAGCTTCCAAGCTCAAGGAGAATTTACTACAAGCAGCTCATGAGGATTTCCTTTTCAGCCCTACTTGTCCTATGAGAGCACACCACACCATCATGGATGGGTATCTTTGGAAGGGTTTTGAGGAGGAGATATATCAGCATACGAGAAGATGTATGGACCAGATGGAGATGGGGGAGAGACATAACTCTTTGGAAGAGCTAGCACAACCACCTATTTTCTCTTTGAGGATGAGAGGAGTCTCATCTATGAGCCACTCCAATTGTATGAGAAGAACATATGGTAATGGTATCCATTATTGTTTACATGATTATTTATATGATGTATGTATATGTCCCTTAACCATATATGTGCAGGATGTTTCTCTAAGGACGAGAATTATTTATTTTGAGCTTGATGGTCTAGTTGAGGCCATAAGCATGATTGGTGGCCATTCCCTAGGAGGACTTGGGGAAGAGATATACTATGGAGGACATGCTCATTGTAAACCTTACATCATTCACTTCCTCCACACTTATGAGCAGATTGGAGCAGTAGGCAAGTGGTTGAGAAGCCACTCATTTTACCAGTCTCTATTGTAGTTGAGGGTCAAGTTGCATTGTTTGCATTTGAGGGACCATTGTCCTTCTCACTTGTTACACATGACAGCAAGCATGACTATCATGTTTTCTCCCTATGGTTCTATTGTTTCTGTCTTTATGAGGAGCATGCTTGGGAGAGAGACACATGGGGTGAATGTGTCCTTTGAGGGAGAATCCTCCCACACTTTCTGCACTACATGTTCTAAGGGGAACATGGGAGATGATATGGCCACTATAACAACACATTTGTTTCCTTATCATGTGAGCCATATGATGATGAATTCCAAATCATCATATATGGGGATATTTGGGCCAACTTGATTTCCAGCGTTGGGGGTGAGATATTTGGAGATATAGTCCTCATCTTGCCACTTGAGGGAAACCTTATTGCAGCCCAGGATCAGCAGACACTCTACACTTATCTTAAGTGGAGAGATGGACAACGTGGGGTAGTCTATTTTGTCTACCATGTGCAGATTTGCATCCCACCTACTTTGCCGGAGCCTAAGGTGGAAGACAGTTTTCAGGAGTTGCCTAGCTGGGAGGTGACTCATTTTTCATGGCTAATAGCTTGGGGATGGAGGATCCATATAGGAGAGATGGTTCCCATTAGAATTTATATTCCATTCCTCAAGGGGTCCTCTAGACATCACTTTGCTATCCTCTTGAGTATTTCACCTTTACATGATGATGGCTTGATAGATGACTTACATGTTGAGGAGGGGCAATGTGGAGACCTTATTGATGAGATAGCATCACTTTCCTTGGAGGAGATCATAATACATGGATACTACAGGGAGAGGAGGAGGAAATAATTCAGTCTATCCTTGCACTTGCTTGAGGACAAGCAATATTTGAGAGGGGAGGACTGTAATATTCCAAATTTGCAAGCAGAAAATTGGAATATTAATTTTTTCTTATATCATCTAGTAGGTGAATAAAATGGGTAAAAGGCCCATGAGTAGGAATAAAATCCATCATAGAGTGAAAGGGATCAATGGAGAAGCTTTATTTTTCACCTTCCAGTGTGAAAAGGGGAAAATGCATGAGGACAAGGTCAAGTTTGACCAAGTCAACAGCGCTGCCTAAGAGGTGTAGTTTTCTTGGGAAGACAACGCAATTTGAGAGGGAGAAATATTATTTGTGGAAGAAACCCTAACGTGTGGGCTCCAGTGCCAAGAGACATTCACTTGCATAAAAGGAGGAAGAGGCAGCCATAGTGACATATCTTTGAGCATATTGATTTTGGTCTGAAGACTATTTGCATTCTCCGGCTGTTCAGCTGAGTTGCAGTGTTGTTTAGCACGAGGGATTCCTATTTAGGATTTCCTCTCCTTCTTAAAAGGCCTCTTGAAGGATTGCATTTCATTTCTCCACATCTTGGCTCAAGGGCAAATCCATTCCTTTCAGTCACTACGTTATTTTTGCTGAAGTATAATGTAGTGTTGCTAGGTGTTGCAGTGGAGGGTTACACAACACCATTTCCTTGGCTCATCTTCCAAAGGAGGGAACTCCTATTCCTCCGGGGGGTTAGTGAAAGGGATTTTAGAAATTATTTGCATATCTTGGCATCAGGCCAAGCATCTCCCATCATAGACAACGCAATCCCTTCTCTAGACTGTGTTATTCCAATGAGTATCTGCAGTGGTGGTTTGCACCACAATTTTGGATGGCAAGATATTCAGTGTTAGGATCAACCTATCACTTGAGAGATCTATTGGAGGAGGTTCATTTCAGATTGATCATCACCTTCATCCATCTCCTTCTATTTTCTGAGTTGTAGTTGCTGCCCAGCAACTCCATCATTTCTGCAGATTTGCCATTTTCATGTGTATTGTAGCCAATCCTTCCAAGGATTGTTGTATTATTGTTGTATTAGTGTTTTCATGGGTTGAGAGCTTGCTCCCCCTCGTTTCTTGAGCTATCACTGTCATATCATTGTATTTTCATTTTTTATGTTGCAGTGTGTCCAATGAACTGCTTTATTTTATCCGCATGATATTCTTGTATAGCAGTGTTTCTCTATTGTCATGTACATGTCTCATTGAGGCTTTCATTGCCTAACTGGAGTGATTGATTCCTCAAAAATTTGTATACATTTTCTAATATATTATACATTTTTTGGCTATATAAATCTTCATGTGTTCACAGCTATAAAATAACATTTTTATTCCATTATATGTTCATACATTGCTGCAGTCCCTCATCAGGCACTTTCTGAGGACAACTATGTGTGGGAGATCTATTTATCCCACCTAGAAGGATTTTTTTGGAGCCTCCTCTTTGATTTCGTACTTAGACACATTTTTCTAAGGGATCTAGGTCTTGGTTTCAATTCCTATAGCATCCATTACTGGAAAATTCATTTTCCAGTCATGCCTTGCTAGTTGTTCCATATTTGGAATATTACAACCAATGCCATGGGCGCACGGGTTATAAACATCTGGATTAATAAACTTGTTGAAGATACCTCAATTTGGCCAATACAATGTAACTGACCAAGTCGTGCGACAGCTACTCACCCTGATCCATGACAGTATCTTGTGAATCTAGGACCACATTCCCATCGATTGTGCCCTAATTCACTGCATCACTCGTCTCTCCATGGAGGGGCTGAATCCCATGGAGCGTGTCAGTAAGAAGTATGAGCAGTAGATCGCTGAAATGGTGTGAGAAGACTACCATGTCTAGCGCAACATAAGAGGGTTCATAATCAACACCATTAATGACCCTAGAGTGTGCATGGGTGCCTAGCTACTAGCTTGCAAAATGATGTGCAAATTCCATGCCACAACGGTCCCCACCTATATAATTCAACTTGCTGGATGCTGTGAAAAAGGGGTCTACTTTAAATTAGGGGAATTTTGAGGTCTAAAACGGGCCTCCTAAGGAAATAATAAAATAGTAGCTAAACCAATAAAATAATATTTATGAATTTGCAATTCACTTTTTGCACCACAATCCATGTAACCATGGTTAAATTCAATTCAAAAGTTGTTCCAAAATTAAATTAATAAAAAAATTGTATTGATGTGACTATAAATAAGAATGAGATTTTTAAGAAAAAGTCACTATCATTGAACAATTAATGCATTTCTCCTTTGTACTTAAATAACCTAAAATAAAATATAAATATAAATTTATAAATTCTTAATTATATTATATGCTATTAATTAAATTTTGTATTATTTAAATTGTACAATAACATGTAATTAATATACTCTATAGAAATAATATAATATAATATAATATAATATAATAAATGTATAGGGATATGCATTGTTTATTTCAAGAAATATGAAATGACAATAATATATATTTATTCAAAAAGTGTGAAATGACATTTATTATGAGTACTTTACTTTGACTTTAAAAGTACTTAGAGCACTACCATAGTTAACCATGTTTTTTTATCCACCATTGAGAATGTGATAAGTACCTTTAACTCAAGCAATGCAACCTCAACCATTAGGGATGATGTCATCCCCTAAAATGTGATTGGTTCTCATAAAGTGAATTTTTATTATACATTTTCCTTAGGAGGCCCATTTTAGACCTCAAAATTTCCCTACTCACTGGTCATAGTTCCTCTTCACTGAGTTTTTGGAAAATGTGCGCGAGGCCAAGGATCACGGGATTGTGTTCTGCTACTCTTGCTTGTTGCGCCTAATTGCATTGGTTGCATGGGAAGCCCTTAAAGGATCGGTCCTCCTTGAGCTTGAACTGAACATGTGTGAAGGGGTGTGATACGTAAACTTACGGGACTCAAAAATTGAGCAGCGTATTAAGGATAAAAAGGTATTTTGGGTACTATTTCAGAGCGGGCTCATAGAAGAAATTCACTCCCAGCCATGCTTGTCGCCGACGGTCTACAACAAATACAAGAGCATCACAGCGTTCCAGGTCACCATGCACAATGTGCAGATTCAGGACCGTAAGGATCCAACTTGGATGTCGTTGCCTTACATGGTCGCCGATGAGGAAATTGATCGGCTCATTGCCACTTGGCCACTACACTAGAGATTGGGATTCAAATCAGCTGCGACTGACACTAATGGTACAAGAACAGTCTCGCAGACCCCCACCCCACTTGATATTGCCAAGAATTTGGAAGGTCGTGGCCCGGAAGGCTCCACTGGGGCAAAGGTTTCCCTAGACACAGTGCAACACGTGGAGCAAGAATCGCAGCAGGACATGGAGATTGAGGGTATGGATACGCACGGTACTGATTCCCTGCGTAGTACGAAATGGAAAACCGAACCTCTCAAGGGCTAGCGAATAAAACGACGGGCTATGAGGCCCTGTAGGGAGACTGAGGTTACCTTAACTGAGGAATATTTGGAGCAAATCGTAGATGTAGTCACCCTCACTTCAGAAGACAGGTGGCTTGCCTTGGAGGAGTAGCAGAAGGCCGCAGTATCCACATTACAGTCTGAGCTCCAAGCTCTTCAGCTCAAGGCCGATACCCTGCAGACGAGCGTGGTTTAAGCGAGGCTGCCTCCAGCAACCACCACTGAGTTCATATTCACAACTGAGAACCGCCTCTGCCCCATGCCAAGCACAGCAATAACTCTCAGTCTACCTGCTTTATGTGCGCAACTCTAGGGCTACACAGAAGTACTTCTGGACTTGGCCCGACTTTCGCACAAGCCGTTGTAGGTTCTCCACACTTTCCTCTTTGAGGAAATCTAGCACAGAGACCGTCGGGTGTAGCAACAACTAAGTGCAACTGATCAGAAAATCATTGAAAAGACTACTGAGGCATCCTAGGCACAGGCCACATGCATCCTTGCCACTACACATCAGATCGAGTTGGAGTTTTTGATCAACAGACTCTACGTAGATGTGACATAAGACATTTCAGCCTCTGCCACCCCCAGGCAAAGATTTAGGGACTCGTCGCAGCCCTGAAAGCTTCTCGGACCAAGATCCAGAATGTTAATATTGAGATGGAGCAATAGATTGCTGCATTACTAGATAATTTGCAGCCGGAAGCTCCTCCTAAGGTACGCGCCCAGAGAGCTACATTGGTCACAGAAGCTATGAACACCGTTAAAGCTCAGATCACTCAGGGAACCGAATTGCTTGAGATAGCTATGTAGCTGTGGTCTAAGGTATAGCATGACCCTCTCTTGCATGAATTTACTCAAGAACTATGCCAGAAGGAAGAAAAATTCGAGCAACTGGTAGCTACAATGCCCACTATAATCCCTGCTCAACGTCTGGCACATCTGCCATCCATCCATGCACTTAGAGATGACCTGGAAGAGCTTCGCTGCAAGAAGAAGGTTCTGAGTGACCACCTCAAGTCATAGGCAGATCAAGCCCTCAAGATATCTTAGGACTTGGATGTTGTAGTCAAACAGCTGAATCAGACCCTAGAAAGTGTCACTGCTGCCACTAAAGGCCCAACTTCGTAGAAGTTGGTGGAAATTGCACAAAACACTATCATACAGAGTGAAGGAGTGTTTCCCCCTCTATTCGATGCCATTAAGTAGCTCCAGGAAAAGATGCAAACCCCATGGTTGATGTGACTGGGGACGAGTCACAAGATTGTGTTGGGGGCCTGTTGGAATAGGGTCCCCTAGTGGCGTTTTGATATGTTCTAGCGATATGGTTTTGATATATTTTTTTAATAATTGGTCTTGTGCAGGGGATTTGGGGCAGGTCAAATCCCCCAATTGATTTTAATGGGTCAAAGGCTAGACCTATAGTCCGCAAACCACGGTTGGCGAACCACAGGATAATGCAGGCTATGATGGTATAAATAGATGGATTATTTGAGTGCAAAAGGAAGTAAGTAAGATTGATGCTACATACGAAAT
Source organism: Pinus albicaulis (assembly GCA_034641835.2). Lineage (NCBI taxonomy): Eukaryota > Viridiplantae > Streptophyta > Pinopsida > Pinales > Pinaceae > Pinus > Pinus albicaulis. Next base: position 479,038,865 of record CM076569.1, on the reverse strand, counting down.
ATTGAGATCTATTTTGGTTAGTTTTGGGCAAGGAATCCTACTGGCTGTGTGCGGACCCTGCTAGTTGTGTGCGCAAGCTATGATTTGGGTTTGTAACTTGGTTTTGGATGCTAATGAATGTAGAATCTATTGAAGTATCTTTATGCTATCTGAACTGGTTGTGTTTTACCTCTATGTTATTTGAATAAGCTATGATTGTATCTGCGATATATGAATTAGCTGTGATTGTGTTTTTCTGTAGTGAAAATTACTGATGTGCATGTGGATGCAAAGGTGTTGATCAGATCTACTTAATAATAGTAGCTTAGTTTATGTTTACATGTTGATTATACTGTTAAGGGCTCGATAATAAGATTTTCCCTGTGCGAACCTGATAGAACTCAACGAGATCTGCCTTAATTACCTACTTTCTCCCAAGGTGTGGAAACCTTGGCTTGCGAAAGTAGTTCATTACCGAAAGGGCTAGTAGTAGAGGGGTTTTTTGGTAAACCTTAACTTCGAACCTGAGTTAGGACCCCTCAAGCCAAAAACTATCAAACTAAAAACAACCAATAAATAAATAAAATAAAATGAATTAAACACCATAATAAAAATAATATAAGATAATAAAAATAATAAATAAAGACTAAGTCAAAAAATAAAGATTAATTCACAAAAAAAAATTAAAAATTTAAAAATTAAAATTTAAAAATAATAAAAATTAAAAATAAATAAATGGACGTATCAATAAAAACAATACTAATTAAAAAAGAAATTACCAAATATAGACTAAAACCTTGGTCAACATTAAAAATATCATTTAAAATATATAATTATAAATCAACAAAATAAATAAAGAGACCTAAAAACCATCAAACCTACTAAATGACTCTAATAATATATAAGTTTATATGAAACATATCAAGCATAAACCAAGCGAAAATAAAAAGAAATGAAAACAATGAAGAAGGGAACTCTACAGAGAACAAAAATATGGGATCCAGCAATTGCTAACTTTCCACCCACCATCACTATTCAACATATGATGCATTTTCTCAATCTCAACAAATTCCCTAAATTTACGGTGATGGAAATGCTCAACACTAGGAAGGACTTTGGATTCTTCCATGCAAATGTAGTTCTTAGTCTTCTACGTGTGCTCAGCTAGAGTTGAAGACTTTTTTTAACCATGTCTGATATTATAAGTATGCTCTTGAATCCTTTCATTAATAGACCAACCTATTTCTCCAATGTAGGGGATCCCACAGGAGCACAGGATCAAATAAACACCTTTTATGCTTTTTAGATCCAACGGGTCTTTAACAGATCTTAGGGAACCACGAATGGTGTTCATTGGTCTAAAAGAGGAAGATATCTTATGCTTCCTTAGAATCTGAGTTATCTTATCAGTAGTACCTTGTATAAAATGCAGATGAACTCTACCAACTAAATCATCTTTATCTTTCTTCGGTTTCATACCTCTGCTAATATTCAAGAAAGCCTTGAAACCCTGAATTTTACTATAGCCATTATTTTCAAATACCTTAAGGGTATCAGCCTTCTCTTCTTCTAAATTTTCATCATCTAAAACCCTAAGATCTCTGGTGGCTAAAGTGCTAAGAACTCCTACTTTTTGAGCTAGAAGACTATGAGAGCAAGAATGAAAATATTGCTTAGTGTGAGTTTCTTCCAAATAAATTGGTGTGAGAAGGAGCCATTATAATTTCTAGAGATGAGAGTATCAAGAAAAGGAAAGCTACCATCAATCTTTGTTTCCATCGTGAACTTGATGGAGTCATATTGATCATTTAGGTGTTGGTGAAAAGAATCTAACTTTTGATGGCCAACAATAAAAGAGCGAGCAAAAGGCCAACATGCATAAATGGATAATTTTTCTAAAAATAATTTTATGCTAATCGAAAAGCGCCAACATAATTATTATAACAACACAGTTGTACAAATAGGGCCGAATATCATGCATTCGTATAAAGGTTTTAAGAATTTTTTTTGGACCATACAAATAAAACATTCATATTGTAATCAAATTGTTTGTTTCTTCATTGTAAAACATGTCAAATGTTACCTTATAAAATATATATGTTGAAAATGTTTATAATTCTCAATATTTAAGTGTTACAATTTAATGTTTATGATTAGGTTGAACATTAAATTTTTATAAGATTTTATTTTTTTAAAATAAAAGAATATTAATATTTATACAATTATTAAAATATTTTTTTAATAAAAAAGAATAAATTTGATACATTCTCTAATATATAATACTTTTTTAATATATTTAACATTTATAAATTATTACTATTTTTTAACGTGGATAATATCATAGTAAAATGGAAAATAGAATAAACATATTTTAAATTTATGAAAATATATTTATATTTATAGGTGTTCACATATTAATGATGGCCTCAAAAGTGGTAAGCCGAATCTCCAAGATTGTCTTCAGGATCCACTCAAAGATCATGTTCCTAGCTCTTAGATCTGAACCTTTGTATACAATCACAACCAAGAAATATGATTTTTTTCTCCTTCAAAAAGGGTTGGTTAGCATGCACAAGTACAAATCCAAATCATACACATGTAATTAATAGATGAAATATATAAAAAAGAAATCATAGACACCAAGGATTGAAATTTATATTAAAGTTTAGAAACCTTAGCGAATCTTACTAGTCGCCAATATGTAAATTGAAAAACAAATTATGATATTTTTGTAAAAATGTTTAGGTTTCTAATTTTTTTATATTAGTATATATAAAATTTTGGCTACTCTTAGGGTAAAATAATTTTATACTATAAATAGAAATTGGTGAATGTTATTTTTTGGAAAAAGCATGGAAAAATAGCCCACCTACGAATATTAACCCCTAAACGTTTCCTTGCTAGTATCCCATTCATATGTGTATATATTAACGTACAAAGTTCTCTAGTTGCAACATACATCAACCCGTAAGTTTATCTTAGTTTCATGAGTTAGTATCAACTATACAATTTTCTTTCCTATCCATTTCATGCACATATTCATAAACATGAATTTTCATTAAGCATTCAAACTAGGCCTTTAATCATTCAAAAAAACATAAGTGTGGAATACCTTCACCTTTTCTCATCGTTCATGTACATCTATGAAATGTAATATCATCATGCCTTATGAGAAAGTAAATCTATTCAATGGCATGTATAATAGGAATAAACATGACATGTTGTCCCATTTTTTCATATGACAAAAAACAACAAGAATTCATCTATTCCAAGAAGCATGGAATTTTCAGTTGACCATTAACATCACCGAGAACATAACCAATGCTATACAATTAGGGGAATTTTGAGTTCTAAAATGGACCTATGAAGGAAAATAATAAAATAATAGAAAAATAATAAAATACGAGTTATGATTTTTTAAAGGAAAATAATAAAACTACTTTTTCTTATTGTATTATTTACTTATACCCTTATAGGTTTAGGGCGAGTGCATGAAAATGGTTTACACTTTTTCAAAATAACATTGGTTGGGAGGAAGAAAAAATAAGCTCGATCAATCTGTATTTTATCCCTCAATAGAGCTCCTATGCAACCCATAGTTACATAGAAGCTAGATCAACCCATATGCTCCATCAAGAAAAAAATTTAATCAAACTATTTTTTCTTAAATTCCCTCTGAAAAAATAATGGGGATTTTATGGTTCAAAAGGATCGATCAAGATATATCTTGATTGAGTCCTTTTTTAACCATGTGAATATATTGATCAAGGGATCATTAAACCCTCGATTGAGCTATTTCAGATCTTATCTTAAGTGCTCGATCAAGCTTTTTAAGTACTCAATCGAGCTGTTGAGGGCCTAAAAAATGGAATTTTAGCTCCCCTACTGTAGATTTCTTTGCAACACCATTTTTTACCCTAGTGGACTTCTGGAATCATTTTTCCTTATGTGGCAGAGTTGATCATGTTGGATTTGTGAAGGAATCCTTTGTATGATGGCATATGAGTTTGAAATTTTTGAATTCATATGATATTTTCAATATATTTCTTTTTTAACATAATGATTGAAATTTTTTTGGAAAATTTCAAATGGGATGAATAAAAAATCAATAACATGACATATACATGACCAAAAAAATTCAAAAAATACAAAAATATTTGTTTGTAGGAATTTGGGTAAGTTACTTATATCAAACACCAAATGTCACCATTCATAAATAATTCATAGATCAATACACCAGTGTTCGATGTGGTTAAAACCCTCAAAGAGGGAAACAGTCAATGGCCTGAGCCAATGTAGCCAGTTCAGAAAATTTATTAGTATAAAGAATGAAACTTTACATAAGCTTCTCTCATAAACAGTCACGGGACAAATGACCATCCATTCTCTTTAAATAGAGATCATGGACCAATCGGGTGTTAAGCCACAGATCAAGTTTCGGTAATACTGAGGACAGAATGAACCATCAAATCACTACATATCGTCGTCGTCGGATTATAAGTTACAAACGTACATACTAAAGAAACACACTTTACCTAAATTTACGCTAGACCAAATTATACTTAATTATTTCCTATGTGTCAAAATATCCTAACACCCCGCCTTAAGAACAACTTGGGATAGGATTGAAGTATTTACAAAGGTTACACAATTGTAGAAGGAAGGAGGCATTAGAGCCTATCCCCCCTTAATGATAACTTTCTTGAACTCAAAGCATATATCGAAGTTTGGTAAACTTCGCTTGTGTGAGAGCCTTTGTAAGGATATCAACAACTTGATCATTGGTTGAGCAATAGTGCACTTCAAGAACACAATCATGAATGAGATTTATGATGAATTTCATGTGTAGCTCAATGTGTTTGTTGCGCTGATGTTGAACTGGATGTTTTCATAGCTAAATGGCACTATGATTATCACACCAAATTGTGGTTGGATTTCGCTGATGAAGACCAAATTTGGACAGGATATGGCAAAGCCAGAGGGCTTTATTGTTGGCTTCAATAGCACCGTGATACTCTGACTCTACCGAACAAAGAGATATGTCACATTTTTTCCCGAAAATAACATGTAATAGGTCCTTAAAAAAAAGTGAACTGATAACCTGTAATAGACTTGCAATCATCAGGGTTACCAACCCAATCAGAATCAGTGAAACCAACCAACAATGGATATTCTCCTGCATTGTAGTGAATCCCAAACTGAACTATACCTCGAACATATCGCAGTATTATTTTAGGTGCTTTCCAGTGACTTTCATGAGGTTTGTGCATAAGCCAATAAAGAAGACAAACAACAAAGGAAAGGTACGGATGGGTATGGGTTAGATACAGAAGTTTACCAAAAAATCAACTCTATAAGGTAGCATCAACCTCAGGGGATGTACAAGTGACTGAAAGCTTGACTCTATACTAAAAGGGAGAAGGGGCTAGCTTACAGTCTTCCATGCGAAAGTGGCATAGAAGATCACAGGCATACTTGGACTGAGAAAAGGTAATAACTTACTTGGATTACAAGACTTAAAGACCAAGCCCTAAGTTTGTCATTTCAAACTTATTTTTGAGGCTAGAATTCACATGGTTTATATGGTTGGGAACACTACTAGCAAGGATAAGATCATATAAGTAAATAAAAAGTATGATTAAGGACTTACCCAGTGCTTTGGTGTAGACAATGTTGTCAAAATGAAATCTATAAAAGCCATTATCTAAGAGAAAGCTATCCATTTTGGAACACCAAGCCCGAGGGGTTTCTTTGAGATCATAGAGAGACTTCTTAAGGAGACAAACAAGGCTAGATTATTTTTGGATAAATCCAAGGGGTTGTTCCATGTAAATTTCTTCATGAAAGTCCCCATGTAAGAAGGCAGATTTAACATCCATTTGATGGACTTCCCATTTAAAGGAGGCATCAAGGGAAAGAACCAGGTGGATAGAATTCATTTTAGAAATAGGGTAGAAGGTTTCAGTATAGTCAATGCCTTCAACTTCTAAAAATACTTTAGCAACAAGATGAGCTTTATGTTTATCCACTTTTCCATCTAGTCCAAACTGTGTTTTGTAAACCCATTTTCGTCTGACAAGTTTTCTTCCCTTTCAAAGAGGAACAAGATCCCAAGTATAGTTTTCTAATAAGGAACAATGTTCTTAATTCATAGTTGCATCCCAATTTGGATGACCTCAAGCTTCTTAAAAGGTATGTGGATCACAATTTTCTAGAACTTGAGCTAATAAAGAAGAGGCCATGTTGAAATAAGAACATGTATGACATTGATATGCAGGGTCACCTATAAGAGAACCTATTGGATATGGAGTACAGAAAACCCATTTTGGATGTTCTGGAGCTGAAGGAGGATCCCAAGGAGGTGTAGAAGGATTTTCATCCTCGTTGTCATCATCCGAACTAGAAGGAATTCTGTCAAAATTATAAGAGATAGAGATAGGTGTTAGATATGTCAAATCAGGCTCGCAGGCCAAAGGTGGCTCACCTACCAAACTAGGCTCGCAGGCCGATATATTTTCATTAAATTTTACATCTCTTCTAATGGATACATTTTTGTATTTGGATTGAAGAAGTCTATATCCTTTCACATCTTCAGAATATCCAACAAAAATACATTTTTCACTCTTAGGTTCTAAGGATTTACGTTTCTCATCTGGAATATGCCCCCCAGCATCACGTCCAAAAACACAAAAGTGACATTTGGGCTTCTTCTAGAGTTATATTCCTTAATACCTTAGTAGGAATTGCTTCTGCCCAGAAATTAAGACTATTTCCTTTAAATTGAAGCATACAATTAGTCATTTCTTGTAGAGTGAAATTATTCCTTTCAAATACACCATTTTGTTGTGGAGTATACGGAAAATTATATCGCAATTGAATTCCATGCTCAGTGCACAAGTTCATAAATTTTTTGTTAACGTATTCTCCTCCAATGTCAGATCTTAACTTAAGAATTTGACGTCCAGATTGTTTCTCAACAAAGGCCAAGAACATGTTAAAAATTTCACTCTTGAGTTTTAATATGTGTACCCAAGTGCGTCTAGAAAAATCATCAATGAAAGTTAAGAAGTATGTGTAGCCAGGGAAAGAAACAACTGGAAGTGGACCACATAAATAACTGTGCACAAGATGGAAAGGTGTTGAAGCGTTCTAAGAGTCGCGTTTGTTAAAACTATCCCAATGATGTTTTCCAAGTACACAAATGAAACAAACACAATCTCGACAAGATACCATAGGAAGACTTGCCACCATATTTTATTTACATAGAGTTTGAAGAGAGCGATAGTTTAAGTGGCCAAGTCACTCATGCCAAAGTTTGCTCACTTCATCATTATGAGCAACACAAATGGAGGGAGCACATGATGACCAAAAGTTTTCAAGATTATACAACCTTATGGAATCGTCAAAAATTCTAGTAGCTAAAATATGTCTAGGATATCTTAGGTCCTTAATAACAACATCATGATGTGAGAATTTTTCTTTTTTCCCTTCACCTGAACGAGTTATTTGATAAACAGATAGAAGGTTGTGGGACAATGTAGTGATCTGAATCTGAATGTTATTTTTTTGTGTTAATTTCATATTCATAATTATAAAAAAAAAATTATTATTTTCTTCATGTGCATAGGTTTCTTTATAGTGTTTTTGAGTGTTAAACAGGTAATTGTGTAGTGTTTTATGTTAAATTCATGAGAATTTTAACATTAAAACAAAGGACTGAACAACAGCAATAAAATGTACAAAAAAGCATCAAATGATCCATTAACACAGTATTTTGATGAAGGAGTTCACCCCTCCTTGGCTACATCTCCTTGGTCCATATTCCATGGATTACGCCTATGTATTAGTTGAAAATGGAAAAACATGTTGTTCACAATCCTATATTGCTCCCGAAACCTGCTCCAACATGCTCAAAATGTCCAAATCATCTATGAGAGACACTTTCTGAGCCAAAAATGGTCGTATTTTTCAAAAGTTATGGCTCAATCAATTTGGCCTAGGAAACCCCACCAAAAATAGAGCAACTCCAGTTCACTCCACTAAATTTGGAGTTCCCGATGAAATTGGCGAACACCGCCAACTAAACCATAGAGGATAAGCACAATTTAATTAGAAATAATTTTGGTTTAGTGGTAGTTCAGTGAGGTTTAGCGTGGTAATGATGCTTTTTAAAAATTTACATTAAAGTGTGGATTATGACATTTAAACATTGATTAGAGTTAATAAAACCTGTGTTTTAGCACTTAACCTCCACATTAAGTCCTACCCTCTGCCACGGTCATCTCATATGGTTCTATGGAATGGGGGGTTGGCCCCCTCTTTACCCCCGTGTTGGGTACAAAATCTGTATACTTTCTCTCCCATTTTCACCCACCTTTCTATCTCTTTTATCATTAATTTTTATAAAACACACAAGGTAAATCCCTTTCCACTGTCTTACATGGAATATTTGATTAATGAAGTAATAGTTGTGGAGGTTTTACCTATGCAAGTATCAACTCCATTATTTCCACAGATTCGGAAAAGTAAAGGGATTACATTTGCAAGCCACGAAGAAACTCTAAATTCTCAGTGCTATCTCAACATACTGCAACAACACAACATATTCCAACTTACCCCGGATCTATTTCAGGATTTTCGTGGTTTCCTTTCAGTAACTAGTTTGTTGTTGTAACAATTGTATAATTGTAGATATTTAGTTGTTAGAGGGAAAATACGGTTTCCTAAACATTTGTATAAAAAGGGCCTTTGGGCTATGAATCAGGGTTAAGCAGAAAGAGATGGATATTGTAACATAAGTGTTTTTAATCAATTGAATGTGCAGTGTTTTTATGTTTCATTTGTGAGCTGTGAGTTTACCGCAACCCTGATTAGAGAGTTGGGCCCACTCTTCTGATCAGGTGCTACGTTATTTTCCTTTTGATGATTTCGTATTTCTATTCATTATTGTAACTATTGTTCCAATATGATTCTGTAATTCCTATGAATGCTTTTATAATTCTGCAATTTATCTTTAATTGTTCTTACAGTATTTTGCTTAATTTCATTGATTAAGCCTATGATTCAATAGCAGATTATGTTGTTGCTCTTGCATATACTGTGCGTGTTAGTCTTGCAATAACCAACGCACCTAGATTGATAATTAGTGTGGAAAAAGGAGTTGAATATTTGTTCACATCTGGACACCAACATTTTGGCATCATTTCCAGGGAGGCTAACAAGGTGCAAGAACATGATCTACAATTTATATAAGGGTCAATATCTCGTCTTGGGGAGGGAATTTATTACCCTACTCCAAGTCGTGAGTGTAGTGTTCTGTGTTCTTTCTTTTTCATTTGGTTTTTTAGAACTAATGTCTCATCTTGGGGAGGGAATTCATTACCCTGCTCCAAGTCGTGAGTGTAGTGTTCTGTTTTCTTGCTTTTTCATTGTATTTTTTTAGAACTAATCTCTCGTCTTGGGGAGGGAATTAATTACCCTGCTCTAAGTCTTGAGCATGGTATTTTGCTTTTATTTTTCTTTTTCATTGTTTCTCTTAGAACCAATCTCTCATCTTGGGGAGGGAATTTGTTACCCTGCTCTAAGTCCTGAGCATAGTATTCTACTTTTCTGCTTCTTGATTATTTTTCTGAAGGGCCAATTTCTCGTCCTGGGGAGGGTATTTGATCACCCTACTTCAGGTCCTGAACTTTGATTTTCTTTTAGTTTATTCGATTTTATTTTTTTGAACGTACTCTCTCGTCCCTGGGAGGAAATTATCCGTCCTGCTCCGGGTCTTGGGCACTTCTGTTATTTTAAACAATCCTCCCCGCCAATTGCATGAACAAATATCTAAAGAAGAGGGGTAGAGGAAGACCCCCAAAGAAAGGAAGGGATCTGGGAAGGAAGACATATATCTAGGAGATCATTGCAAAAGCTGAATCTGAAGCATCTTCTCATGCTATTGTCAGGGTAAGGGTTCAGACAAAGTTCGAAGGGCAGTCGATTGAGCAGCCAATGCCATCCATGGTACCAAAAGAAATTATTTCAACAACAAAAGGAGGAATAAATAAGTTATTAGTGGAATAAATACCCCTTTTTCCAGTAGAGGGGGAAGAAATAAAAAGTAGAGGGTTAGAATAATTGAGAAATTCCAATTGGGAAGAAGAACTCCCGAATGGGTTTGCATCACCACGAGACCAAGGGAGTGTTGTGAAAACTCCTACAGTCAAATTGAGAAATTCCAATTGGGAAGAAGATCACTCGAAGGATTTCGCATCACCACGAGACCAAGAGAGTGTTGTGAAACCTCCTACGGTGGAATCACCCCAAGTACCAATTGCAGAACTAGTTTAAATCCCAGGTGAGTGTTGGAGGATATGCATGGCAACTACAAGTTCTTCTATTGATTTTCCAATTGGAAAAATTATAGGCGATGCACTGATGAAGCCCATTCCTTTAACGGCTCTGCCTTATTTTCATGGGCTTTCCTTTGAAGACCCCGATATATTCCTCTTCTAATTTGATATTGTCTGTCGAGGGTATGATTATATCGTCGATGCTCAAAAGCTAAAAAAATTTCCTGCTACCTTAAAGGGAACAACCCTATGATGGTTCATGGGTTTAGGAGGAAAGAATATTTCCTCATGCGGTGTGATGAAGGAAGTTTTTTTTGGAGAAATACTAGGATTACTCTAAATCCCATGACATCAAGGAGGAAATTTTTAATTTTTTATAGAAAGAGGACGAGAACATGGAATATTGTGTGGAACGATTCAAATATATATTACAGAGATCAGGCCATAGTGACCTAGATAAATATATTCTGAAGATCATCCTTCTCTGGGCACTTACGGAAGACTTCCTGCAACTTATGAACATAGTAGGAAAGCGGGACGTTTCAAAAGAAGACTTTGACACTATCTGTGAGCTGTGCATTCAATGTTCATGAGGAGCTACAATAAGTGGACAAGGAATTTGGTCACTAAAGACTTTTGGTGGAGGGGTTACAAAGGCAGAAATCAGAAACCTACTGGATAACCTAAGGACTGATATCCTAAGAACATTATCTGCCCAGATGAACACTCTGCAAGCGAAATAGAAAAAAATAGAGTTGGAGAAGACTATGGCTATATTCTGCCCATAGTGCAGAAAGAAGAATTCATTGAAAGAACTCCTATTAAACACACTGGACGCTTGTGTAATTTGCAAAAAGACCCATGTGACCAGCTCGTGCCCTTCCTTTCCAGGACTAAAGGGATTTTTTCAGGGCCAAGTGAAGAAAATGTGGTAGATCAAATGAACTTCATGGGACCAAAAAATCCATGGCAACCTTGACCACCAGAGATGAATCCAAGTATTCCTCAAGACCCATCTGAGTATTTTAATAATTCTAATATGGGTCCCCAGTCTATACCTTTTTCACTGATGTGGTGTTAGTATCAATATCTCCCCTAGAAACAATGGGCTCCCCAGACCAATTCGAATCCTTCATGGAATTAGAACAAGTGTGGACCCTCTCCTACTGGACAATTTCTCCAATATATGCCTCAACAACAACTTCACTTGGCCTCCAGTGTACCTCTAGGCAACCCATCCCTTTGATCCCAGCTTCATATCTAGCCCAATCCGAATCCTAATAATAAAGGGGTCCAACAAACAGACACTCTTAACCTTCCATCATATAGTGTTTCTACAACAGGACTTAATGAGACAAACTTATGATCTGGGTGGGTAGTAAACGCTCCGACTTCACCTATTATCATAGAACAGATTGACAGTGAAGTTATAGAACCATAACAGAGGCTAGTTGGGGATAAACTAGACCAAAACATGATAATTCAAACATCTCCCCAACCTGTTCTTAACCAAGGTCGTCCAATTACTCCACCATATCCTGAAAGATTGACCTTGAATAAAAAAACCCTCAAGCAGAGTTTGACTTCCTGTGGGAATTGAAAAATATTTTTGTTAAGATACCCCTGCTCCAAGCTATGAGGGATGTACCTATATATGAAAAAACTCTCAAAGATTACTGCTCTAAGAAACCTGGTAATAAACCAAGGGATTCGTTAACCATTCATGTGATGGGTAGACTATCCGACATTATGATAGGAAAGACCATGCGTGTAAAATATGGGGACCTGGGGAACCAAATTCTAACAGTAAAAATAAATGGGGTTGAAATCCCAAATGTACTGGTAGATTTGGGTGCTGCCATTAATATCATTACCTCTGAAATAATGAATGCATTAGATCTCGAAAAAATTAAGCCAACCCCTACTATCTTGGAATTGGCAAATAGGTCTACAATTAGACTGGTAGGGAAGTTGGAAGATGTGACTATTTCGATGGACTCATGGCACTATCCCATGGACCTTCTTGTATTACAGACAGGAGCCTCAATCGGTGATCATCCATTGATCTTGGGAAGACCTTGGCTCGCAACTGCAGATGCCTGAATTGGGTGTCGATCTGGACATATGATTATATAAAATGGGACGGTTACAAAGAACCTCACTCTCTACCCCTCTACGGAACCCAGCGCATCTGAAAAACTATTAGCCAGACAGAAACCTCTGCCAATAGAAGAGATTGAACCTGAAAATGATGAATTTAGACCAATCCTGACCGTTGGGCAGGCCCTTCAATTCAAAATATAAATTCAGGATGATACCATTAACACTTGTATTAATGATCCCTGTTTTGTTTCCAATTCAACTCGTTAAATTTTAGAGTCTTCTATGAGCTGTGAGACATAGAAAAACATCGAACCTGAAGATTAAATTGAAGACATCCCTATAACTTCATCCCATATAGTATTTCGATTGAAATTGAACCAGGGAAGACACTCAATATCAACACAAATTTGTCATAATCCCAGACAAAGCAGCTTTTAAAAGTCCTTTAAGATAACCAGGAAGCTTTTTCCTGGGATTATAACGACATGAATGGGATCTCTGCTAGTTTATTTACTCATCATATTTATATTAAGGAAGATTGTCGCGCTGTGAAACGACCCCAACGGAGAATGAATCCTGCTCTAAAGAACATTGTCAAGGAAGAATTACATAAATTATTGGATGTAGGTTTCATTTACCCCATCTCGGATAGCCAATGGGTGTCTCCGCTGGTTATTGTTCCCAAAAATAATGGTAAATTGTGGATATGCGTAGATTATAGGGAGCTAAACAAGGCAACTCAAAAATATCATTTCTCTTTTCCATTCATTGACCAAGTCTTGGACACCCTAGCTGGGAAGAAGTTCTTTTCCTTCCTAGATGGGTTTAGCAGGTATAACCAGATCCAGATAGCCCTGAAAGACCAGGATAAAAAAACCTTCACATTCTCATGGGGGACCTTTGCATACATGGGCCACCCATTTGGTCTGTGTAATGCACCTGCAACCTTTCAGAGAGAAATTATTAGAATTTTTTCTGATTTAGTCGATGATAGTGTTGAAATCTATATGGATGATATTACTCCATATGGAAAATAATTTGAAGAAGGATTAGAAAATATGGAAAAAGTACTCAAAATATGTAAAGAGACACATGTATCTCTAAGTACATTCAAATTCCATATGATGAGGGAAGAAGGAATAATATTGGGACATTTTCTCTCAGCTGTTGGAATTCTAGTTGATCCGGCCAAAGTAGAGGTAATATTGCACTTCCCAGTACCCAATACACCCACACAGGTACTTATATTTATTGTTTGTACTAGTTATTACAGACGTTTTATACAAAACTTTGCTAAAATAACACATCCACTTTTTCAATTGCTAATAAGAGATGCAGAATTTTTGTGGACAGAAGACTGTGAAGCAGCTTTCATGAAAATCAAGGGACTAGTTTGCAAAGCTCTGATCCTTCAAGGACTCTATTGGGAATTTCCATTTCACATACATGCTGATGCCTCTCAGACAACAGTAGGAGCAGCCTTAGGACAACAGGTAGACAAAACACCGTATGCATTTTACTATGTCAGCAAGAATTTAATTCCTACTGAATTGAATTACACGGTGACTGAAAAAGAATTCCTGGCTGTCATCTATGCTATCAACAAGTTCTGGCTCTACATGACCTGGTATCCTACTTTTTTACATACTAATCATGTATCAATAAGGTATTTGATGAATAAACCTATCACTCATAGTCACATTACAATATGGTTGCTATTTCTTCAAAAATTTGATATCACAATAGTAGACAAACCAGGAAAAGATAATGTAGTTGATGATTTTCTATCTAGAATGGATAAAAATGATGAATGCACACCTATAGAAGATATTTTTCCTAACGAGAATCTTTTTGCAATTTCTACTAACCCTTCGTGGTATGCTGATATTGCTAAATATCTTGCTACAGGGAAGGTGCCTCATCATTTTTCATTTAGGGAACAACGAAAAATTATTCATTATAGTGACCGATATTCCTGGATGGCAGGGTACCTCTTTCATACAGGAGCTGATAAGCAGATGCGACGCTGTGTATCTAAGGATGATATTTATGAAGTGTTGAAGGCTGCCCATGATCTCCCTTGTGGGGGGAATTTTTTAGATAAAATAACATGCCATAAGGTGCTACAAATGGGATATTGCTGGCCTTCTATCTTTCAAGATGTGAAAAATTATGTCTGAAGGTGTGATAGTTTCCAGTCTATTGGGAAGCCCAGTCGAGCTGATGAAATGCCTTTGTAGCCACAGGTAGTCCTCGAACCTTTTGAGAAATGGGCTATCGATTTGGTTGGACCCTTCAACCCACCCTCCCAGCAAAAGGTTCACATTTTGGTTTGCATCGATTACGTGACTAAGTGGGTAGAAGCCAAAGCTATTGTGAAAGTAACATAACAGGTGGTTTCAGATTTTCTATTTGAAGAAATTTTTGCTCATTATGGTACTCTGAGGGAGATTGTTTCAGATGGAGGAACACAATTTACATCACACATGATAGCAAAGCTTGTGCAAAAATATGGGGTCAAGCACAAGGTGACATCTCCATACCACCCCCAAGCAAATGGACAAGTGGAAAGCACAAGCAAGACATTGGAAAATATATTGAAAAAAACTGTGGCATACCATTGTGGGGATTGGGCTCAGAAGCTGCCTAAAGCTCTTTGGGCATACAGAACAACATCGTGAAACACAATTGGGTTTTCGCCATTTGAGTTGGCTTATGGGAAATCCTCATTATTTCCAATAGAATTTGAAATCAATATGCTCAGAACAACTCTTGAAGTTGGTTTGGATCTGTCAAATGCCCAGAAACAGCGACTGGCTCAAATTAATGAACTAGATGAAATCAGTTCAATTCCTATCCAGAGGACTACTTCTATTCAGCAGCAGAGGATGAAATGCCATGATAATTTTATCAAAAACAAGGTGTTTCATAGGGAGACTAGGCATTACTTTATGACTCTCGTTTTAAATATTTTAAGGGAAAGCTTTGCATTCGCTAGATGGAACCTTATGAGGTGGACGTTGTATTTGATAATGGAAAAATCAAGCTAATTACAATTGATGATACATGTGCTTCTTTCATAGAAAACGGAAATCACCTGAGATTATACCATCACCCAGCCTCTAAGGATGCTTTCATCAAACATCTCTCTGAGAAATCTAGTTTGAAGGTTATCAGCACAGAGAACTCTTCCTCTGCATCCTCACTCTAAATAATAATAATAAAAAAAATATAAAGAATAAAGAATTGAAATAAATAAATAAATAATATATATATATATATATATATAATAAATACCATTACTATTTATTTGTTGTCTTTTTGCAGGAATTACTACTAAGGAGTAATGTTTCAAAGCTTGAAAATTTTCTAAGTATTGATGTTGTTACTCCTTGGTTGCTGCTAATCATGATACTATTACTCCAGATGTTGTTACTCCAGATGTTGCTGCTCCGGATGCTGCTACTCGTGATGCTATTACTCCAGATGTTTCTACTCTGGATGCTGCTACTCGTGATGCTAGTACTCCAGATGTTGTTACTCCGGATGCTGCTACTCGTGTTGCTGCTACTCGATGTTGTTGCTCCAGATGCTACTACTTGTGATACTACTACTCCGAATGCTATTACTCGCAATGCTGCTACTCGATTTTGTTACTCCGAGTGTTGCTACTTGCAATGTTGCTACTCTGTGATGTTGTTACTCCATCCACATCATTACTGCGCCATTATACTACCAACTGTCACTTCCTCCAGGTAGGCCACCACGTATGTCTCCTTTTGACTCTTATGGATTTAATTAAATATTCCATGCAAAAGACATTGATGCTGCGGATGGTTACTTTTAAGTTGGGGGAGGCGGAGGGGGTGCCATCATAACTAAACGACGGCATAATGATTATTCTAAAAGTCATTATTACAACTTCGTGTGATGGTACGTCCTATGATCCTTACCATATTCCATATAATCATTAAATATTTATCGGGATCAGCAACATGCATATGATACGAATCGATTAGACCTTTCCACCTCATACGAAATAATTGCTATTTCATCCATCGCACTTACCATAATTTTCCATGATTTTCTTCATTTCCCAAGAATCACCATCCGTATTTACTATTATTACCCCTCATTTTTCACCATGTTGTTTTTTCCAAATTTTGTTCCCACCACTCTCTCCAATAGTCTGTTGTTCTAGAGTGTTGTTACAATTTCTACAGGATGGACTTACTGATTGTGCGGCATGCACCTGAAAATACAGTCTTAGTCCACAACAATGTAGATGTGTGGTAAGTTTTTGTCAATGAAGGATGGGATATCTACTTTGATAGATTGCAAGGGTTCAACAAAGGAATCATGATGGAATTTGTGCTAAATTTGAATGAGAATTTCTCTCGAGTCAGAGGATTACAAATTCCTGTCACAGAAGAAGTAATCGCGGAAGTTAATGGGCTAACACAACGAGGGCAACAGTGGTTTTCTCAGAGAATTCCCCTCCCAGAGTTTCCTAAACCACTTTTGTAGGCAGGAGAAAGTGTCGTTCAATATGGGAGAGGGTATGAGCACAAATCTGTACCATATCCATGGAACGAGCGTGCAGGTTTTGTGATGAAATACATAACCTGCGAAGGATGGGCCACAACTCTGTTCAAATACCATTTCAAAATCCTGGCTCACCTTCGATTTCATAGGAATAGTTTCATTCCTTAAACATGCCTTTATTTTTATTAAAACAACTTTAGCACATGGCACAGTCCACTCGTTGTTCATGCAGATGCTGGCAGTCCTCTCCAATCATGGACTAGTTCGTTTATTGGTCATGCATGCAATAGTTCGATTTCAAGTTTCCTGGGAAAAAAATTTTGAGTCATCGGAAGAAGAGATACCAGCTATTATTGTTGCTAGAGAGGAAGAACCAGTACCTATGGCTGATTTAGCAGAAGAAGAATAGTCAGAGGAAATGGAAATAGATTAGGAAGAACCAGAAGAAATGGAGATGGAGATAGATCAGGAAGAACCGGAAGAAATGGGTATGGAGGAGACAATTGGTTATATAGTCGAGGCTGCCACACAAGAACTATCCTCACCTAATAAACCTACAAATGAAGGAATTATGGGTATAACACATGAAGTTGAGACTGTCCTACAGTAATTGATTTTCATTAATGAAGAACAGGAAGGTGGAACATCAGACAAAGGGATGGCAAGTGATGTTGTTATGCAAGAAACAACATCACCGGCCCAAGAAGATATGAATATTGAAACAAGCAGGGGTGTCACACAAGAACCACCCTCGATTTAGTCAAAATAGGGAGAGAGAGAAGAAATAATCCACGAAGTTGACATTGCCCCACAAGAACCAGTATCGACTGTAGGAGAGGAAGCAATGCATCACGAAGAACAGGGATACAGAGAAGAAATAACCTGCGAGGTCGACACTGCTACACAAGAAACAGTATCGACTGTTGGTGAGGAAGAAATGCACGAAGGACAGAGGATAGAAAGGAAATTATTCTCAAAGTTCACATTGTTCCACAAGAACCAGTGTTGACTTCAACTGAAGAAGCAGTGCATGAAATTTCGGCCCAAGTGGGGTCCGGTGGATGGGGCTGAGGTTTCAGTTTCCCCTCATTTGGTTGCCAGCAGAGTAATATACTCCTGCATACAATGTCAGCCCAGATTGGTGGAAGGATTTTGTTTTGATAGAAGTTTATAAACCGCCTGGGATAGAGAGGGATGGAGAATACGACCGCGCACAGCTTCATGACAGCCATAGTCAGTCCAACCCAGATCTGAGAAGAGGACGAGTTGCATGACGACATGCAGATAGACCAGTTGGGGGGAGATGTTGGGTACCAAATCTGTATACTTTTCTCTCCCATTTTCACCCACCTTTCTATCTCTTTGTATCATTAATTATTCTAAAACACATGAGGTAAATCCCTTTCCACTGTCTTACATGGAATATTTGATTAATGAAGTAATATTCATGGAGGTTTTACCTATGCAAGTATTAACTCCGTTATTTCCATAGATTCGTCAAAGTAAAGGGATTACATTTGCAATCCATGAAGCAACTCCGAATTCTCAGTGCTATCTCAACATGCTGCAACAACGCAATAGATTTCAACTTACCCCAGATTTATTTTAGGCTTTTCATGGTTTCCTTTCAGCAACTAGTTCATTGTTGTAACAATTGTACAATTGTAGATATTTAGTTGTTAGAGGGAAAATATGGTTTCATGAACATTTGTATAAAAAGGGCCTCAGGTCTGTGAATCAGGGTTAAGCAGAAAGAGACAGATATTGTAACAGAAGCATTTTTAATCAATTGAATGCACAATGTTTTGTTGTTTCATTTGTGAGCTGTGAGTTTACCATGGCCTTGATCAGAGAGTTGGGACCACTCTTCTGATCAGGTGCTGTGTTATCTTCCTTTCGTTGATTTCATATTTCTGTTTATTATTGTAACCGTTGTTCTGGTATGATTCTGTAATTTTTGTGAATGCTTTTATAATTCTGCAATTTATCTTTAATTTTTGTTATAGTAGTTTTCTTGTTTTCATTGATTAAGCTTGTGATTCAATAGCAGATTATGTTGTTGCTCTTGCATATACTGTGCACGTTAGTCTTGCAATAACCAATGAACCCAGATTGATAATTAATGTAGAAAAAGGGATTGAATATTTGTTCACATCTGGACACCAACACCCCGCCGAAAATTTGGCTAACCTTAAACACATGTCAAAGCCCATAGTAATTAAGATACAAGGAATAGGTGATGCGGTAGAGCACTATGTTTGTGCGAGGGATTTCGCGGGGTTGAGCCCGACCTCTAACATAAAAAAATTTCCACCATATGATATATGATTTCAACCTTAACATAGCCATAATTTGACCTTCTGGAGGGGCACGTGGTAGCCACCGGGCTAGCCATGTTCCCTATTCCCATTAGCTCACTCCCAAAAAATGAAATTGCAACAAGTCACCCACTCAGAAACCAACCATGAAGTGACACTTGTCATAGTGTCATTGGGAAAATTGAAGGAATATTCCAAGAACATTCTTTTTTACTTACTAGTTTTCCATGTCAGCATTTTTTCATTATGAAAATTTTTTAGTTGTTTGTGAAAATGAACAACGGGCCCTATCTTCCTCATACTAAGTCAATTTTTGATGAAATGAATTGCGCCGGATTCCTGGAAATGAGCACTGTGCATTCGTTGAGGTTCTAATCGATTTTGAGAACTTCCATTTTTGAGCTTAACATTGAGCACCTAGTCATTCCTCCCCACTAGAAGCCTTTTGGACCCCAAAATATCTTTGATTACTGAACATGTGGATGATGGTACAGTTCCCTCACCCCTCCAGTCTCAATCCATTCAAATTTTCTCATTTTCATCAATTTGAGATTTTCACAAAAACTAATATTTTTCCTTGACTCTTGATACCCTCTCTTGATGTTGTTGACACCGTCATGCTGCAATTTCCCTGAATTTGCAGAGAATCAATATTTCCTTGTAGAAACAAACTTGTTCCCACCTTGTTCATCAATCAAAGGAAACTTGAAAACTCTCTCACCTCGAACACTGTTGTCATGGCGATTCTTAGTTGATGTTGCTTTGTACTTGCATCGAATTTTGACTAAGTGTTTTCACCATTTCCATGTACCTTTTCAAAACCAGAAACAAGTACTTGTGGAACCTATGCCTTCTTTGCCAAATTTCTTTGGCACTTTCTCTTTGAGCTTTTCTCTCTCTTGCACCCTTGTTAGTGTCATTTTTTGCATCTTGCCACTAGTGATCAAATAGACTCTTATCATGTCATGTTAGGGTCCCATTTTGAAATTTTTGTCATTCCATTAGGTCATGATGCACAAATTTGGTCACTGGATGTAGATCTTGGTTTAATTTCACTCCTTCCAAAATTTTATTACTTTCTAGCTCATTTCACCACTTTGCTGAGTGTACCATCATTCATGAGTTTTCATCATCATTACATTCATTTTCACCATGTTTTCAATCAGTCTAGAGCCTCCATTAGGTCTTAGGGTTTCCAAGGTCATCAAATAACTATTTCATGCATAAATTCCAACAAGTGAAGGAGTGAAAATAAAGAAATTTCATTAGTAAATTTGATTTCAGAGCCAAATGTAATTTTATGTTCCTAATTTGTAATAATTTCTCAGACTTCCAAGTAGCTACAACACTTAAAGTTCCATCAGAAAATGAGAAAAGTTCCAGAAAGCCATCAATGTTCCTAAGCCATCAAAAGGTAAATTTCAGGATCAAGTTCAAACGTTAAAGGTAAAAGAGAAATGTAAGGTTGATTTCAAGAAAGGAAATGTGGGTCCATGTCCATTTAAAGATATTTCTTCAAGTATAAAATGACCTCAAACACAAAAAAGTCATTCATTTGCATCCTGAAGCATCAAGCTCTCAGCTTATCCATGAAAAAAATCAAATTTTCCTTCAAAAACAGAGTTCCATCTCCTTCGCTACACTTTTTCCATAGGTGCTGCACTTTTTGCAGAGGCCACGCTACACTTTTTGCAGGGCTTCATTGTGCCTTTCTTCAGCTCGCTGTGATTCTTGCAGAAAAGAGCCAGGACCTCAAATATTCTTTGCAAATTTTCTAAGCTTAAAACTAGGGTTTCTACACTCATTTACAATTAAGTCACATTTTCATAGCCCCTCCTTTTTCTTATGATCTTAATTTTATGGTGCAAAACCCTCATTTCCCTCCATGCCATGCTTTATGTAATTAAACCCTAGTTTTTCAGTTTTCAAGCTTAATTTGGTTTTCCTTGGACCCCATTTACCTTCCTCACACTCTAATTCACTCCCCACTACCCTTACATCCCCTCATTTCCCATTTTCAAGTTATATTCCATAAAACCCTACCCCTACGCTGCACTTTTCAAGGAAGCTAGAATACCTCCCTATATTTGAATTTCCTACCCTATTTCCCTTAAAATTTCAACCCCCCATAATTTCTCTAAGCTTCCTAACTCCCTTACAAAATTCCCCAAATTTTCCCTCACTTATCACAACTCCCTAGCCCCATAATCCTATTCCCTTTCCCTTCCCCTTATTCCCTAGGGTTTCTAGACAAAATTGAACATAATGGAAGAGGATAGAAACATCATGGAGGAGGAAAGAAACACCACAAAAGAAGAGAAGAAGACATACAATAAAGGAGGGATAATTTTGAGACTAGAGCAATAAGACACTAGGGAATTGATGGCATCACCCTTAGAAGTCAAATGTTTCCAGCAGTAGGTTTTTTTGAGTTTTATTAGATGGTCCAAAGAGTGCAGAGCCATTCTCCTTTGACCAGGGTTTTCATCACCAACCTACAAAAATACCAACTGAGCATTGTTAGGGTGACATTAACCATCTCTATAGACATCATTGCAGTAGCAACAGGGATACCTAATGTAGCTTTAAAACTAAAGATTTGGATGCCGAGTTGTATGAAAATTTCCTCAAACCAGCATACAAAGATGACATCAAGAATATATTTCCTTTTGGTAAGTTTTTGAATATGTTTTCTCCTATGATGAAGATCATCATGAAATATTTCACTTGTGAGGGAATATTCTCTAGGTTGTACAACTATCACGTCAGGTTTCTCATGCATTTCACTAGGGTGAACTTGCTCAACCTTCCCTACTATTTACAACAACATTGATAAGATGCCCTACATAGTGAAAAATAGAGAGTATGACCTTCAAATGAACAACCTCTTCCATCATTCACTCATTAAAATATTTTTCCTTCATCACCTCAAATAGTTGAATATTTCTTGGGAGAATTTCATTGAGGCATGTCTTCACTACACCATCAAATCAACCTACTAGACCTACTCAACCATCAACATTAGTTTCTCACAAGAAAAGTAGGTTATCTAGTAGGGCTGCAGTGAAGAAAGAAAAATATGAAAGAGAGGTCAAAACCTACCAGAGAGGACATACACAGGTGCTTTCTCCACATATTGTGGAAGGGGCCTTACTTTCTACACCATGAAAATAGGGATCTCGTCAACAGCAAGAGGCGGTTCTTCAAGGCAAGGAATATCTTCATCATCAGGAAGAAAATGTGTTTGACCTGGTGGACTTGGATTCCAAAGATGATAATGAAACGTCAAACCTGGTCATCAAAGAGAAATATGAAACAATCAGAGAGTTGTGGGATAATTTGGCAAGCGCAGGATTTGTCATCTCCTTCCTTGAGCAAGGAAACAAGCAGTTAAGTGACAAACAAGTACCCTTGAAAATGGAGTTGTTGAAGGCCAAGAGGCAAGATACCAAAGGCGAATAAGTGATGGCACATGATGATTATGATCATGATGACACTCTGATCACCAAGAAGAGACCAAAAACAAGAGGTCTTAAGAGAGCATTAGAGCAGGAAAAACATGAGGCAAAAGAACTTACCTTTGAGGAAATAATTGCAAAAGAAATAAATGATGACAGAGAAGTGTGGCTTGAAAAAGTGAAAATACACCTTGAGAAGATCCTTCATAAGGCCAACAAGGACAATCACATGTTGAGACACATGGCTAACTACTACAATACCAGAAAAAAGATTTGCAATATCAGGATCAAGCAATTGAAGGACAAACTCAAGGAAACCCTAATCAGCCAAAAGGAGAAGGGAAAACTTGAGTTACTTGCTGATGCCTCCTTGGTAGCTTGATATACTTCATCATCACCTCATCAAACAAATTTGAAGGTTTTTGGAAAAATTTTGTGTTTCTTGAGCATTTTGGTAAAATTTAACAGACTTTTTACATAGTCGGGCTACAAAATACACAGCGTGGGCCATGCTGTACTTTTTGTGGAGGCCTCCAAATGCTAAACAATCTGAATATATAGATAGATAATGGTGTCTACATCAACTTTTGACTACTGGAACACCAAAAACTGATTTTTTGACAAGTGGAAAAGGCCAAAAACCCTCCTAAAAAACACCTTTCTGCCTCCTTTTTCAGCCTCACGCTATGCCTTTTTACCAGTCTTGGTAGATTGGACTTTTTAGGAGCTTCACTCCATAATTTCAGATCCTAAGGATATTTTTGAAAATTACATAGGAATATATTTCCAATGAGATATCTTGAGCTCAATTTGAACTTCAGAAAGTCACTCAAAAGTGGATTTGAAGGCACACGCTATGGTTTTTACCAAGCAAGCTACCCTTTTCTCAAGGAAATTGCACTTTTTAGAGTTGATTGATTTCTTTATAATTTTCACTTTTTATCAGTTGATTTATGGATTCCAAGGAGATTTATTGATGTAAATGTAAAAATTAAATGTAATTATGTCATGAATAGTTACCAAAGGTAGATACATCAAGTAAATATGTAATTTTGGGTCAAGTGAATCAGTTTCATCAAAGATAGGGATGAGTTTGTTGACCTCCCTATTCATTAGGATTCCAGTTGAGGACTTTGTGTAACAGCTCCACCAGTCATGAATTTCACCCCTAAGAGTGGTAGAAGCATTTTTTGGTCTATATCTTTCATTTCCTTTGTCATTGCAAGGGTTGGATGATGTGTAATTTATTTTTGAACACTATTGTAATCAATCATTTTTGGTAGGAACTAATTGACAAAGTTGCAGCTATTTTGGTGGGATTCATGTGGTGATGTGTTTTAGAGGTGTTTCATCTTATGTTTACATATGTTTGAATGTATTATGCTTTCCATATTCATTCCATCTCTCAATTTGATTGATTCCTAATTTAGATAGAGAGAATTCATTACTTGATGCTCTATTTTGGAAGAATTATTATAGTATGTTTCATTTTCTTCTAGTTAAAAAAAATTCATGATTTACATGCTATTTTCTAAAAACCTAGCATTCTAAACCACTCCATCAAGATACTTGAATGTGTTAAAGCATATGCCTACCTTGTCCCTCCAGATCTCTGCAATTTAGAATGTTTTTTGCCTAACCTATTTCTTCCTAGACCTAATTCACCATCTAGTGCTCAAAATCAATCAACCAAACCATAGTGCTACTATACCTAGCCTAAAATCCTCATTATCCAGTCAATTTGGTTGTGATCTCATGGAGAGAGCCCTATCCTACCTGGTAGGGCTAGCTTCTTGGAAAAATATTGGTTTGTGGTTACCTTTGTTGGTCTCCTTCTCATCCTTCAAAGATCCAGTGGAGTGATAAAAAACGGCATATTGTTTCCAACGCTGCTCAACACTGATGTTGACTATTGCAAATATTTCACATCTTTTTTACCTCCTTTCAAAGGCAGCATGTTAGAGTCCTGAAACATTTTATTACAAGCATAAGAAACTTCAATTAAATAAACTTGTTCATTCGATGCATATTTTTGAAAGCTCTCATTGAAAACATCTCTATGCTTGATCATTAAAAAAGTCAATTTTGACTTGCATTCACTATTATCTTCATTTCTCTTGCATTTATAAGAGACAAACTTCTCTTCTTCTCATGTGCTCTAACTATTTACTCAATTCCATCCTTAAACAAGTGATACTTATTCTCATGGCGATGAAATACTGCTTTCCTATCATAAAGATAAGGAATTACTAAAACAATAGCTAAAATCTCAAGCGGCACTACATTAATTACAACTTCGTCAAGAAAGCTTGAATTGATTGCAAACCTTAGAATGCACTTCCTTGTTACCTGCAAGTTTGCATTCTTTCATACCCACCCTAAAGGATATGGTCTTGGATGTGTAAAAGTTTCAAGATTTAACATCTTAACTAAGTCTTCGGAAATCAAATTAGCTTGAGAACCACTATCAAATTGGGTGTCTATCTTGGTATGTTTAGAAATGACTCTAATATGAAAGAGTTCAATTATTATCTCTTCATCTTGAATTACATTGGAACAACTTGAAGAACTAGTGATTTCTATGTTCTTACCTTTCAAACCCATTTCTATAATATTCGTTTCATCTCCTAAATCTAAACCTAAGTCATTTTCAATTATTGCAACAGTTTTCCCCTTCTCTTTGGCTTTAAGTTTTTTTGGCTTCAACTCTAGATGGAGTTTCCAAAAATGGTCCTCATCATGGCCATTCTTCGAACAATGTTTACATGTGAGTTTGTCTTTCTCTTTTTTGATAGAGCTATTTCTTTTTCCTCTTCTATTAAACTTGCATTTTCCTTTACCCTCATACTCTGAAAGGAAACCATCGCTTTTCTCATATGCACTTTGATTCCCTCTATCTTCTAGATTTGTGGCTTGAACGCAAACCTCATCTAAGTTTGTGGGGTTGAACATGAGAATAGTATGTCTAAGGTAACTAGGAAAACCCCCAATATACTTTAACAAATTTTATTGAGAATGAAAATTGACACCTAGAATAAGATATATTCTCCTAAATTCATGAGTATAATCTTGTACACTTTTCCCTTTAAATTGTCTAATATTCTTCCAGTCCATAATGTCTTTTTTAATGTAAGCTAGAGGATATAATTTTATTTTAATGGAAGAAATAATATTTAACCAAGACATTGAGATCTTACTGTGGTTATTAATCTCTTCTTGAGTCCTTTCTTCCCACCATAGAAGTGTTGATCATTCCATATTCACGGAAGCCAGATGAATATTTATTTCATCTTCTTGAAAGTTATAAATTTTGCAATAAACCACCAATTGATGAATCCAATTATCCAGCTTCTCTGCATTCACTTCAACATTATACATTGGAAGCTCAAATTTGACATTAAGTTTGAGTAAGGGATATTTTCCCTTTGGGGTTTTTGAGTGAGAATGGGTGGGTTGTGTAGTTGAAGTGGAAGATAATGTGATGATGAGGATGATGATGGAGATGGTGGAGATGGAGGAGGCTTTCCTCCACTACCCTTTGAATGCTTCTCTTCATCCTTTTTGTCTTCTGAGGTTCCCTCTCCATGTGAAGACTTAGAATCCACTCCAACCATCCTGGTGCTCCTCTCTTCAAAGAGGATCCTAACCCTTTCAGTTAGGTCATAGAAAGCCTTCTTCTATGCTTCCTCTTCTGAAATACCTTCAGTATCTCCTACACCTGACATGTTGGCTATGGATTCAAGCTCAGCGTATGGTACAAATTGTACCTCCTCAATCTCAACTATAGATAAAACTTGAAGTGCTTCAAGTGCAGCTGGGAGTGAAACTTTGGGTGGAGATGGTGGCTTTGTGGCTCTTCTTCTTCTATTCCTAACCTTAGGACTAGCAACCAATAGTTTCCCTTCTCCTCTATGCAACTCTAACCTTGAAAGCATCACAAATTTGCAAGCATTAAAAACCTACTTGCACAAAACTCAAGAAAATATCAAGAAAATAACCTTTGCTCTAATACCATCTTGATTGAAATTTCAATGTTAGTTTTTCTTTGCTAATTTCATCTTCAGAATTACAAGAAATTTATGATCATTTTCTTCATATGCATAGGTTTACTTATGGTGTTTGTGAGAGTTAAATAGGTGATTGTGTCAAGTTTTATGTTAAATTCATGAGCATTTTAACATCAAAATAAATAATTGAACATTAGTAATAAAATGTACAACAAACCATCAAATGACCCATTAATACAATATTTTGATGAAGGATTTTACCCCTCATGGGTTGCATCTCCTTGGTCCATTATCCATGGTTTGGGCCTCTGTAGTAGCTTAAAATGGAAGAACGTGATGTTTACAATACTCTACTACTCCAACAAGCTTAGAATATCCAAATCACTAGGATATTCTCTTCTTGAGACAAAAATGGTTGAATTTTGCAAAATATATTTTTCAATCAATTTTGCCTAGGAAACCCCACTAAAACTGGAGCAACTCTAGTTAACTCCACTAAATATGGAGTTCTTGCCTAAATTTGTGGACTCCACCAACTTAACCACACATGATAAGCTCAGTTTAATTAGAAATAAGTGTGGTTTACTGGTAGTTAAATGAGGTTTAGCGCGTCAATGACGCTTTTTAAAAATATGCATTAAAGTGTGGATTATGTGCATTTGAATATTAATTAGGGCTAATAAAACCTGTGTTTTAGGACTCCACCACTATCATCGCATATGGTTCTATGGACATGGGGGTTGGTTCCCACTTTACCCCTGCCGAAACTTTGGTTAATATTAAATACATGTCAAAGCCCATAGTAATTAAGATCTTATGCATAGGTGATGCGGTAAAGCATTGTGTTTTTGCAGGGGAGGTCATGGGGTCGAACCCAACCTCCGCCTGACCTCTGACATAAAAAAAATTCAAACATATGATATATGATTTCGACCTTATCATAGCCATAATTTAGCCTTTGGGAGGGGTCACATGGCGGCCTCTGGGCTAGCCACGTGTCCTCTTCCCATTGGCTAATTCCCAACCAATGAAATTGCGATAATTCACCCACTCAGCAACCAACCATGAAGTGAAATTTTTCATAGTGTCATTGGGAAAATTGAAGGAATATTCCAAGAATATTCTTTTTGGTTCACTAGGCTGCCATGTCATCATTTTCTCATTTCTGCAAAAATTTTAGTTGTTTTTGAAAACGAACAACAGGCTCTATCTTCCTCATATGGAGTTGGTTTTTTATGGAATGAATTGCGTCGGATTCCTAGCGATGATAAATTCGCGTTCGTTCAGGTTCCAATCGATTCTGAGCACCTCCATTTTTTAGCTTAACACTTAGCACCTGATCAGGTAGGAACACATAATACATCATTAAATTGACTATTATCTAGATGAATGGTTCCAGAACCTACAACACTAAGAGATCTATCATAACCAACATAAATATTTTTCGTGTTAAAATCATTTAAAGAACAAGACATGGATTTATTTTTGGCCATGTGGTAATAGGCTCTAGAATCAATTAGCCACTCATTAGAATGAGAAGAAGAATATACATTCAATGCATAACTAGATCTTGATGCTTGAAAACCACATGCAAAAAGTGTCATTCCCGAAGATGAATTTGAAGAGTTCTCCAAATGGATGTTGTGCTTCTTCATTGTTTCTTCCAAGGCTTCCATCTTCTTAAAACATTTTGACTCTATGTGGCCATCACGATTAGAAAATTTTCAATGTCTATCTATTTTATTTTTTTATTTTTTTAATTTTCTTTATCAGTTTGTTGAGTTTCTTTTTCAATTTGTGGCTGAGATTGCTTAATACACTTTCTTGGTTTAGGACCATTCCTTTTAGGATGTTGCTTCTTAGGATTCTTTGGATTTATTTGATGTTAGGATGCTAATGCTTTCGTAGAAGATTTTCTAGTATTAATAAGACTAAGATGTAAGAGTTTTTCTTGTTCTCTTATCAAAGGATCACAAAAGGCATCAAAAGAAGGCGACTTGTAGGGTGTTCCTTAAGAAATGAGGGCTTCTCTAGTGGAATGGAAGGTGGAAACAAATACGAAGTATGTCAGGCCTAACTTGTTAAGAATGGAATAGAGAATACTACCATCTTCCTTTTTGACCTTACAACCTTCTAAGAGAAGTCTAAGGATCTTGAATTTGGAAAAAAAATATTTAATAGAGGAGAAATTATTGGGGTCCAAAGTAATCAACTCCTTTTCAATTTGGTGGGCTTTGATTTCATTTTGAATACAAAAAACAGTATTTAGCTTTTTGATAGCTTCATCAGGGGAGACAATTTCTTGGATATCAAATATAAGATATTAAGCAATGGACATTTCTATCAACCCTTGTGTTTGATCTTGTTTTTTTTCCCATTTAGCCTTTATATCTTCATCGGTAGGTTTAAATTCTAGTCCTGAGACTATTGTATAAAGCCCTTTACTTTTAAGTAAGTCAACCATGTAGGATAGTCATTGGAAATAATTGGTGTTGACATTCTCTTTACATTTTTTAAAATTGAAGCTTTAAAGGTTGAAACTAACTACTCCAATAGAAATATCTTGAAAATTAGGCCAGTTAAAAAAATGGCTCAAAAAACGACTTCTGGATGAAGAAGTTATGCCTTTTTGAAATGTTGAAATAGATGCCAAGTAGTCACATGATAGGTTGAAAGTTGATGATGAAGTTGTATTTAAAAAAAATATTTCCCTCTCTTTGTAAACTTAATATAATAAACTTGTTTTTATATTAAATACTACTTTATGTGACCCACTTTTATAAATAAGTGAGACTCACTTTTACAATGTGACTTAGTGAACTAATGACCAAGTAGACTGTAACATACATAAGACTTGAACCCAAGACCTGTATTCTCATAAAGTAACTTTAGACAAAGTGAGATAGTTAAAATATTTAGTAATTTTTGGAAAGGAGGAAGGTTTTTTTTTTTTTTTTTTTGGGTATGTGCTCTTTTTCCTGCAAAAAAAAAACCACACAAACAAACAAACAAACAAACAAAAGCCTTCTAGCTTGATGTTGGATTTATTTTTTGTCTCACCGGAAACTAAATATTCTTCTCGTTATGTCTAATTTCCCAATATCGCATAAACTCGTAGGGTAAGATCATACGTAGGAGAAAAAAACCATTTGTATGTTTCTGGTTTACCATATTGCACAGAGTGTATAGCAAAGAGCATATTCAGAGAAGAGGGTGTAGATCCAGTAATTAAAAAATTACTATAAACCGAAATAAACAGAGGGATAAATAAATATAACTGCAAAAAAAATACTTTATACCTCCAGATCTACAATGACATAGCTAGTGTAATCGGAAACCATTTCATATGAAATGAAAGGGGTTCCTCACTGGAACAAAGGCTCCAGACACAACAAAGAAGTTGTCCTGGCCTGAAATTGGTTAGAAACAATAGATCTGGAAAATGACAGTCACATGCAGTCAAAACTGGCTTCAGAATTGGAACAACTACAGATCTGGCCCATAAAAAACTTTGATACCATATAGTAATTTAAATGGTAAGTTCCTTAAATAAAACACCAAAGGTCACCTATCAAAAACACATCACAGATCAGTACACCAGTGTTTGATGTGGGTAAAACCCTTAAAGAGGGAAATAGTTCATGACCTAAGCTAATGCGACCACTTCAGGCAATTTATTAATATAAAGAAAGAAAAATTACATAAGCTTCACTCATAAACGGTCATCGGACAAATGACCCTCCATTATTTTTAAATAGAGATCATGGACCAGTCATGTGTTAAGCCATGGATCAAGTTTCAGTAATACCGAGGAAAGAATGAACTGTCGGATCACTACATATCATGACCATCGGATTATAAGTTACGAAAGTACATGCTAAAGAAACACACTTTACCTATGTTTATGCAATACCAAGTTATACTTACTTATTTCTTATGTGTCGATATATCCTAACATTGTTTTCAAATATCTTCAAAAGGGTATTCTTTTTTTTCAATTATGCAAACACATGTGTCTGAAAAATTCAATTCAAATATTTCTCCACCAGCTTCAAAAAATAATAAAAAACATAATTTTGCATAAATAAATAATTTATTATTTGAAAAAATTATCCCTCTTTCTGTAGATCATGCTCATATATATATATATATATATATATCTGTGTGAGTGTGTGTGTGTATTAAAAATTACACTTTTTAGAGTAAGTTTAGCTATGTGAATACACACATACCTCTTAAGATGTGTGAAAATTTTCAAGGACAAGCATTTCACTTAATGGAAAATTGACAGATTATATGACACTAATATTTTTTTTTAAAGTATTCATTATGAAAACAACAGAATTCTCCATCAGTTATATTTTTACTCTGAATCAAAATTCACAATTCTTATATGAATATTAAGGGCTTCAATTAAATAAAAGTGTAAAATTTCCAAATTTCGTTGCCACATTTTGCCCAAAAGTGTAACCCATCTTCATGCATTCACCCTTTACTCCAATTTCAAGTGTGGTAACACCTTGGATATGGAATTATATTTTTCATGCAATGATTACCCATTCTGCATGTTTTCCAATATACCTACACCTAGAAAAATTGAAAATATATGATAAAAATGTCTTTCTTTCATGCAAAAGAAACTATACAATTTTGTGGCTAATTGTTGGATGAGGAATCTAATTTCGCATGCAAGAGGTTCCCACACTTGACATTTTAGTGAACTTATAAGAATATAGGTAAAAATAAACAATTACAAAGTAGTTTTCTTCATTTCTCTCTGAGATTATTTACCATTAGGAATGACATCATCATATTGAATCATATTGGTTCTTTTAAAGTTTTTTTTGTTAGTACATTTTTCATTTTGAGACCCATTTTTGCAAAAAAAATTCTCATAATACCTTGATTTATGATAATATTAATTTCTTTTCACTAAGGGAATTCTTTTCTGATTTCCTCCGATTACTATGATCATACCCAAATCCATACATGTATGGTTGTTAGCATTTTTCATAAGCTACCTGATCAATTAGTATCTCTAGGAGGCTTCTTACATTCCTCTTCAATAAGCTATTGGTTAATACTTTGTTATTCATAGCCTTATCTCCTCAATACTATATGTAGCATCCTCAGTAGCTTCTCTAGCTATACAATCAACTTGTTTCAAGTTACATATTCATAATTAATCATGGCTAGTCATCATAGTTATGTTATGAAATTATATTACTACAAGTATTCATTTATGTGATATGTATGCTTATTTATTATTGTATGCATCCAACTTGAATATATGCACCTAACATGCCATTTTACTAATCCCTATTATTGCAAATGCATTCTTGGTTATTTAATCTCTTGTAATTCTATCATGCCTCTACTCTTTATTTATCAGCATATACAACATTTTCAAAAATTGAGAACAAACATTCGAATGATATAAGTTGAAAGAATATCTCTCATGATTATGGTTGTGTCACTTCACCATGAGCTTATGTAAGTATCACTCAATTGAGTTGTTTAGGGAGATCATAGTTAGAATCCTAGCTACATCCTCTTTTATAGAGAGACGATTTGAATTTTCCCGAGTAGAGTTCAAAAGTTGTCGATGTTTCAAATCCAAAAGAGGATCCATCGTCACGAAAATTATTTGAAGAAAGATGGGTCAAAGCATATGAATAAATAAGCATAAAAGGAAGAAATTCAAAAACCATAGAATGGTCCACTGATAAAACCCTAAAACCCTAAAAATAAAAATATATAATGAAAAACCTATACAAATAAATATTATTATTTATAATTAATAAATATAAATTAACAAATAATTTATTTAATGATAATGCTAATTTAGCATTAGTTAAAATTATCATTAAAAAATTTATTTATTAATTTATATTCATTAATTAGTATGAATAATATTTATTAGGTTAGGATTTTTATTTTTAAGGTTTTTTAGCTGACCATTCTATGGTTTTTGGATTTCTTGTTTTTATTCTTATTTATTCATCCACTTTAACTCATGTTTCTTCAAAACATTTTCCTCGTGATGGATCCTCTTTGGAATTCGAAGCATCAACAAATTTCAAACTCTACCATGGAAAATTTGAGATCTCCATCTATAAAGAAAACCACTTAAGTCTAAAATATTACATCCTCTTTCACAACTTTGGAAATAAATTTTCCACGAAATTTATTCATTTAATGTAGCTACAATTATTGTCTTATTTATCTTAATAGATACATGTTACACATTTCAGAAAGCTTGTGACATTCTCTCACCAATAATATTGGGTCTACACAACCTTTTGATGTATCAAATAATCTTGAGTCCCACGTTATATAATGGTATTATTGTACTCCTTGCTAAAAAACCTTTTCTTTATGATTTATCTGTAATTAATCTAGCTCTATTCCTAATCCATTATTCTATAAATTCTATGTCTATGATCTATTTCTTATTCCATCCAGTTCTAATTTTTGAACCACAACTGTAGCAATTTGACTCTCTTGAGCCCATTTAATCCGAGTGTTGAACATTGGCTCTAATACCACTTTAAAACACCTAATGCCATAATGACTCATTGGGAATGTGGGGTATCTATATTATACCTCCAAGGGTAGATAATGGAGATGAGGTTATCAAAAAATATCTTCCTTAAACCACATCAAGAAATCATTTCCAATTTTTCCATTGTATTATACTTGTCAAGAGCTTTCAAATAATAAAAATTCCATCCAAATTTGAGCTATGGACACATAGTTATGCCCATTTTAAAATATTCCCTTTGAGGGCCATATCAACATACATATTTTACCACCTGGAAAGAATTTGGAAACCATTTCTCCCATGTGTCACCATTATACATTCTATGCTAGTTGTCATGATGACCTACCCAATCTGGTGCTTTTTATAGCGGCCACTAACACCCTCGGAAAAAATTTACTAGGTAACACAGATTTTATATGATTTAATATTGGTCCTACATGAATGATAGATCATCAACTAATGGAAAGAAAACTTCTTATATCACTTATTATTTTTTCTATTGGTTTGCCAATCTCCTAGGGCACTAGGATTTTGAAAACAACACACTTACCATTCTATCCAATCTCTTATACTTGACATCCTTATGAGACAAAAATGTAAAATTCGACAATGGAACTTTCTCTAACAACTAATAACTTGTCAACATCTTTTGGTATTGGGAGAAAAAACCCATCTATTTCATGACCTCCTAATACATGACATCTTAACACCTAACAATTGATATCCCAATATTCTGAAGCCTAGATCACCCTTTTCTCATATACCTCCATGCTATGCCATATCTTCTTTCCATGTAAAATTGACATCTTAGTGTCATGTTAGTATCATTAAAACATGCCACATCCTCCTAGATATCCTTTTTTCCACATCATCATGATATGTCAACATGTCATGAAATCATCATGTAAACATGCCACATAACCATCACACCAACCCAAGACCTACCTTGTTGGATGCCACATATACAATAGTTAGCATGCAATATCCAGTATCTTATTGGGCATCTTCGAGATCAAGAGGAAATCATGATGGTTTAGTCAATGTCCCAATACTTGACCTTTGAAACCCTAATCTACAATAGTTGACCTTCTCGTCATTTGTCATATCATTGATTTTCATTAACTCATAGTATATTAGATTTTGTTAGTGTCAAGGATTTAGAATTATGACTTCTTAATATGATTCTTGACACTCAATTCCCCACATGTCGATGCTTCGATAGCCAATAGCCAATATATGTCAGATGATGGCTCCCATATTTCCTAACTTCACTAACCAATAGATATTTCGAGATATTTCAGTATTTCATCTTCATGTTGGTCACTATTTATCATCAAACTTGTTAATAAGAACTATAATAGTGTAATACCCTCCACTGAGGGAATAATATCTACTAGGTAACAGATGTTTCAGGTCCACAATACTTGGGGTGAAAAACCAAGAGTTGATATTTCAATCTCTAAAATTTGATAGTTGAAAGGTTGATATCCAATGGTTGAATGCCCAATAACCCCTTTCTACTAGGCTCTTAGTCACAACACTTGTAAAAATATGTGACTAAGGGTGAGGGCCAAAGCCCCAAGCCTCAAATTTCCAAGCTAGACAAAACTAAACGGATCAACCCATAAAACTATGAAACTTCTTATAAAACTTCTCAAACCAAATTTATGAAGTCTAGAAGTTGAATTTTATAAGGAAAATATTGGGCTTGAGACTTCTAAAGCTATTTCTTACAAGGAGATCAAGGATACAATTTTTCATAGTTTACATACATCTAAAGCTTTCATGTCTTTTCATCATGACCAGTTCAAGGGTTTTGTAGTAAATTCTACAAAAAAATTCCTCAGATGTTTTGGGAAAACTCTTTTCTTTGAGCTCCCCCTTTTTTCAATTACTTCTTTTAATCTTATAGATAAATGAACATCATCAATAACATCTTATACTCTTTATCATATTCAAAACTATTTTGAACTATCTAAAGCACATTAGGCTCCTAATTAAGAATGAATAAATTTCTGTCACAACCAACTAGTCATCTTGGTGTAAGAGATCGATGGGTTAATCTCCCTATCCTTCCCTACCATAACATATTACTTAAAAATGCCAATAATATCCATGAACATTAATAATAATTAGTATTAAAAAATTATAATCTTGTTCTCCTAAAAGCACATCATAAGACCACATGAAGTTCCACAAAAATACATATGAATACTATCATGCCATTACAACCAAATTTACTATTTCATGTCATAAACAAGCAACACATGATTAAATACCAAAATTCCTCTTGTTGAATTCCCTCCTCTCATAAACTCTCATGGTTAAATTCAAGGCTTCACCTTTTTTTTCAATTGTTGTTAGAATAGAATTACAATTTTTATGTTTCTTTTAACCCATTTACATTTGCATTCCCATACGAGAACTAGTAATATAATTCATTATAATTACAATATTAGTGGGTGATTAAATTCTTAGGTCTTACAATAACTGGTTCATAATGTTAGTCACCAATTATGTAACTGGCATAATAACTTCTCATTGTGATTTGAATTCTTTATAAAAGGTTAGGGACTTTTTAATTTTTTTCTTACATTATGAATTTTTAATTATATTTAATTATTTAAATCTTATTAATGGATTCGAATTTTTTATAAAATACTAGGGACTTTTTAATTTAATTTTTATATTATAAATTTTTAATTATATTTAATTATTTAAATTTTATTAATGGAATTTGTGAATAACTCAAGATTATTTCATTTTATGTTTTTTGTGATATGTTTCCATGAATTTTCTTTTGAAATTTGCCTATTTATTTCAATTCGATATTTGTTTTACATTCGAAGAATGTCAAAGCTTTGAAAGGGAAAACTGTGTTTAGAAGAGAAGCTAGACTTCACTCATGGTTTCTAAGTTGATGAAGTCATATGTGGGACACTCGGATAAGGTTAGTCTCGGTCTCGATAAAGAAGAAGTGCAATGCTTTGCATTTACTAGATGTCATTTGTGGTGCTAGCTTATAGATCTAAAGGCATATTCAGTCATTCCTTTACGAAGTTATGGATGTAGTATTCAAGTTTTTCAGTATGCATCCTATCGATATTGATCTACTATATTCGAATCCGGATGTAATCCTCAATCTTTTCAGTCAATTTACTTGGGTGTCAGATATTAATTCTATGTCCATTTTTCCTTAAAATTTTCATTTTTGATATATGACCATTGGAATTTTATCATTCATTGGTAATGTAGTAAGATTCTGAGTTGGACTACTAACGTGGCACTTGTGATGTTTCATTCCACTTGGTATTCATTATTGAATCATGGGGATGTGGCTACTGCATTGAATTAATAATGCGGCACTAACGAGCATTATATATGGAATCTATAGTAAAACTTTTGTGCAGAAGTACATAACACTCCAGGTTCCCATATGCTTAATCCGTTTAATAGGGATCAATTATGTCTATATCAAAGTAGGACTTCACATGTAGTGACTCATTGAAAATATCTCGAATTCCTAGATGTTAGGTCGCTTCATTTCCCAAATGCATCGACATACAAGGAGAATCATCATAGCACAACATTTCGATGTCTTAGATGCCTAAATCCCATATGATTTTTAACTTGTGCTTATGTCCAGCTTTGAGATGGAGTTATAGATGATATTTGAGTAATCAAGATACCCAGATGCTCGAATATCTAGAAGACTATAAAGTATATGGATTCTTTAAGATGGCGTTATGGATGATATTTGAGTTATCAAGATACCCACACACTTGAATGTCTAGAAGACTATAAAGTATCTAGCTTCAATTCATAAGACTGTTAAACCAGTTGCAAAATCATTTTCTATGTCATGGTTAAAACTGGCATGTCATCCTATGTGTTCAAGATTTCAGGGAAATTGAGGTCATATTGTTAAATGGAACCAAGGTTGAAATGTGACTAAATTCCTTATTAGCTGCATTATGCACTGTAAGTCACCGAGTGTTTTAACTTCAGGTAACCAATGTCCTATAAATTATCATGATTATAAAAGCCTAAAAAAAACCAACCACTTCTAAACAAAACCATTTATTTATTCTACATCGTGTTAAAACCATATATGATTTCAACGATATTGAATCAATCTTAATTTCGAATTACAAAAGGATAAATGGTGGGAATGAGTTTATTATCGTGTGCTTTATTTGTAATGGTTGTAAATAAACTTATTTTTATTTCAATTAAATTTATAATAATAATATTTATGTATTTTTTGTTTTATTAAAAATTAGTGTGCTTTATTGGTAATGGTTGTAAATAAACTTATTTTTATTTCAATTAAATTTATAATAATATTATTTATGTCTATTTCATTTTATTTTATTTTTTAATAAATGGTTAGTTAGAAGAAAATAATCTTGAAGATCAAGAATATAAACAAGCTAGGAAATAAAATAATATCTAAATAAATGAAGAGGAAGAGGAAGAGGTATATCCAACCAATAAAGAATTGTGCATGTATTAGATAGAAATCAACTAAAGACATTTATGTAAAAGATTCCAATGGTTACAAAACCATATATTTCTCAAATTGGAAAATGGAAAATATGTTTGATGTAATTTCTTATGAGGAATCATTTTGTAAATTTTAAATGATTTTTCTGAGCTGGAAAATTGAGAAAAATGTAACTAAAATTCTTATGAATCCAAACATATGTAGGATGCGGTTCAAATAAAATTTTTCCAATAAGTCCAGGCCTAGAAAACTTTGCACTATAGTTGTATAGTTTTATTAGTTATATAATAAATCTTGAAGGCGAAGATATTTTTGGGATGTTCATTATGTGAACCAATGATTTGAACAATGCATTTTTGTAAGTGTATCATTTAAAGCTTATGTTATAAAGATTTGAATTTCCCTTTTTTTTTACAATTTATTAACAAGAGAGTAAATAGATATAGTGTATATAGACTAATATTTTAACTAACTATTTATTTGAAATAGTTACAATATTGTATTTGAGCTTATTGATTACTTGATTTGGCAAACCATTTAGTGAATCCTATAATTAATCTTCCATCTATGTCTAAAAATTCTCATAAACAATTCCTAGATATTTAGGAACATTGTAATACTATATATTAGTTAGAATATATTAAATACATATTTTTTATATTTAGTGTATATAAGTGTTAGGTTACATATTTGCCCTTTGGATTGACATTCCATCACATCCACAACGATTTGCATAGGAAACTGGTCTCACATGATGGTGAATATTTCCACACCAATTGAGAATGGATTTAATTAGGACGTTCATCTAGTGATATTCCACATTATTGTTGGCAGTGTCATTTCTAACAATTAATAAAACCAATGGGCTATCCTATTTAGGAAATAATGTAGATCATGGTGCTTATCCAAATGGGTTTTTCTAAAAAAAATATTATAAATTGGTGGCCAAAGTCTATGAAGAGGAATTAGAGTGA
Organism: Pinus albicaulis; assembly: GCA_034641835.2. NCBI lineage: Eukaryota > Viridiplantae > Streptophyta > Pinopsida > Pinales > Pinaceae > Pinus > Pinus albicaulis. Next base: position 479,000,093 of record CM076569.1, on the reverse strand, counting down.
AAATGCGAAGATGGGTAACACTTTTGTGACAATTCGGAGCGGAAATTTTTTTTCCTCCATAGTTCAGTCGAACTCTTGTCATAGTTCGGCCGAACAATTCAGGAGTTTAGCCAAACTATTGAATTTAGTTCGGCCGAACTTCGTTTTCCGTTTACATTGATGGCGTACTGACGACAATGGAGAACAAATTTTCCGCCTGAGTTTGGAAAACCGGCAAACAAAGTTCAGCCAAACTAGAAGTTCGACTGAACTTTTAGTTTGGCCGAACTATTATTTTATAAATATATCACCCGCAACCTTTTCCGGGTTTCTATTCACATTTAACGCGTGCTTGTTTCTGTCCATCATTCTCACGCGCACTTGTTTCTGTCCAGCATTCGCGCGCACATTAAGCTCAAGGAGGTAAGATACCAAATTTTAAATTTCTGTAATTTTTTTTGTTGTTGTTGTTTTTAATTTGGTTTTAATTTCTGTTGATTTTTTAATTTTGTTTTAATTTCTTATTTTTTTTAATTTCTGTTGATTTTTTCGTTGCAAAGGTCTTCCACGACGTCCTCAGTGTCCTCTGCTACGACTTCAGCATCCTCTGCACTTCAGCGACTTCAACGCCTTCAGCGTCTAGGTACATTTAACATTGTCACTATTTTTCAGTAGGGAATTTATGAATGAGAGAGGCTCTTTCTCTACTTTTTTTGGCCCTGTCTCTGTTTTTTTTTACTGTCTCTATTAATTAGATATGAAAATTTATAATACTATTGTGTACATTTGAGAATATTTTGGAACATGTTTATATAAATTATATATACATATGTAATTTTTTTTGGCTCTGTCTCTACTTTTTTTGGTTGTCTCTGCTATTTTTGGCTCTATCTCTGTTATTTTTTGGCTTTGTCTACTTTTTTTTGGCTATGTCTCTATTAATTAGACTTGAAAATTTATAATACTATTGTGTACATTTGAGAATATTTTGGAACATGTTTATATAAATTATATGTACATATGTACTTTTTTTGGCTCTGGTTCTTTTTTTTTTTGGCTCTATCTTTGTTTTTTTTGGCTCTGTCTCTATTAATTAGATATGAAAATTTATAATACCACTATGTACATTTGAGAATATTTTGGAACATGTTTATATAAATTATATATACATTTGTACTTTTTGGCTCTATCTCTACTTTTTTTGGCTGTCTCTATTAATTAGATATGAAAATTTATAATACTATTGTGTACATTTGAGAATATTTTGGAACATGTTTATATAAATTATATATACATATGTGCTTTTTTGGCGCTGTCTCTGCTTTTTTAAGCATTGTCTCTACTTTTTTAGGCACTGCCTCTGCTTTTTTTGGTGTTGTCTCTGCTTTTTTTGGCGTTGTCTCTGCTTTTTGTGGCTCTGCCTCTATTAATTAGATATGAAAATTTATAATACTATTGTGTACATTTGAGAATATTTTGGAACATGTTTATATAAATTATATATAAATATGTACTTTATTTATACATATGTACTTTATAAATATTTTGGAACATTTTTGTTGTGTGAGGAAGTTGTACTTTATGATGATATGTTTAGTGATTGAAGAAAGTATAATATTTTATTTTTGAAATTATTATTACACTTGTATTGAAATACTTAATAGATATGTAGGTTCACTAAAATTTACCTTAATATTGTGTAGAGCCCATTTCATCCAAAACACTGAAAAAGAAGTAACTACTATGTATTCCACTTCTACTCTAGATAGAGAAAGTAGTGACTCTTTCTTGCTTAACCTTTAAACCAAAGACTCTTCCTAAGTAGAATTATACATTGTCCACTTGTACTTTTCATGTCATCCACACAAACCTCTAGTTGAATCTCTATATGTTTTCAATGTAAATTTCTCACCTTTTGGGTACTAGAGTCCATTGTTTGTAGTCTCTTTCAAGTATTTTAATATATGTTTGTTGGTAATAGATGACTTTCTCACCTTTTGGGTACTATAGTCCATTTCTTGTAGTATCTTTCAAGTATCTTCATATTTGTTTGTTGGTGTTTGTTAGTAATAGATTACTCTGTTTAGTTGTTGATTGAAATATTCCAACTAATATAAATTCCAAAATTGTATCTAGTCTTTAAACCTTGTTATGTTTATCAAGCTTCCTATCATATAGATGTAAAGGTTATGATCAACAGGTCACCTATTTCATCATCCATCATCTGCACATAAATTGCATCGAATTGATATGGAGATTCACTTAGGTCATTCATCATCAATCATCTGCACATAACTTGAATTCCAAAATTATATCTAGTATAAACCTTGTTATGTATATCAAGCTTCCTATCATATAGAAGTAAAGGTTATGATCAACATCACCTCATTCATCATCCATCATCTGCACATAACTTGCATCCAATTGATATGGATATTCACTTAGGTCATTTATCATCCATCATCTACACATAACTTGAATTCCAAAATTATATCTGGTCGAAACCTTATTATGTATATCAAGCTTCCTATCATGTAGATGTAAAGGTTATGATCAACATCACCTCATTCATCATCCATCATCTGCACATAAATTGCATCCAATTGATATGGAGATTCACTTAAGTCATTCATCATCCATCATTTGCACATAACTTGCGTGGTATGTGCATCCAATTGATATTCAAAATGTATATAGTATTTAGAAGCAAAAATTAATTTGATACAAAACATAGGTTTTAACCAATTATATAGTTTTTCAGTTTCATATCCATGGTCCCAAACAATGAGAGAGAAAAAACATTTTATATTCAACATGTAAAACACAAATTAGCCATAAAAGTTTACCATTGAACCCAAAAGTGATTTGATACAAAACATAGGTTTTAACCTAATCTAGCAAATGCCCCTACATTCAATTTCTAGAATAGATCTAATTAGAAGTTTTTCATTTTCATATCCATGGTAGTTCTATAGGCAGAGTCTGTAAAGGGCTAGGTAGCCTCTAGATCTTGTCTTTTATGAAAGGTGACATATCTAGTAAATGCCCCTACAGTCAATCTCTGGAATAGATATAAATGCCCCTATAGTAAATGCCCCTACAGTCACATGTATCTAGTATTTAGAAACAAAAAGTAATTTGATACAAAACATAGGTTTTAACCAAGTATATAGTTTTTCATTCTCATATCCATGGTCTCAAACAATGAGAGAGAAAAAACCTTTTATATTCAATGTATGTACAACACAAATTAGCCACATCTCTAGAATAGATCTAAATAGAAGTTTTTCATTTTCATATCCATGGTCTCAAACAATGAGAGAGAAAAAAACATTTTATATTCAACATGTAAAACACAAATTAGTCATAAAAGTTTCCCATTGAAACCATAAGTGATTTGATACAAAAATAGGTTTAAATAACCTACGAGTAAATGCCCCTACAAGTCAATCAATCTCTTGAATAGTTTTAAATAGAAGTTTTTCATTTTCATATCCATGGACTCAAACAATGAGAGAAAAAACCTTTTATATTCAATGTACATGTAAAACAGAAATTAGCCATATCTCTAGAATATATGTAAATAGAAGTTTTTAATTTTCATATCCATGGTCTCAAACAATGAGAGAGAAAAGAACCTTTTATATTCAACATGTAAAACACTTGAATTAGCCATAAAAGTTTCCCATTGAAACCATAAGTGATTTGATACAAAACATAGGTTTTAACATAAGAGTAAATACCCCTACAAGTCATTCAACATGTAAAACACTTGAATTAGCCTTAAAAGTTTCCCATTGAAACCATAAGTGATTTGATACAAAACATGGTTTTAACCTAAGATTCAATTCCCCTAGAAGTCAATCAATCTCTTGAATAGTTTTAAATATAGAAGTTTTTCATTTTCATATCCATGGACTCAAACAATGAGAGGAAAAACCTTTTTATATTCAATGTATGTAAAACACAAATTAGCCATAGCTCTAGAATAGATCTAAATAGAAGTTTTATATCCATGGTCTCAAACAATGAGAGAGAAAAAACCTTTTATATTCAACATGTATATAACTTATTTAGAAACAAAAAGCAATTTAATACAAAACATAGGTTTTAACCAATTATATAGTTTTTCATTTTCATATCCATGGTCTCAGAAAATGAGAGAGAAAAAACCTTTTATATTCAACATGTAAAACACAAAAAATCCATAAAAGTTTCCCATTGAAACCAAAAGTGATTTAATACAAAACATAGGTTTTAACCAATTATATAGTTTTTCATTTTCATATCCATGTTCTCAAACAATGAGAGAGAAAAAACCTTTTATATTCAACATGTAAAAAAAAAAAAATAGCCATAAAAGTTTCCCATTGAAACCAAAAGTGATTTGATACAAAATATATAGGTTTTAAAACCTAATCTAGTAAATTCCCCTACACTCAATCTTTAGAATAGATCTAATTAGAAGGTTTTCATTTTCATATCCATGGTATTTCTATAGGCAGAGTCTGTAAATGGCTAGGTAGCCTCTGGATCTAATGTTTTATGAAAGGTGACATATCTAGTAAATGCCCCTACGGTAAATCTCTGGAATAGATCTAAATGCCCCCACAATCAACATGTATATAGTATTTAGAAGCAAAAAGTAATTTGATACAAAACATAGTTTCCAACCAAGTATATAGTTTTTCATTTTCATATCCATGGTCTCAAACAATGAGAGAGAAAAAACCTTTTATATTCAACATGTAAAACACAAATTAGCCATAAAATTTTCCCATTGAAACCAAAAGTGATTTGATACAAAACATATAGGTTTTAAAACCTTATCTAGTAAATGCCCCTACATTCAATCTTTAAAATAGATTTAATTATAAGTTTTTCATTTTAATATCCATGGTAGTTCTATAGGCAGAGTCTGTAAAGTGCCAGGTAGCCTCTGGATCTCATCTTTTATGAAAGGTGACATATCTAGTAAATGCCCCTACAGTCAATCTCTAGAATAGATCTAAATGCCCCTACAAATCAATATATGGAATAGATCTAAATTTCTTCTTCTCGCAATTCAATTCTTTTAACACTATTTGCACCTTGAATCGATGTATGGATATATTCATATCTCTTTCATTTCACTTTCATGTTGGACAATGATCGATCATTTATATCAGTACAATATTTGTTTTGAAATTTAGTCAAATTTCCACAATCATCGCATTTTTTACCACCAACACATTTCTTTTCATATAACAGTTCATCGCTTTCTCTTTCACATAGAATTTGAGATATGAAATCACGGATAGTGGAAGGAGGAGGTGAATCCTTCCAAAATGTTCTACCAAAATCAAGGAATGTGTCATAATATAACTCAAATTCCACATGATAACAGCAACAACAAGTGTCGCATACGGTGATAGGTTTTACATACCATGGTTTTTGTTGAAAAAAATCACTGATTGAAACATGAATTTCATGATTCTCTTCTTTGAACTTGTTGAACAACTCTATCTGAGTGGCTTCCAAGAAATGTTTTTCATGTTCTTCGTATTGATTTTGTGCTATTCTTCTTCGTATCACATGCCTTGCAGTTGGAAAAACACGTGAATTGTTCTTCCAATATTCATATATTATTTTTTTAACATTTTCTCCAAGTCTATCTTTATATGGTTGCCTACAAATAGCTCTCCAACAAGCAAGTTCATCATTTACATCTATTTGCAACCGAAATTTTCGATGTTTGTGCAAAGTTTTTCGCGAGGTTCCTAATGCTCGTGCCATATATTTTACCAAGCGATTCTCTTCAGTACTTGATGAAACCAATGTCATATGTATTGCTCTATGTACCACTGAAACATTTTTTTGTCTAGATCTTTTCATTGAATTTATATCACTATTTATATTTTGTATCACATTTTCCTTCATTTTTTTTAATTTTTGGTTGATTTTCGAATACCCAATAAATTCATAGCTTCTTTTAATTTCCTTAATGATAGGAGACCTTTCAACATTTGGGCTTGAACTGTCACATTTTCCTTTATGAAATACTTCTCAAAAATGCAGTTAACACGATATCGTATATAATGGTCAGCTTTTTTATCTCCATATGTGTGAGTGTCAACATTTTCTAACATATCGTCATCGACATTGATTTCATCTGTACATATTCGAATGAATATTACATAATAAGCTTACATATTCAATAAATAATTAAATTAATAAATATATGTATAATTTCAATAATACGTGCATGTGTTCAACACACACACACACACACACACACACACACACACACACACATATATATACCTTGTGATTCAATTTCTTCACTTGAATTTCTTTCATCATTTTCACCATCTTCAATCATTGGTTCAATATCTCTTTCACTTTCTCTTTCAAAATTTTGTATCTCACCATCAATGTTTTGAGGAATATCTCTCTCTGTTTACATTGCAAAATATTTTTCAAATTAGTTCATCAAATAAAAATTAAGCTTCACATTTTACACTAGGAACATTTTAAATATATCAAAATCATAATATTTATATTTACATAACTGTTTCAACTTCTAGTTGAGGTTGATTTTCCCCTTCAATATTTGAGAGTGCTTCTATCTTTCTTTTGCGAGATTGTCTCGTCTATTCTCTACGTTCTTCAGGGTCTCTTTTTCGATCCTATTTTCTTGTACAATTTCTTTGATTTCCCATGATAATAGAATATGAAGTTCAAAAAATTCCTTCAAAAATTTAGACAAAAACTCAATTAAAAAAAACATCACAAAAGATTTAATTTTAAAAAAACTCATTTTAAAATTTTTACAAAAAATACATACTCCAATCCAAAACACTTACTTTAAAAAATTCAATAAAAGAATGTCTTATAAAAATGAAATGAAGTTCAAAATATTTCCTTCCAAGTCCTAAAAAAAAATTCATTTAAAAAGTTACACAAAAACGCATTTTAAAAAATCATTATAAAAGATTTACTTCAACCCAAAACCAGAAAATGTCTTTTCGAAATTAAGCCCAACTTCATACTTTAAAAAAATGAAGCCCAAAAAATTGTATCACATACCTCCAAGAAATGTCTTTTGAATGTACCTCCAAGAAAATTCTTTAAACCCAAAAAACTTCCTTGCAAAATCAGATCAAATGTACGAAAATAATGTGTCTCAAAGAAAAGTCCTTTGAATGTACCTCCAAGAAAAGTCCTTAAACCCAAAACAATTATTTTCAAAATCAGATCAAGACTTTTGTAAAATCAGGTCAAATGTGAGAAAATATGAAAAAATAATAAATGGTTTCGCGGCAATTTATATTGCCGCAAATTTTTTTTTGGAGTGGCTCGGCGATACTTTCCAGCTAACGGAAAAATAATTAAAATTTCGGCCGAACTTCTAATAAATAGTTTTGCCAAACTACTTTGTCGTTTGATTTAACGTGCTGTAGGTGCAAAAAATAGTTCGACCGAACTTTGTTTAAGAGTTCAGCCGAACTAACGCGTCACCAGTTACGTACAACCAAGCCCTGAATACAATTCTGCAACTTTGGACCGATTAAACTCCATGAAACATTCTGAATTAACTGTCGGAACCAAGACAAGAATTTTTAGAATTGAATCTACTTTCAGGAAATACAACTTTCATGCAATTTCATAAATATTTACTAATTTCAATTAATTTTTTAATAAAACAGATGCAAACAATTTGTGAATGTCATTGTGATTCAGTGAAATCAAAATTTTGTATCTTCCAAAATACATTGTAAAAAAATTGAAAAAATTATCTTACATTACATTGGTCCGTTGTCTCTAATGGGTAGCTTTTAGATTTTTAGTTTATAACTTATATGTTAAGAAATTTCTTGAGTCGCGAAACATATTCAGAATATGCAGTTTTTCATATTGGACCTGTTCAAAAAATTCTAGTAATTATGATTTGCATCCATTGGCTTTGTAAATATGACAAAATCGAAGTAGACTCTATCTAGATTGTTGTAACACATTTTGTTTCTCAAAAACACAAATTTTAAAAGAATACAACATTGTGTATTAACTTGACTTCTTATGAATCGTTGATTGTTAAAAAACACACACTCAAAGAAACGCTAAGTTGACATAACAAATGCGTATAAAAAAATTCCAAAAAATAATTAATAGAAATCTAATAAAATTTCTGACAACTTATATTTTTATCGCAAAATGAAATTCTAAACAGAAAAATTGTTTTAGCTTGCAGAAAGTTGAAGAACTGGAAAAAATGAAAGATTTTTCTCAAAAAAGGGCAAAAAGTGTAGCCCAACTTCACATTTTCTACATTTTTTCTCTAAAGCAAGGGGAAAAGCCTTGGATTTGATTGGCTAATAATAAATTTAAATATGGTCTTTTAAGATATAGTTAAATATGGATTAACCAATATTATTCAATATCCCCAAAACAAAAGGAAAATGTTGATATATCTAAGTTCAATTATTCTAGTTCTAATCTCAAAGAAGTAGGAAACCTTAATTTTTAAGGACTTTTATCCCCTCTCTTGCTACAAAATTCATTTACAAATTCATGGAAAAAGTAATTGCATGAACTCTCAAGCATGTATTTAGTGAATCAAAAGAACATTTTGTATTCCTTTAAATGTATAATATTGAGGATGTTCTAGTTTTGGAAGAGGAGGTGTTACATTTAGTGAAATTGTCTAAAAGGTTGTATATCGGTTTGAAGATTGATTCATCCAATGTCCATGATAGAGTAAGTCATATTTCCTTAACGTTTTTTTTTATTAAAATGGACATGAATATAAATATGGCAAGCTAATTATGGGATCAGCTTAGTTATTCATATTTGCAGTGTTGATCAATGGTGCTCTAGCTTAGTTTTTTTAACTTTCAAGGGGTCTTAGAAAAATATTACCTCTATCCCTTTTTTCATTTCTATTGGTGGTGGAAGGGTAAATTTTTTAATGGCATACTATATAGCGAAGGGAAAAATTGATTCATAAGTGTTTCATTCAAAATTCATGATTCATTTGTTGTTTTTTGTTGATTTGTTGCTAATGGGTTATGGTTCTTTGGCTAAAATACAAGATCTAAGTTATATCCTAGCTCTATTAAAGAAGTAAAATATAAAGGTGGTTGATCCAGATTTATGAAGGAACAAAATGAAATATATGTTTTAATAGAAAACATAGGTACAACGAAAGAATATAACTTCAATTAATTGATAAAAAATATTGAAAACTATTTACATGCATAATGGAACAAATGCCATGAGCAGTATAATATCTTGATCAGATTCACCTCTAGCGGAGCTCTACATCAGGCCGACCTTCATGACCTAGGGTTTGCTCATTCTGGTGATGGCTTCCCTTGGCAGTCCTTCTCCCCCAATCAGACCTATGGTAACCTGATTCCCAGATAGCCACAGTATTTCCAATGACCAACTCTAGTGGTGGGGCTACTGCTCCCCCCCCCTACAGGCCAATCTCCAATAGGGACGGCGGCAAGGGCTGAAAACGACAATCAGAACAACTCTGGACCATCTCACAAAAACACAAGGGCGACACCCATAGTGTAGAAGGAAAATACCCAAGCCACAGCAGACGCGACCACGAAATCTGCCACTTGCATACCAAAAGAAACCAGGAAAAGAGTGATTGAACTTCTAGCGCATCGCATCAATGGAAGAATTCAATTCATGAAATATCATGCATTGATAGACAAGTTCATGGGCTTCTACCCCATGGAAAGAGCGTTGAGAGGTTGAATAGCCTCAAAATGGAAACCCAAAGGACACATAGAACTACAACTAGGCGCAAATGGCCTCTTCAACATCCTCTTTACCTGCTCTGAAGATAAGGACAAAATCATGGATGGAGGGTCGTACTTCTTCAACACTGCAGGCCTATACCTAAGACCATGGAATAAACGCTTCAACCCAGATAAACAGGATCTAACCTGGGCACCGGTCTAGAGCTAGCTTTACTCGCTCCCTCAGGACTACTGGGATGAACTAACCCTCCGAGACATCAGTAATGCCGTAGGGGAGTTCGTCAAGATTGCAGAAGAAACTAAAATCAACTGGTACGTAGCCTACACTCGTATCCGTGTCTACATGAATCTAATCGAACTGCTCCCATGCGAGGTAAGCCTTTTGCATGAAGAATTTTAATGGACTCAAACTATTGACTATGAACATATTCCTTTCATATGTAGGAAATTTCATCAACATGTGCATCTCTTTTGGGACTGTCCCGTAAATAGGAAAACAACAATGGAAATGTGCACCAACGAACAGGAAAATGAGGGATTCACGAAGGTGGCAAGTAAAAAAAGACATAACAAGAGAGCTACCCCGTAGCAAAACAAAAAAGTGCCAACTACGAACAATAGCTTCACAACCCTTAATTAGCTAAGCAAAAATGAGACAACACTAGTCAATGAGGTAGGAAGCACCTCCACAGCACAGGTCGAATCCGCAATGGCTCAGCAATACAAGCTTCCACTGGAAACCTTCTTAAAATATCCCAATGAAAATACTAAAGTGGACAATGGTCAGATAAAGGGAAAAGAACCAATAATGTAAACGATCCCAGAGGCAATGGAAGAAGACCCAGAAATCATAGATCTAGAGGGACTGGATCTTGTAGGGCTAGAAGAAGCATGCACCAACAAGGACTACACATCATTCCCAGAGAAGAAAATCGAAAAAATTGATGAAATATTAACCAGGGCACAACAGCTCCCCTCTCTAGGTATACAGGGAGGAACGATAATCAACACCCAATACTTCGCAAAAGAGTCCCAAAAAGGACGAAGGAAAACATCTCTTCAACGAACTATATAAGTGGGGAAAGAAATGGTGGAATTGGGACATTTCCCCAATCTAACCATATTATATGCCCTCACCTCCCAATATATCCCTTGAAGCTCATCTCATGGAATATCAGAGGTCTCAACGACTCCACGAAGTATAGGATCTTAAAAAAAATGATTACGAAGGAACATCATGTAATCTTCTACATGCAAGAAACCGAATGTACCAGCTCCACTCTCGAAACCATCTTCAAAAAGATATGGAAAGGTAGCAACACTATAGTGGTTGATGCAAATGGGGCGTCTGGAGGACTCGCCATCATCTGGAACCCTCAAATCATCACTCTAGAGAATCTTCAAGCCAATAGAAACTTCATTCGAGGTAATTTCCACCTAGTTGGTATGGAAATTCATGCATTTCTCACCAATGTCTACGCACCTCAAAATGTGCAACAAAAATTGATGCTTTTGAGCAATCTTGAGGAACTAAACTTTCAACAATCCCATCCCCTCTAGCTTCTGGGAGGAGACTTAAACATGATTACAAATCTCCATGAAAAGAAGGGTGGAATACTGCATCTCAAATCTGACAGTAATGGATTCGAAGAATTCATCCAAAGTAACAACCTCATACATCTTCAAACCTCCAACGGAATCTTTACATGGAACAACAAAAGAGGAGGTACTCAACAGATAGCCTCTCGGCTAGATATATTCCTCATCACCGACGATCTCATCCACCTAGGAGGGAATTTGGACACTACCATCATCCCAGCAGTGGGATCTGATCATTGGCCGATACAAATCCAATGGCTCCACCCAGGTAAGAAAGCTCCCAAACCCTTCCGCTTTGAAGATTTATGGTTCAGGCACCCTGGGTTCAAGGAACTAGTGTCCAACTGGTGGTCTTCTATAGAACCCCCTCCAGGCACCAAAATGCTCTAGTTCCAAAAAAACTGAAACTTCTCAAAAGACATCTGAAAGTCTGGAAAAAAACAACATTCGGAAATATTTTCACAAATCAGAAAGACCTGGAGGACAAAATGAAAACTCTGCAATAGAATATCATCCAAAACGGACACACAGATGAGACATCGCACCAGGAGCATTGCTTGACAACTCAGTAGGAGGAAAGAAGGAACCAGGAAGAAGCCCTCTAGAGACAAAAATCCAGAATCAACTGGCTCAAAGAGGCAAAAATAAATACCAAATTCTTCCACCGGTCCACCATAGAACACCGCATGCACAATAGAATTACTGTCATCAAGAACCAAATAGGGGAAAGGTTAGAAACATAAGAAGCCATCATGGAAGAGCTGCGTAATCACTTCAGGGACATCCTCAAGGAACCCAACCACCAAAGGTAGGAATCCATTGGGGAAATCACCCAGCACATCCCTAAGTTGATAATAGAAGATCACAACAGGATGTTGCTCACTGCGACCACCGCTGCTGAGGTGGAATAGGCAGTATTTTAATTGAAAGGATGGAAAGCTCTGAGGCCTGATGGATTGACCACAAAATTGTTTCACTTCTTCTGGGACATCATCCAAAGTTAAGTCTGGGAAGTAGTGGATGAATCTAGCTCCACTCACTGGCTGTTACCAGCTCTAAATGCTACCTTCATCACTCTAATTCCTAAAGAAGATAGAGTTGCCTCTCCTAGTAAGTACAGACCTATATCTCTTTGCAATGTCATTTATAAAATCATCTCCAAAGTTATAGCCAATCGACTAAGGAATCTCCTCCCCCTCATCATTTCCCCAGAGAAAACAAGGTATGTGGAAGGAAGACAGATCCTGGATGGCATCATCTTAGCTCATGAGGTCATTTTCTCCCTCAAAACCACCAAAAAACTAAGTATGCTTCTCAAAATTGACCTCTCCAAATAATTTGACAAACTAAGTTGGGACTACATAAAAAATATCCTTGCAGCTTTTGGCTTCAGTCATACCTGGATTAAATGGATAATGAGTCTCATCACCTCTCCCTTTCACTCCATCCTGGTAAATGTTATCCCCTATATCACCTTCAATCCCTCTAGAGGCATATGATAAGGGGATCCTCTTTCGCTCTTCATCTTTGTCATCATGGTTGAAGACTTGGGTCGCCTAATCAAAAAATATATTCAGATGGGAGCATTGCTAGGTTTACCTCTCCATAACCTTCCCCCATCATTTTATCATCAATTTTTGGATGAAAACCTAATCATGGGCTATCCCTATATCTAGGAAGCCCACACCCTCAAATCCATTCTTGACTCCTTCTCTGAAGCTTCAGGAACAGAGATTAACCAGGACAAATCTCAGATTTTTTTCTTCCACACCTCCCCTCTAACCCAACGCAATATTGCTCGCGTCCTCAGCTTCTCCATTGCCTCTCTACCCTCTAAATACTTTTGAGCTCCGCTTACTGACTCTACCATCAATAAATCCTCCTAGAGAGCTCTACTTGATAAAATGGAAAGCCACCTCTCCAACTGGACTCACCGCACTCTCAACACTACCAGTCGTCTGGTCCTCATCAAGTCCATCTTGCAATATCTTCCCATTTACCTCTTCTCAGTTCTTGCTGCTCCCAAATGAGTCCTTAAAGCTATGTGCACCTTGCAATGGTGATTCCTTCGGGGAGGCTCAAAAAGCAAGAATAAATGGGCCTTAGTTAACTGGAAAGATGTGTGCACCCCAAAAAACCAGGGAGGTCTAGGTCTTCGGGATCCTGAACAAAACAACAGCATAATGGGAGCTAGTATCTGGTATAAATGAGTCTCCAATCCCAATACCCCCTGGGCCAACTTATGGAAGGCCAAGTATGTGAAGTACTAGCCAAAGGAAGATCTCATTAAATAAAACTTAGATTTGCCGGGTTCCCAAATCTAGAAAGCATCTAGTCATCAAAAGGGTATTATCCAAAACCATAGCTTTTGGGAGCTGTGATATGGCAACCAAGCCAGATTCTAAGAGGATTCCTGCCAAAATATGCCAAGCCTCTCCTCCATCTTCTGTAGACCTCTATGGAATGTTGTGCTCCAAAGTCGGCAACAATAGAAGGCTCATGAATTCTGGACGGAAGAGATATCTCAAGGCTATAGGCAATGGATTCACACAAGAAGATGGCAAGATGACTGTAACAATGAAAGCCATACTAACATATAGGAGGAGCTATGTACAAAGAGAAAAATCCAGATCAAAACAAGGCCTGACATCCTCTGTTGGGGGCTCATGCCAAGCGGCACTTACTCAACCAGGGAAGACTACCATCTCCTCCATCAGCAGGATCCAAGACCTATCGAAAACATCTGGAAAAAAATATGGAAGGCTAATTTATAGCCCAAAATAACCTCGTTCATGTGGCTGCTCAGTAAAAGATGCATACTCACATGGGAGAATCTATTGAAACACGGGTTTGAAGGGCACTCCAGATGTACTCTCTGTTAAGGCAACTCGGAAACCATCGACCACCTGTTAGACCAATGTCTGCATGACAACTCTCTATGGGATAGAATTTCTATCCTATACCAACGGTCCATCCGTGCTAGAGGCAACATCATTCAAACCATTAGCAATTGGCGAGAAAATACTTTTAACAGTAACCAACTGAATAGATTATGGAAAATCACTCTGAGAATCCTCATATGGAATATCTGAAAGAAGCGAAATAGTTGCATATTCAAGGACAAAGCTTCTACACCTAATTAGCTTTGGGATAGGATTCAGAGCAACCTTACTGAAACTATGCCTTTAATTTCTTGGAGTAAGGAGGACTTACCCATCGAGGCAGCTGAATGCCACATTTGGAACAACTGGAAAATGAGTCTCAACACTACCATGGAAATCACTCCCAGAAGCATAGATAATTCTTCGGCCCTAAAAACCTGGTCGCCTCCCCTCATGGGCTTCTTCAAATTCAATTTTTATGGGATTTTTAAAGGAAAGCCAAGAACAACAGGTTTTCAAGGAATCATCAAGAACACTAGGGGAGATCCTCTTAGAATCTACTATGGGAATATTTGATGGGACAGTAACAACTCTGTTGAGCTGGAAGGAATGATACAGGGTATTCAAATCGCCATAGACTTCCATTACTTCCCTCTGGAAGTGGAAGGGGACTTGCAAATAATAACCATGGCAGCCACCCATATCCTTCATGGCACTGCATCTTCAAAAGTCTCAAACATATGGAGGCCTGCTCATAAGCTCAAGACACTGGAACTTCTACTACACAATCATAGAGCCATCACTTTCGGTCATGTGCACAAGAAAGCCAACGTTTTGGCAGACCTTCTTACAAACAAAGGGGTGGAAATCAATTGTGTACTGCACCATTCCACCCTTGAGCGGAATGATGATGAGGCACTGAAATAGAACTCTCTCACCCTCATTCAGAAAGACCAGCTTACCCAGGATGCGGGTGACACACTTGACATGGGTGAACAACAATTCCCAACTCACACGGACTGCAGAAATCTCCACTGAAAATCCCCACCTGCAACAGATCCAATTACTGTTAACTCCTCACACGCTCCTCGTAGAAATAGAGATCATGCAGATCTGACAGGCCTTGTGTCACATGACCCTGATCATCACCTCGCCCTTACCACCATTAATGTCCATGATGCATAAACAGCAATGCAGCCACACCTACCCCTATGTGCCTGCTCATCTGCTTGAGCTCCACACGCAGTACCATGCGAAGATCATTCATTGCCTCTATGAAAAATCTCATCCTCAATCCTATATATCTGCCCAATCTCTGCTCCTTCCCTCCCTCATCTTCTCTTTGCGGCATTTAGCTCTCCTCCTTCTGATATGGACGCTTGCTGATTCCAATCAGTTGTGAAGCCTCAGACTTGGAGTGGAGCTGCGCAGTCCCCCTCTACCTATTGCATTACATCCTGCGCATCTATCCCCTAGCCTCTGCAGCTACTCCTACCCTTGTGTTTCCCTCGCCACCCCTCCCAAGTGCGCAATGGCACCCAAGACATGCCAACGCACCATTTGTGGTGGCCATCACAGTGCTCTTCTGGGGCATTATCACTGTAGCGAGGATAACTGCCTTGAATGGATTGAAGGCTCCTCGTCAAGCTCCTTAGTCAGTCATCACTCTGCTCCTGATCAGCGATCAAAATCCTCCAGGTAACGTGAGCAAAGGGGAATTCGAGGCCAAGGAGGTCCACCCCCTCTCCCAAAGCTCCCTCTACGCAGAGCATTATGGCACCCCCGAATAGTCCTGCGTAGGTAGATGAGCATACAGACATTTGGATTATGGATTTCGATGGCGTTTGGACAAAGGTTCCTTAAGGAGTAAATCAGGACTCCTCCATCCTCTGCACTCTTGCAAATCTCCCCAAATGTACTGCTGCTGAAGTCGAAGCTACTATGGAAGCGGTTGTCGCGTAGGCCCCTACCTATCCCATCTACGAGGATACTCCCCACTACAGTGATGATGAGGATGAATAATGTCTGCGTAGCTGTTCAATCTTTTTTTTTCATTTGTGCCCGCTAGGCTTTACTGTTATGTTATATTCTTTTTCTTCTAGATGTATCAACGCTACTGTGCACAATGTAATGCTTGTTTTCAAGTTTTGTCTGGGCCAGCCCCCTCCCCCGCGATTGCCCTGAAACAGTGTAACAAAGGCATGGATTGGTTAAGCACAGCTTACCAACCCTGCCTGTAAACTATGTAGTTTTATGTTTTTGAAATTAATAGATTAGCACAACTTACCCAAAAAAAATGGAATAAACTAGCTCGAGTGATGGTATCTTATCCATGAGAACAGGTGACAACTACATGTATTCTCAAATGTGTTACAATGAGGCTCTAAGACCTTTTTATCATATAAAGGAAGTGTAAAACCCTATCCCTAGGAGATGAAGCACTAATGGTTTTGGGCCCTGTTGGGGTAAGTTGGATCGCTAACTTCCTGAGGTCATAACTTTGGCATACGATCTCCGTTCAGATATCATAATAAATTGTTTCGAATATATCCATGATGAGGAAAAAAAATAATTTGTTAAAAAAAAATCGCACTTTACCAGTCTTTTTGTTTTCCCAAAAAAATTCTTTTAGGACCTCAAAACAACTCCAAAAGTTTAGGACCTGAAAAAATGCCAAAAGTAGAAGGGTGTGCTAGAATTAAGGGAACTGAAAGGAAATAGTTTTTGGGGTCAAAGTAGCATAGGTGGGATGCCACCAATACCCACCTAGATCAAAGGCAATAAGGAAAAATTATATATTCTATAGAATGATTTCGTGGGTAGGTTTGAAGAGTGGTTTTGTTGTAATTGTCTTTCTTTACAAAACCTATTGAAGGTAGTTTAAAATATTTGAGACTCATCTTAATAAAAAAATAGTATAACTATGTGGATTGGTCATGGATGATTAGTAAGGTAGAGACTCATTCATCGGTCCAAGAAAACATGTTTCTTCCAAGAGGTGGTAGGTTGATCTTGGCAAAACCTATTTTATAAGGTATCCAAGTATTTTGGAATTGCATTGTAGCCATTCCAAAAGGATTTTGATAAAACATAAGGTCAAATTATGTTCCTTTTGTTGTAGATCCAAATAATTTGGAAGAATCCCATCAGTCAAATAGGCCTCTATTTCTAATCCTATGAAATGAGGTGGATGGGAGCTAAAAAACTTCTTTTTGTTTTTCCAGACTGTATATGCTCAAAGCCTATGTATCTTAGGCACAATTATTCCCTCTCTAGATTGGTCATGACCTCAAAATGTTTAAAAGGCCTCTCAATGGAACAATGGTACAATATTCCAAGAAAATATCCAATAAATAGGTTAATGACATGGAAGGATTTGGAGGAAATTTTATCTTTAAAATGGGCCTAGATATTACATGAAGAGTAAGTGACAGTTCAAAATTTTATATCGAGTTGGATCCTTTGATAGGTGTTGGAAAAAAAATACTCTTTATCTAAGAATCAAGCGATGTCTCTCTATTGCGATAGTTCAAAATTTTATATCGAGTTGGATCCTTTTATAGGTGTTGGAAACAAATACTCTCTATCTAAGAATCAAGTGATGTCTCTCTATTGTTGTGGTGTTTTTAGGTTAACAAATGTTAAATTTCACTCTCCATATTTATGTGGATGGGAAGGGTGGAAGCACAAGGATATTTTAAGTCTAGAAAATGATTTTTTGTAGTAATAACACAATATTGTAAATATGTTATGCTCTATTATTCTTAGGATAATGGAGGATGTAGAGGACTCATTATACTAGTCTGAAAACCTAAGGAATGCATAATTTACTTGAAAAATAGGATATAATGTTTATTAGTGGTGGTGGGACAAGATATGGAAATTCATGGTCATGTCAACTGTAAAATTATTTTTTGAATGGCCTTAAAGAACAAAATCTTAAGTCGAGATGTTTGTCTCAAGTGGGGTTGGCATGTTCCCAATTGTTGTCTTATTTGCAAATATGAAGTAGAAAAGGTGTCAAATTTTTATTTCAGGTTCTTATGCAGTTAAGGTATGGACCAAAGAGGTTGGATTTTTCTCTCCCAAAACATTACGGAGAAAACCATATTTAGAGAGCTATGTGTAGTATTTTATGCAGGGTAGTTCAATAAAGGACATTGATTTCCTTCCTAAGATAGTTATTCATAGTCGTTTGTGGGTCTGTAATATGAGTAATTTCAAGATAAGGAATTTTTAGTGGAGATAACAGTAGGTCTGATTGTTAAGTTGATTTGAGAATATAAAATGGAGCCTAAACAATCAAAGGAAATGTTGTTAGTAATCTTAAAAATTGACTATGATATTCTTTGGGATTTTTTTGATGGGGCTAGTTAAATAGATCCCCAATTTGTGATGTCAAAGTGGTATTCTATATGAATAAAAATTACTCTAATCATATTATATATTCTCCCATTATAAGCTTTAATACCAACACTGAGTTTATTAGTATTTGGGTGCTCTTACATTTTGCAAAATAAATGTAAGTTCCTAAAATTAATATTATGGGGAATTCAAAGTTCGTTATTAAAAGGGATCACAAAAATGTTTCAGTGAAAAACGTTGGTCTAAATTACATGATCAAAATTATTCTCATTTTGATCTAATCTTTTCAATGTCCTTTTTTACTCTAATCTATAAGAAATGCAATTAAAAATCTTATGAATTATCAAAACATGTTTTTCTCCTTCCCACAAGTTCCTTCAAAATATCTGAAATTCCTTTTAATAATTTTCTCTTGGTATCTTCTATTTGTCCTTTTTTTTTGGTAAAGTCATCAATAGTTTGTTTACAATCATTAGAATTTTAATGCGTAGTCACAATGATAATTTTTATTTGTTTTTGGGTAAAGTCATCAATAGTTTGTTTACAATCATTATAATTTGAACGTGTAGTCTCCATTAGAATTTTAATGTGTAGTCACAATGATAATTTTTATTTGTTTTTGGGTAAAGTCATCAATAGTTTGTTTACAATCATTACAATTTGAATGTGTAGTTTCCATGATAATTTTTATTTAGAAGATTTTAGTTAGGGAATTTATTTTTTTAAATATAGCTTTTATGATGTTTATGTTAAAGAATGAGCATGTGAACAATGTATAAAGGTGTTTTTTTTTTAACCTTTATTATTATTTTTGTTTACCAAGGCAAGTCTAACTGAATAGTTAAAAAAAAATAATATTATCCTTTTCATATACATAAAAGTCTCATGATTAGAAAACAATTCAAATTTTTCATATCTATATAAAACATATGCTAATGTAGAATTTATTTCAGTCTTCATGTACCCGTATAGCATTTGTTTGAGGAAATGTTTGCATAATTAATATTTAATGAAATGTATGACACTAAGTGTGTGAATAAATGTTTGATATGAAGGTAATCGTTGGCAGTCGATTCAAGAAGTTTTTAATATCCTAAGCAAGATTTTACATGGTTAATTTTTTTATTTTTGGGAAGCCTTGTTCTAGTGGGTCAATTACATTCATTATGTGGGTAAATATAATGCACAAAGTTTTGGACAAACAACCAATTATGAATTCTTATTATACCTGCCCATAGGCATGGTATATTGCTTTTGATAGCTATTGACTTGCTATTAGTTGAATGTTGACCATCCTTTTTCTAAATGCTTAATCAAAGTTTTAATAAAAAATTATTTAATTTAAATTTTAAATATCATTTATCTCAAGGGCTACTGGTGAAACAACTTTGAGCTCTTATTACAGCGTTTGTCTTTGGATGTGATTGCTCTACATTTTTAACCAAATTTTTTGAAACAACTTTGAGCTCTTATTGCAGCGTTTGTCTTTGGATGTGAATGCTCTATGTTTTTAACGAAAGTTTTCTCTACCCTTTTAACTTATGTATGCCTTTAACCAAAGTCTCTGCTTCATTTTAAATTATATTTCTTTAACCAAAGTTTGTTTTCTTCCATATTAATTCATATTAAAGAAAATAAACTTTAGGCCCAAATTTCATGTTAATGTTTAAAAGTGTAGCACTACTACTATTGCATGTGTGCCATCTATTGTGGTACATTTTTTCCATGTTCCATTGTTCACCTATTGTGGCACATTTTTTCCATGTTCAATTGTTCACCATGGTCTTATGTTCGCCCCCCTCTCTGGTTTAGAAGGGCTAGGTGCAGCATTGAATGAAAATAAATTGTAGTTGGTGATGCGGAAGCCTAGTCTATAACAACAAACAAATTAAATGCACACAGATACGAAAGTGAGGGGTAATTGATGTAAGTGATCTCGAAAATGGGCTACTTATACCTTCTGCTGCAGCTTCTGAATCACCCTTGGCATGGGGACATCAATCCTTATGGTACCCCTCAGCTCGCTCATTGGTAGTAGTCGGAATTTTGAAGGGAGACTTTCACAAGTCATAAACACCTCGCTCAGCCAGCGGTAGTATCAGTAAAAAAATATTACTTTCTGTCGGGAAATGCCAAAGCATGGTACTATGAATATGAATAGAAAATACTTGATATCTTTCCATGGCAATGAATGTCTTTATTCTCACTAGTTTGTTGTATGAAAAAAACTACCATCCCATTACAATAGCTAGAAACTTGCGAGGGAAAAGAAACTTATTGGTTAATAATGTGTGTATCCCTCTATGAGATGGCGGAGCAAACACAGTATGTGTTGGAATTTCTAAGTATTCCAAAACACATACAAGGGAATAAAATGATTCCACCTACAAACACAGAGATTTAAAAAAACTTGTTGGACAGAGATGGCACACAAACTACTTCTATTTCATTAAAACTAAAAATTCTATTACAATCTAATATTGTTCCTCCTTCAAAGGGATTACAAAACGAAACTTCTTCCCACACACAGTGTCCTCAAATTTCCTCTTTGTCTCTTACAAAAAAATTGCACACACAAAGCTTCACACTGCTCTTATGCCTTTGTTGGATTTTACAATAATACACAGTCACTGTGTTTTCACACTCTGGCTTTTTCTGCCTTCAGCAAAAAATTACAATTTTCTGCACTCTGTTTTTCATACAGAGTCTCTTACAAAAAAAAACAGCAGCCCACTTCTATGCTTTAATTAGCATATATTCAAAACGTAGCATACATTTTCACTTGCTGCTCTTTGTTTTTATTTAATAAAAAGTCATGCCTATTTTTAAAATAAAACAAAATTTGCATTATATATATTATAAACATTAAGTGTTTATAATATATATATGTATTAAAACATATATAATAATTTTAAGTCAAAAGACTTAACAAAAGATGTTGCGGCATGTAAAACATTAAAACATAAAACCTTTAAGTTCTAAACCTTTATCACGGATTTAAAAAACATGAAATTAAACTCCATTTAATAGTTTTATCACATACCAAACTTGCCCATGCTAACTGGGCATCAAAGTTGCGCGATCGGCTTTCTGTTGGTCGTTGGTGGAGCTCGCCCGGAATTCAAACCAAATTAAACTCGTATGCATAGATTTATCACATACCAAATTGGTGTTGTGATTTCACCCTCATGGACGCGCGATAAACCATTAAATCCAGTTTACTAGGCCTTATCGGGTCCGAAATGAGCTTTGTTGACTATACTCCATTTCTACACGATCAGCATTGGATTGGCTAATGGAAATCTGATGTGGAACATGGGCTCCACTTCAACTAATGTGGCCCATTCAAACCATTCAATGTTGGCAATAAATGTATTGTTTGGTGAGATTTAAATGGTGGTGGTTGTTGGTTAATGGCATGTCATGGAAGGATTTGTGTGCTGGAGATGGCGTGATTCAGAAACCATGATCCTTCAATGCTTCTGCAGAGAGGTATGGCTACGACCCATAATCAAAATATCATAAACTTGCAAGTTCATAAAAAGCTGGAATTTATTGCTGGATGGCGTACAAACAAACAAAAAATAAGATTGTTGTCCTTCGACCTTCTCTGCGCTGTTGCAGTTGAAGTTAAAATTCAACACTTCCCCTTAAATTCAACTGTTGGGTTTTCTACCATACCCAGACATTTCCTCAAATAATTAAAAATTTTCTGCCCCAATAGTTTTTTCAAAATGTCTGCAAACTGCTCCTCAGTTTTGCAATGTTTCAAAACAATTTCACCATTGCTCACTAGTTTCCTGATGTAGTGATACTTGGCATCAATGTGTTTTGTTCTCTTATGAAACACTAAATTCTTTGACAATGCTATTGTTGAGTTATTATCACAATAAATTTTTGTGCCTTTTACGTGTTCATGACACAAAATTCTCAACATTCTTCTCATCCAAACTGCTTGACATGATGCTGCTATAGCTGCCACATACTATGTCTCTGCTGTAGATAAATCCACAATTGGTTGTTTCTTAGAAACCCATGAAATGGCTCCTGAACCCATATGAAAAACATAACCAGATGTACTTTTTTGTTCATCTATACTTCTAGCCCAATCACTGTCAGAGTATCTAATCAATTGAAAATTTTCTGAAGTGGTATATAAAATTCCATACCTCTTTGTTCCTTTCACATACCTCAGAATTCTTTTTTCTTCTTGCCAATGTGCCTCCTTTGGCCTTTCCATAAATCTAGAAATTAAACTCACATCATGCATAATATCTGGCCTAGTTGGAGTCAAATACATGAGGCTGTCAACTATGCTCTTGTACAAACTAGGATTAAAATCATTGTTGTTATCCTCTTTGCTTAACTTCAATCCCATCACTGTAGGAGTAATTGTTTCCTTGCAACCCTTCATATTAAATCTTTCCAAAACTTCATTTACATATTTAGCTTGAGAGATAAAAATTTTATTTTCATTTTTCTCTACTTCTATTCCTAAGAAGTATTTCAGCAATCTCATATCAGTCATCTCAAATTCATCCTTCGTGACTAATTTAAAATTATCAATGATTTAAACATCATTACTTGTAAAGATCACATCATCAACATATAAAATAATAATTAGCATCTTACCATCTTTCTCCTTCATGTATAATGTGGGTTCTCCTTCACATTTCTCAAACCCATTTTCCAGTAGATAGGCATCTATCCTACTGTACCATGCTTTTGGTGCTTGTTTTAGCCCATAAAGAGCTCTCTTCAATCTGCAAAATTTGTGCTCTTAGCCTTCTTCTCATAGCCCAAAGGTTGTTCAACATAAACCTCTTCCACCAATACTCCATTTAGGAATGTTGATTTCACATCCATTTGGTAAACCTTCCACTTGTGTTGTGCTGCTGTGGAAAACATTGCTCTCACTGTTTCCATTCTTGCAACTGGCGCAAAAGTTTCCTCATAGTATCTTCCTTGTTGCTGTTTGTAGCCTTTGACAACAAGTCTGGTCTTGTGCCTTTCAATCTTACCTTCAACATTGCTTTTGCTCTCATAGACCCATTTTACTCCAATAACTTCTTTGCCTTTTGGGAGATCAACCAATTCCCATGTTTTATTTTTCTCTATGGCATTCATTTCTTCATCCATATCATCTATCCATTTCTTATCTTTTATAGCTTCTTCAAAATGAATAGGATCATCAACATGACAATATAATGCAAATAAAGAGTTCATACCTTAATTTGCTACCTCTTGCTCATAAATATCATTCAAATTTCTAAATCTGGTTCCTCTTTCACTTAGTGTACTTGTGCTTGTAGAAGCACTCAAATCTGCTCCTTGTGGTGTGCTTGGAGAAGCACTGTTATCACTTTTCAATGTTGTTCTCATACCTACTTGTGGTGTCCCTTGTTTTCCTTGTGTTAGTGGAGGTGGTGTTGCTAATGAGGGATGGATTACAGCCATCTCTTCCTCATTATCATCATGAGACAAACAGCTCTTCACATTGACTGTTTTCTCAATGCTTCCATCCCAAGCTTCTTCTTCAATGAACTGCACATCTCTATTATAACAAACATCTTGGTGGATGGGTTATACAACCTGTATGCCTTGGATTCTTCACTGTATCTAATAAATATGCACTTCTCCCCCTTACTATACAACTTCTTCCTCAACCGATCTGAAATGTGTGCATAAGCCACATAACCAAAAACTCTCATGTGGGTGACACCTTGTTTTATGCCACTCCATGCTTCTTCTGGAACTCTGTTCATTACAGCTTTGGTTGGGCATCTATTCAATATGTATGCTGCACAATGTACCACTTTAGCCCAATATTCATTTGGAAAATGTTTTGCCTTCAGCATACTTCTTACCATATCCATGATGTTCCTATTTTTCCTTTCAGCAACTCCATTTTTTTGCGGTGTATACCTTGCTTTAAATTACTTGTGTATGTCAATTTCTCTGCAAAAACGCAAAAATTATTTTGAGATACACTCACCTCCTCTATCATTCCTTAAAAATTTAATATGTTGCCCACTTTGTTTCTCTACAAGAGCCTTAAAGTGGCAGAATTTCTCAAACACTTCACTCTTATATTTCAAGAAATAAACCCAAGTTTTCCTTGTGTAATCATCAATAAAAGTCAGCATATAATGGTTTCTTTCTAGTGATGGTGTTTGTATTGGTCCACACAAATCTGAATGGACAATTTCTAAGGGTGTCTTTGCCCTTATGCTCTTTTCTGATGGAAATGTTTCTCTGTGTTGTTTTCCCAAGATGCAGCCTTCACATAGGCTTTCCGGTTTCTCAATCAATGGTAATCCCTTTACCATTCCTTTCCTATGCAACAAATTCAGTCCTCCAAAGTTGAGATGTCCAAATCTCAAGTGCCATAACCAGTATTCATATTTCTCTTCTCTTTGGAATGTTTCTTGTGTCACTGCTACCATTTCAAATATTTTCTTCAAATCTTCTCTCATCCTGAGAGGGAACATTTTGTTACTTGTCATCTTCACTTATGCAATGCATTGTTTGCTTGGTGGTTTATCCATTATGGTGCATACATTATCTTCAAAGAAAACATTGTACCCCTTTTGAATGAGCTGTCCAATGATAAAGAGGTTACACTTCATACCATGCACATAGTAAACATCTGATATGGATATTCCTTCTCCTTTCTTTGTCAAAAAAATTACTCTGTCTTTTCCCATGACAGAGACCTTACTGTCTGTCCCCAAGTAATTTGAGATTTCACATTTTCATCTAACATGGAAAACATCGAAATTTTTCCAGTCATATGGTTGCTACATCTTGAATCTAGAAACCACATATCTTCATTATTTTCCTTAGCCATATTACATGTTGAAAGCAATTTTTCTTGACTGATATTTTCTTTGGTAAAATTAGCATTGGTTCTATTACCCATATCACTTTGTTTCTTCCTACATTCATTGGCATAATGGCCATACTTCTTACAGTAATGACATTGGACTTGGGATTTTTTATACCTTTGTCCATGTGCTTGATTTTGTCCTCCTTACTGGCTGCTGCCCTGGCCTTGGTTCTAATTTTGATTGTTGCCCCTTCCCTGAGTGTTTGCAGAGTTGTTTCTTCCTTCTCTGTTTTGGCTTCTGCCTCTTCCTTTTCATTTGTAGATTCCTCTGCCTTGACATATTCCTCTTCCAAAAGACATTTAGGTCTTGAAGGCATGCTTCAAAGATGAGTTTTTTGTTCTTCCCAATTTTTGTTCATGAGTCATCAATGATGCATGAAGCTCATCAACTATAAACTTTGAGAAATCCTTTGTCTCTTCAATGGTTGTGACTATTACATCAAACCTTGAGAGTAAGCTCCTCAATACTTTCTCCACTATCATTATTTCTTCAAGTGTCTCTCCATGAGACCTTATCTAGGTAACCAACCCAATCACATGTGTGAAGAATGAGTCTATTTTATCAGACTCTTTCATAAAGAGAGTTTCAAATTCTCTCCTCAACAATTGTAGCTTTGTTGTCTTTGCCTTCTCCATACCTTAATAGGTATTCTGGAGGATTTTCCATGCATCATTCGACATCTTAGCTGCTGCTATCCTTGAAAACACACTTTCATGCACTACTTGATAGAGATAAAATAGGGCTTTTGAGTCCTTCCTATTGCTCTTCAAAAAATCCTTCTCTGCCTGTGTCAAGGCATTAAAGGCATTTTCATCTGCTGGTTCTTCAAAACCATCTTCAACAAACTCCCATAAATCCTAAGAGGCAAACATGACTCTCATGGTGATTGCCCAATAGTCATAGTTCTTCCCATTAAACTGTGGGAGTTGAGTATTTGCAATACTCATGCTTGTGCCAACTCCTGCCATGGCTAGCACACTGAACTATGAAATAAAAGCTTGACTGTGCTTTTAAACAAATTATCTCTCTGCTTAAGAGACAAACTCTATCTTCAAAAAGACTTCTCTGGACTGCACTTTTTAAATACAAAACAAAAAATTTGTTGTGTAAATACCTGGTGTTTTGCTGAGCCTTCACACTGCTCGGGAACGGCTTCAACAACTCCTTCCTTCAGCTTCTTTGACAAACTTCAAAGAGCCTGGACTAGCTCTGATACCATGTTGGAATTTCTGAGTATTCCAAAACACATATAGGGGAATAAAATGATTCCACCTACAAACATAGAAATTTAAAAAAAACTTGTTGGACAGAGATGGCACACAAACTACTTCTATTTCATTAAAAATAACATTTCTATTACAATATGATATTCTTCCTCCTTCAGAGGGATTACAAAATGGAACTGCTTCCCACACACAGTGTCCTCAAATTTCCTCTCTGTCTCTTACAAAAAAATTGCACACACAATGCTTCACATTGCTCTTCTGCCTCTGCTGGCTTTTACAATAATACACAGTCACTGTGTTTTCACACTCTGGCTTTTTCTGCCTTCAGCAAAAAATTACAATTTTTTGCACTCTGTTTTTCATACAGAGTCTCTTACAAAAAAAACACAGCAGCCCACTTCTATGCTCTTCTCATCATATGTTCAAAATGCAACATACATTTTCATTGGTTGCTCTCTGTTTTTATTTAATACAAAGTCATGCCCATTTTTAAAATAAAACAAACTTTACATTATATATATTATAAACACTTAATGTTTATAATATATATATGTATTATATATATTATAAACATATATATTAATTTTAAGTCAAAAGACTTAAAAAATAAGTTGCGGCATGTAAAACATTAAAACATAAAACCTTTAAGTTCTAAACCTTTATCACGAATTTCAAAAACATGAAATTAAACTCCATTTAATATTTTTATCACATGCCAAACTTGCCCATGTTCACTGCACATCAAAGCTGCGCGATCGACTTTCTATTGGTCGCTGGTGGAGCCCACCCGGAATTCAAACCAAATTAAATTCGTATGCATAGATTTATCGCATACTAAATTGGTGTTGTGATGTCACCCTCATGGACGCGCCATAAACCATTATATCCAATTTACCAGGCCTTATCAGGTTCGAAATGAGCTTTGCTGATTGTACTTCATTTCTACGCGATCGGCATTGGATTGGCTAATGTGAAACTGATGTGGACCATGGACTCCACTTCGACTAACATGGCCCCTTCAAAAAATTCAACGGTGGCAGTAAATGCATTGTTTGGTGAGATTTAAATGGCGGTGGTTGCTGGTTAATGACGCGGCATGGAGGGCTTCATGTGCTAGAGATGGCGTGGTTCAGAAACAATGATCCTTCAATGCTTCTGCGCAGAGGTAATGGCTACGGCCCGTAATCAAAATATCATAAACTTGTAGGTTCATTAAAATATGGAATTTATTGCTGTTTGGCGTGCAAACAAACAAAAAACAAGATTGATGTCCTTCGGCCTTCTCTGCGCTGTTGCAGTTGAAGTTAAAATTCAAAAGTATGTGCAGTGGATAACCCAAAGCATAATATTATTGTATTTGTTATGGCATGAGGTCAAGCAACATGCTCCTGCAATGGCTACTATGTTTGTAACGATGTTCCTCTTTTTCAACCAACTTTAAGGGATAGCTTCTGTAAATTCCATGCCCGCTTCACAGGCTTCAAAGGAGGGGCTTACGGGTACATCTGTTAGTATTTGCAGCAGTGTATGGGAGTTTGATATGGGTGAATTATATTGGTGCAGTGTGCTAGCCAGAGCCATTCCGACATGGAAATTTGGATTTCACTCTATAACCCTATAAAAAATTGCAAAAATCACTTTGACATCGAGTACATCTTTTATCCTTCTAAAAATGTTTCCACCTTGAATATGCATATACATATTTTTTTTATACTCTGGTACTTCGTTTATACTTGGTTATCTAAATTGTATTATTAGTGTAATACAATCATCGCCATCAGAGTGGGACATTCAACAAGCACTTGTTATTTGTTTTATTTTATTTGCCTTGGGAGTTTCAACAAGCTCATATTCTTTGTTAAGTTTTGTTGGGAGATTCCACGAGATATGTAACTTAAGTCTTACTGAAATCTTGAACGTGTCATTCGTATTCGCCACTTGCATTCAACAAACTATGTGAGCTACTTAAATTTTCAATGCATCATAATTTTTCTTGTTTATATATAGCAGTAGATCATAATTTTTCTCATTTATATATCAGCCTTAGCTTCTATTTCTACCTAAACTAACATGTTCTTCTAGTTTGGGTTATTAGTTTATAGGTTATGAGACTTTTATTCATACTTTTCCGGTGCACATGTATTTTTCTCTTCCAGTTACCATTTTTAAGTTTTCTAGTTACTATTTTTATGTATAATTTTTTTTGGTAAAGAATGGTAAGATTTCTTTTTCTATTGAAAGTACAAAACATAAATGTGTGTGTTTTTTTTTAAAATAGTAAGATTTCTTTTTCTGCTTCTACTATTGAAAGTAGAAAGCATAATCTGTCAAAAAGATATTTATTAAAAAGTCTCTATTTACTTTGCAATTAATCACTATTTTTCTTTTTCTACATGTTAACTTCTAATTATAGAAGCTATAAAAAAAATGCGTGCAATTATGAGGGTTGAAAGCTCCATGAACAAAAGTATGCCTTTGATGAGTTCAAAATTCGCAAATATAACCCATTAGTCTGTATGTTGTCCTGTATTGAAATCCAAATGAATGCTATATGTGGAATTTGATTTGCGTTGTATTCCTCCTCTTTTTTCAATTAAATAAGTCTAGGTGGCATTGTATGTTGTCCTGTATTGAAAATCCAAATGAATGCTTTATGTGGAATTTGATTTGCATTGTATTCCTCCTCTTTTTTCAATTAAATAAGTCTAGGTGGCATTGAATAAAGGATCCCTTCTGTATGTGTAACTGCAAATATTTTTCTTTATGGCAACGAAAATTAACCGCAAATATTTTTCTCTATGGGAATGAAAATAAATCAAAGACAAAAAAAAAAGTTTTAGTTTCTCTCCATTCTTAATCTGCAAAGCTCAGAACAATGTTCGAGACCAGTATGTCACTGCATTGATTTAATTGAAATGGCAGTAGCTATGTGGGATTATAGCCCATACATGCATCCAATTGAAATGGCAGTAGCTATGTGGGATTATAGCCCATATATACATCCAAACATCATGTACCCATAAAACTATAAAATTATGTAATTATTGAAACGTCTAATGCATTTCTCATTTGTGTTTATTCAGGATAATTCATTTAAAATATTTTTCCGGTAGAATTGGAACACCTTAAACAATGTGCTAATTATTCTTATTGTCTAAACATTTCCCATTTGTGTTTATTCAGTGTAATTCATTTAAAATCTTCTTCCTGTAGGATTGGAACATTTTAAACATTGTGCTAATTATTCCTATTATCCAAAAAAAATTGCCAGTCTTGGAAAATTCTACACTGTAACCTTAAACAATGTGCTAATTATTCTTATTGTCCAAAATAATCTGTCAGTGTTTTAAAATTCTACACTGTAATATTGGACCATTTATGGATGCCTATTGCCCAGTCTTGTAAAATTCTACACTGTAACCTTAAACAATGTGCTATGCTAATTATTCCTATTGTCCAAAGCAATCTGTCAGTCTTTTAAAATTCTACATTCTAATTGGACCATTTCTAGATGCCTATTACAATCTCTCAGTCTTGTAAAATTGTACACTGTAATGTTGAACCATTTCTGGATTGTGGGTAACCCTTTCTAGATTGTGAATAACCTGAGCACGAGGTTCTTAACATTCAGCATTTTCAAGAAAACACGAGGTTCTTAGCATTCAGCATTTCCAAGAAAAAACAAAACAACTATTGAACGGTTGGTATTGCAGTAGCAGGTTTGTTAACTGTTACAATATGTGGGTTGTTAATTTCTACGGGTTTTTATTTTGGATATGGTTGTATGCTTCCACAACCTCACCTCAAGAAGGATAAAGGTCATAATTTTAACAAATATTTTTTTATATATATCTTAACATATTTTTCCAGAAACGAAAAAACATTGTTTACTAACGTACATAGTCTATACAGAAATTGACTGGCGTCATTCAGGTAGCCACATATATATATATTTCGGCTTCATTCATTCATCTTCAGCAACTAAAGTATTATTTAATCTATTTAGAATAAATTATTATGGGAGAATTGTAAGATGATATGTAAATTCACGAGTGTAATTTTGGTTAAACGAGACCATGCTTTTCTCCTTCACCATAAGGTAGATAAAATTCATTTTAATATATGGTAAATAAAATGGTAAATTTCATAAAACAAAAGGTGAGTAAAAAGTAGAATAAATCAAATTATATAAAACGAAAGGTAGGTGAAAATTAGAATAAATCAAATTATTTAAAAGAGATTTAAAAAATGAATATCATCACTGCACATTACTGCAAAAGGTACGACAATTTACATGAATGAGATTTATACAGTAAGTAGGAAACTTCATATATGAGATTGAGATTCATACAATAAGTAGG
The DNA here is from genome assembly GCA_034641835.2 of Pinus albicaulis. Taxonomy (NCBI): domain Eukaryota; kingdom Viridiplantae; phylum Streptophyta; class Pinopsida; order Pinales; family Pinaceae; genus Pinus; species Pinus albicaulis. The sequence continues at coordinate 478,969,036 of CM076569.1, read as the reverse complement.
AAACCTCATATTCCAGATCTTAAGATCTTAATAACAATAAAAATAGCACCTTAGCATTCTCAACTTAGAAAACCTCATATCCTATATCTTCCTCACAATAAAGCTTCTTCCTCACAATAAAGCTGGAACCTTATGATATTTAAATATATACAATTTCCAATTACTGAAATTACTTCATTTATCACGATAAAGATGGAATCTTATGATATTTAAATATATACCATTTCCAATTATTGAAATTACTATTTCATTTAAAAGCAGTGTCGACCATAATTTCCAAAGTACATGTTAACCCATTTGTTTGGCCATTACACGTAGAACACAACTGAGTCAACAATATATTGCAATATACGAAATACAAAAGAGAGCTATTTTGAAAACTTGTATTTGCATGCGTTTAAAACTCGGTCACCATCTGTGCACTTGCAATCCTCGCAGTAGATCGCAGGTGTTAACCTTTGCTGGGCAGGTATACCGTCTGCAACGCAGCCACTTGTTTACAAAGAAAGATTTATGCATGAAGGTAAACAACATAATTACGATTCTTTCTTCTTTGACTATAACATATATAAGGACACAATTTTTGCATTTGATTTGCACGTTTGGAGTAATATTGCGAAATTGAGTTCCTTTATCCTCAAATATTTTTCAAAAATAAAGTTTATAAACCAACTTTTCTCTTGATAATGCATATATTATGCAAACAGGTCGAGAAAAATATTAGGAAATTGAGTTCCTTATTCTCAAATATTTTTCTTTTAAAAATGAATTTATAAACAAACTTTGCTCTTCCTAATACATGTATTATGAAAAATTCTAAAGAGGTATCAATGCTAAAGGTTAAAAGCCTAATTTCACTAAAGGTTAAAAGCCTAATTTCATTTTATAAAGCATGAATAGTAATTTATAGAATTAATGGTTTTCAGATTCCTACATTAAACTTGTGGTGTGAGAAAAAGTTTTATTTATTAATTAATTTTCAAACCTTGTTAATTATAATTTTTTTTTAAAGAGGGCTATTGGTTTTAGGGAAGGAGAAAGGGTTTTTATGATATTACATAATTTTGAATTTTTTACTTAACCACTACATTTATTACAAAAATATCAATACGAGTTCATCTCTTAACAAGGATGGAATTTGAAAAAAAAAAAAATTGTTATGGAGTGATTTGTCTGTCAAATACAAGTAAAGTTTTTTGAAACCGTCAAGGTTTTGGATTAAAATGATCAAAACATACACTAGAATGGAAGAAACCGTCAAATTTAACGGGTGTTTGAGATTGAAATTCCTACCCTATCTCCCAAATATATCATTACATTTTTTAGATTTATTAGTTTTTGAAGATATCAAGATTCAAGAAAATATTAGAAAGTTAATTGAAAAAAAAGACATTGAGTGGATCAAATTCATATATATATATGGACTATATTTATTGGACAATATGATTTTATAAGGGAATTTTTTGAGATGGGTCCATGTTTTGGATTACAAACTAAACATCTCTAGGATTCTTTTCATGAAATGAAGTATGCAAACCAAATTACTATACCAAATGATGAAAATAACTAGAAATTGCACCATATGTTGAAATGAAATGCCATAAGGAAATTACATATGAAAGAATAGCGTAGATGAAATAAGTTGTTGTTCGAGAAGGAGCCTTTGTGAAGGAATGAAAGGCAAATTTTTTTATATGGAATCAAGTGGTCTAGGTTTCAAAGATTTTGCTTATAAGAGTTATCAACCAGAAAATTTTGTTATAGATATTGAAATAGGCAATTGTGGGTGAAAACATATATGTAAACCAACATAACGAAATAATTTGTTGCAGAGAAGGAGCCATTGTGAAGTTATGAAAGGCAAAATTTTCTTCCATGGAAGCAGGTCATGGAGGTTTCAAAGATATTGATTATAAGAGTTATCAACCAGAAAATTTTGTTATAGATATTGAAATAGGAAATTGTGGGTGAAAACATATATGTAAACCAACATAATCTATTCACATATATATAAAAAGTTGTATAGATATTGAAATAGGAAATTGGGGGTGAAAATCCTTTGGTGATTAATAATCCTCTGAAACAAGCATGAAATAAGCATGTAACCAAAATAAGATATTTTAAATACATTCAAGTACAATATATCTAGCATAGATGTAAATAAAGAGAATTTTTATTAACAGAAATAGAGTTTACTCCAAGTTCATCTACATAGCTGAGCACCAATTGCATGCTTGTGAGAAATTATATATGAAGAACAATAGTCTTGTTATACAAGAAAGTGAATGTCATTTTAATATGGAAACATTTTTGGAATGAGATATTTTTATTCATGTTATGGTTTGTTTTCTTAACTCCAAACTTGGTTTAGTCTTTCTTTATATACACAAGAAAAAAATATGAAGTAATTTCACAAATTTAAGTTATAGTTTGTATTTTATAATTACAAATCTATTTTCTCATTAAGATATTTTACACACATCTATTCATTCAAATAAATTATATTGTGAATATGTTTTATCCTATTATTTGATTACAAAATTATTGTACTCCCTACTAAATAAAACAACTTTATTAATAAAGAATTGAATGTCAAATTGAAAGATTACTCAAACAATAACTACTATAATATATAGAACCGATTTTTTGACGTAAAATTATTTGTTTTATATGTCATTCAATTTCCATTACCTATTATCTTCAAACCCCATGGGGAGGTATTGAACATGGGAGCCAACTTTAGTTAAATAAGCATTCACATTGTCAACTTGGACCAAAAAAAAAAATTATAATCCTAAAATTCTCTTACCTAATCATATTTTTAAGTATATAATTGAGTTACATTTATTAAAAAAAAAAAGGTAATATTAAGAACCTCCTAGAGTTATAAAAGGTAATTGACATGAAAAATAAAAAATCTCCTCATGACAACATACAAATGTTAATCTTAACTGAATCATTAAAAAAATAAAAATGGATAATAGATTTACTAGTTATATCATTAAAAAATACTACTTTCACAATCGAATTTCTACATTAATTTTCAAAAATATTATTTCTTAATTATGACTCTTAAATATAGTTTGAAAGCACAAATATCTAACAAATATAGTTCAATTATTGGTAAATGAGTTAATATCAAGAAATATTACATCAACCCCCGGAAAAATTGCAAAATATCAATCTCAATATGGCATAAGTGCTAGTAGGGAATTATTGACAAGTGTTGTTGGAAAAAGAACTACATCAAATTGGTTGATGTCAATGAAAACAATAATCTAGAAAACATTAAGCAAAGTTTATGGAGGCATTAAAAAATTAGGATTCAATAACATGAGAATGATGAACTTGCATGTTGGGCTAATATATGTAGGAAACCTTATCAAGATAGACTTTTGTATAATGTGAGCAACACTGTGAAAGAGTTTTGGTATTGTAATTTCCATGTGTCACCAAATGAGAAGAATACCATGAGACATTGTATATCTAGAGGGGTGTATTGAGATCATTTCCCCTTTCAGTGACTGTAATTATTAAAGAACATTTATCACTACATAATATGTAAAACTTGTGTATAAAATTATAAAAAAAATTAACTATGTTGAATCTTATGACAATAAGGACAATATAAATAGTCCATTCATACAACTACCACATACTATCAATAGGCAAAAGGGTTTTCCTGTGAAGCAATCTATGCATCTTCATCATGCAAATTAAATCTCAACACTAAGGAGTAATCCTAAGATAAAAGGTCATCATAGTAACTTCAATGTTCCAAAACCATCAATCATTTAATTATATTTCTCTAAATATCAAAAATTGGACAACAATCACAATATGGTAACGCTTGGGGGAATGTGTATCCATATCATAGTATAACTGTATATACAACAACTTATCCAAATGATATAAAAATATTTCATAAGCAATGGAACTGTTACATGAATTACTCACAATCCTTAATGATATACTCCAAGTTCTTCCACAATACTAATAAAGTGTCAAAAGAATCCATCATCACTCAGTCACCATATACGTAACACCTGGGGGGAATGTGTTAGAATTGTAGATACAATAGCTTATATAGAGAATATAAAAATCTGTTATAAGTAATGCAATTGCTACATCAACTACTCACCATATAGCTAATGTCTCGGGGAAATGTGTTAGAACTATATATAAAATAGCTTATACAAAGTATATGAAAATATGTTATAAGCAATGCAACTACTACATGAACTACTCATAGTAATGTGTTAGAACTATATATAAAATAGCTTATACAAGGGATATGAAAATATGTTATAAGCAATGCAACTGCTACATGAACTACTCACAGTCCTTAATGATATAATCAAAGTTCTTCCACAATACTAATCAAGTGTCTAAAGAAGCCACCATCACTTCCAAAATCACATATTTAAACATACAAGTTGTAAAAATGAATTTGTTTCATAAATTTTAATAGAATCATGTGCTCAGATCTAAGATATAGTTCTTAAAATTTGAAGCCTCTTGATTGAAATCATACTAAACTGATAAGATATAGCTAAAGAGAAATAATTTAAAAACTTCTTGGCACAATCGTTACATAATAATTTCATGCTCAACTTGTATAGTAATAAATATCAGCTTGCAACACGTCTACATAAAACAACTGAAGTAAATACTATCAGTTGGTTTTAAATAAATTTATGTAATTAAAATAGAGCTAGTAACTTTTGAAGACTACTTCATTGAAAATTAGAAGCATCTTCATACCTGGTTTTCCAAGCTGGTCGTGAATACCTCTCTAGATCCTTATAGCATTAGATATATTTTCTGAGCTAATGTGATGTTTTTTTTGTCAAAATGATTTAAAAATCAGTTATTATACCACAATATTGACTTTCTCATTTTTTGTTTTGTTTATGAACCCTTTAAATAGACCAGAGGAACATTTGATTTTACACCGTGATCTCCCTAACATGGGTGGGGGTTTCAAAAATTGGAGAGTAAATTGAGCGGTTAATGTTAGACATTGTTGTATAAGATGGGAAATTTGGATGTTTTGTAGACAATACGGATGTCATAATAGATATATATTTTAAATTTCTTAGTGTCTCTGGCCACCATGCATCTTATATGATCCATTTCAAATGAGAAATTCAATATCTATTTTGAATTTTGTAGTGTTTCTCGTCACCGTGCATCTAATAGGATCCATTTCAACTACGAACTTCAATAAATCACTCTTTGAATGATAACTTGTGACACCCCTAGAAATTTTCTTTGACTGTGGATTAGGTTACAAACTAATAACTTGTAAAATCCCTAGCCATTTTCTTTGATTGTGGATCAGTTTATAAACTAGAATACACTCTCTCTTCAGAATACTCTACAATATATATTGGATTGAGGGAAATGTTATGATAAAAGATGTATAAAAAATCCTTTAGGGTTGTCTCAACTTACCCTATTGGTAATCACATAGTGTCAATTTCGTTAATCTGTAGTCAGGACTGAGTGGGTTTTTTCTTTTGTAAGTTTTGTTTGGAATTTAAAAATAAAAAATATTATAAAAGATAAAATTTAGTGAAAAACTTTGTTTAAAGTTTCAGAATAAAAAGTTCAGTAAGTTTAACATCATATTATGTGGGAAATTTGGATGGTTTGTAGACAATATGGATGTCATAAAAAATATCTATTTTAAATTTTTTAGTGTCTCTGGCCACCATGCATCTAATATGATCCATTTCAACTTAGAACTTTAATATTTATTTTGAATTTTTTAGTGTCTCTCGCCACCATGCATCTAATAGGATCCATTTTAGCTAAGAACTTCAATAAACCACAATGTGAATGATAACTTGTGGCATTCCTAGCCATTTCCTTTGTTTGTGGATCAAGTTACAAACTAATAACTTGTGAAATCCCTAGCCATTTTCTTTGATTGTGGATCAGGTTATAAAATAGAATAGACTCCCTCTTTAGAAGACTCTACAATATATATTGGATGGAGGGAAATGTTATGATAAAACATGTACAAAAAAACCCTTTAGGGTTGTCTCAACTTACTCTATTGTTAATCACATAATGTCAATTTTTTAAAACTATAATCTACAGTTAGGACTCACTAAGTTTTTACTTTTGTAAGTTTTGTTTGGACTTGAAAAATAAAAAAATTATAAAAACTAAAATTATGTAGTGAAAAAAATTGTTTAAAATTTCAGAATAAAAAGTTGAGTAAGTTTGACATCATATAATGTGAAATTAGTTTATGATTATAAAGTAAAAAACATGTAAGTTTTTTAGCCACAATTATTTGAAAGAGTATGTATGTAGTTACAAACCATTACAATTAATTAATTAAAGGTAAATTTAATGTTAATTAAGAAATGATAATTATGAACATTCATCTTTATTAATTTCATTTTTATATATTAAGAAATATTTTCACTTTAAAAGAGGTTTGCATATCAATACATTTGATCTCTCTTGGCTCTTGGTAGATCCAGAGTTAAGATTGATCTATGTCATCTTAATTTCCCCCTTTAAATAAACTATATTCCACATGAATACCATGGGTTGTTTTTTTAGTTTATTGTTATTTTATTTTATTACCTAAATTCAACTTGACTTATTAAAAAGAAAAAAATGAATACTATAAAAAAACATATATAAAACTATTTACATTTACATATAAAAATATAACAAATTTTTAATAACAACATTTTAACTTAAAAGTCACCCAAACCTAAATTCAATCTAAATTATTTAAAACAAAAAAACTAACATTATAAAAAAAATATAAAACTATTTACTTGTGGATCTAATGGCCTAAAACATTTCAATCATCTAACATTGACACAGTGGCAGCTAGAGGAATTGTTTTCAAATAGGAATGCCTTACGACATAATTAGAATGCATAAAAACAACAAATCATAATGTTAATAGAAAACAATTTATTATTCAAAATTATTAAATACAAACTCAAATATTATCAATATTATCTTAATTATAGAGAACACAACAATCACACCCAACCTTTTTTATTTAAAAATAATAATTATAAGTAAATCTTTCAAAAAAAAATAAAAACCAAAAATTCAATATCTCTCATTTAAATTAAAAAAAATTGATATTTTCTAATTTAAAATTTTAATCACAATTAAAAAATTTAATATTTTTTATATTTAAAATTATTATTTAAATTTAAGAAAATAAAAATTATAATATATCAATCAATGATATTAATAACATTATAAGAATAAATATATGTATAAATTATTGATAAAAATATTTACATATTAATATTTTATGTCCATCCCAAAGTTTAATTATTCGTGGTATTCTTATTTCTAATACACCTTTAGAATGGTTAATGACCTAACACAAGACCATTTCAATCTCAATCCTTTCAGCGAATGATCTAAGACAACCATTTCAATCTTACCTACTCATGAATGTAGCTTTATGTGACATGGAATTTTTATAATGCCGTATATTTAATTAGTTGCAATACTAAATGTCTATGAGAACTCTAGCTACAAAATTTCTGTGGAGATGAACCAGCCATCTCAGATCAAAATGAATTGATATTGATGAATTTGAAATGTCGAAATATCAACCAATATGAAGATTTCCATAGGGATTGGATCCAAAGAATGCACAAACCCTAATCAAGGATTTATGTTTCCAGAGCCGAGGCGGAGACGAATAATTTGGTTTGTGTCTAAGTATTATTTTGTCGCTACATTAAATTTAGTACGAACTTTTTATAATATACAAACAGACCTCGCATTTTATTGTTATTATACACCACTACTCTCATTTTCTTGTAGCTACCTTTGCTTTTACACGTTGTAAATTTCATACATTGAATATTTTTTTAATATTTTTTTGCCACCTTTCCTTTAAGACTTTGTAAATTTCATACGCTGTGTAGCATTAATAATATATCTATATTTTTAATCTCTATTTTAACGTGTCCCATGTCTCGCCATGAGAATTTAACTATCTTATTTTTTACCATTCAATCTAATCCCTTTAAATTATATTATATAAATATTAATCTAATTTTTATATAACTTAGGAATCTATTTGCTTAATTTAAATTGTTATAATAAATTTAAATTTATAATATTTTGATTTGCTTAATAAAAATTGTTATAATAAATTTAAATCTATAATATTTTGTGTAGATATATACCTTTTTCATAGGCAAAGAAAACACATTTTTTAATTCAAAACAAACAGTTATGTAGCATTTTATGCTATTCTTCATCTAATTGTATGATATTTGATTCATTAAATATTTATGTTATGAATATTAAATGAAACTTTGTGAGGATAACTATGGTATACAATGTTTACAATTAATTATATTGTTGGGCTTTAATAAAGGAGGGTTAATTGTGATTAGAAAATTTTAAAATATAATTGTAAAGTTTTTTTGAGAAATTTTATTTTTATAAATATATTTTATTAATGTTTAGTATACAAAATAAAAAATTAGAATTAAAATTAAAAAATTAATGTTTATTTATGAATATTTATATGGATTAGTATTTTTTTTCTTTTCAAAAATTAGAAACATGGTGACCAATTAAGTACAATATAAAGATATAATTTCCACTTGTGTTGAGTATTTCTTAAAAATGTGTCTTGCAGGATGGAGTTATAGATTTAGACTCGGCTCTAGTGGGTTTAAACGGTCATTTACTTAATGTGTATATCATAGAAAATTCTAAAAATAAGATAACCAAATATTCTTATTTTATAAATATTTTTTCTTATTTTATAAATTTAATGATTTTTGGCTTTATACATTAAATTTATTTTATCTAAGTAAAAGATTATAAACCATATTTATATTCATATATTTTATTTATTATTAAGTTTTAAAACTTTATTAAAATTTAAAAACCTAAAACTTTATGGAAAAAATACATAATTTCATTAAAGAGAATATCATTTATTATCCAACCATTTCCATATTTCAAACCTAAAATTATGTCATCAAAATGCCATTAATATTTATCATATTTTAAAAAATATTGAAACGAAATTTTTTCACATATACCTAAATCGTAATAACCATCTTATAGTTTATTTATAGTTTCAACAGTACACTTTTACCTTTTTCAATTAAAGCACATTCAGTCATAGAAGGCTCGTGTTCCTAGCTTTGGAAGATCCAAGCTCCTTTGGCTCACACATAATTTAAATTATTATGAGAGATGAACTCTATTAAAAGAGATTCGAGTGGCTTAGGACATTGTACTTTTTATGAAAATTAGTTTACATATATTTATCAATTTTCCATATACATACACACAGGTATTTCTATTTCTATTGGTACAACAAGATTTCAATATCAAGATAAATTGGATAAAGATATCCTTCAAGTATTTCTACAATATTAGATTTGAGATAATTCTCTTACAAATATTAAAAAGATGCCATGTATCTTTATTTTTTATATTTAGTGGGCAAGGGATTAAGGGTCTTTAGAAGCATTGACATCATTGAACCATCATTGTTGTATCTGTAGAATATGAAGTTAAGTGTAATATTAAAAACTTAAAGATTCAACTTATTTTGGATATTGACAACAACATTCCTTATAAGTGATTTTTCTATGGTGTTTTTAAGGAGATCCTTATGTGTGGAAATTGGTATAGTTTTATATAGAATCCATAATAACTATATCTTTATGTTATGCTTATGGGAAATGCACTAACAACAAAGAAAATTTCCTTGGCCTATAGTCTTTGCTAGAGGTAGTCAAGGGAAAAGGCTTAAAAAATTACATTACATGGTTTTGGAGACTTTCACATGGTGATAAAATGGGCAAACAATAATATGTTTGTTCAAAAGTTTATTAGAAATATGAAATAGAGAAATTATAAACAACACCAAAACCACACTCATCTTTTTATTGAAGACATAAAGTAGTTACACATATAAGAATTAGATTACTAACTTCAACAAATTATGAATCGAACATGACATGACTCCAATTCATAACATAGGAATCAACAACTTCTAGATTGACACCTTGGGACACATAATGACAACTAGTAAATGACATGAAATAATTACTTCTAACACAGTCCCTCGGTACTTACATTTAAAAAATATAGAAACACACATTAAAACAATAAATTAATCTTTATCATATTTGTGTGATATGGCCATCACTAGCACTCATATCCACTCTGAAATCTCACGGTTTCCACACTTTTCTTCACCATAGTTTTTAGCTTCCAACTTGATCCATTTAAGACAGAATTGTTTCACACCATCATTGAAGTAATTTTCATAATTAATGCTTCTCAACCTCCCAGAGCGCAACATGCCTCTCTTGATAATGAATCATCTTATGGAATTGTCACCATATGTTGAATCGTCAACCCTCCTTAGCCTTTATCAATTATCTGGGATAGAATTATATGTACAAAATGTCTTTAGAAAACAATTCTACAACTTGACCTTGCATCAAATAACTTGTATTGATGCTCCCGGAGCATGATGGGTCACACTAGCTTAGCCTTATTAAGAACTACCTATAACTACTGCTCTTGGAGCACGATGGGTCACATTAATTTTGAATAGTTGGCATGTTATCTTTTGTTCTACATCAATTGATTCTTTCACAATATAATAACATACTATAACTTGGACACACGAACAAACAAACATTTTTTTTTTGAAGCAAACAGAAGTTTTTTGTATTTCTTTTGACTGAATGCCATGACCCTGAATGACAAATTAGATTTATGGATCTATGCTACCAACCTCATGCATATTAACTAGCATATCCTCCCACATGAAATTCATTTATCATTGGACAACGTTATCAAGATTTTTGTCACCATTGTCCATATTTGATCTTAACAATGTTACCGATGAAATAGGTAACCGCACTGTTACCTACTTTTTTTTGGTAGCATAAAAAGCACCCGATTTTGAAAAGTGGTGATGCAGAATCACCTCTTTTTTTTTAGCACATTTTTGACACTCTGATATTTTTATTTATGAAGTATGAATATTTGTTTTAAAATGTTAGTGATTTTCATGCTAATTTTGAAATGTATTGATGCAGCATCAATTTTTTTTTTAAAGCGGTGATTTTCATGCTAATTTTGAAACGTATTGATGCAGCATCAACCTTTTTTTTTAGAGTGGTGATTTTCATGTTGGTAATAAAACACAAAACTTAGATAAAAATATATATATAAAAACAATATAAAAAACCAATAAAAATGTAAAAAAAAACAAAATTAACTCGTAAAAATAAAAAATTTAAACAAAAATAAATAAATAAAACAAAAAAAAAACAAAAATATTCGAAAATTATATCAAAAGAAATGACAAAATTTGAAAAAAAAACACATAATTTAAAGAAAAAAAACAAAAATTAACAAAAAAAATAAAAATAAAAAACATCAAAAACATTTTTTTTTAAGTTAATAAAAAAATCCGTATAATTAAAAAAAAAAATTAAAATAGAAAATTTAAAAATAATTTAAATTACAAAATTAAAATTTAGATAAAAAAAATAAAATACAAAAAAGAAAAAATTAAATTTAAAAATTTAAATTAAAATAATAATAATAATAAGAAAACAAAAATACAAATTTTAAAATTAACAAAAAAAACAAATTAAAAAAAAAAAACAAAATTTAAAATTGAAAAAGAAAATTAAAATAAAAGAATTATAATAAAAAAAACTATCATTAAAAAACAAAAAAATGAAAAAAACCACGTGCAAATAATTAAAAAACAAATATCCATAAATTTGTTGTTTTTTTTAAATGAAACAATTTATAAATTTTAAAAATGAAAAACCAAATAAACTAAAAGATTTTAAAAAAAAATTAAATTAAATTAAAATTTAATAAATTTAATGAATAAATTTTAAATTTTAAAAAATAATTAATCTAAAATATTAAATTTAAAAACAAAATAAAAAAAAAAACAAAAACAAATTAAAACAAATTAAATTTAAAATAAAAAAAATTGAATTAAAAAAAAAAACAATTTTAAATTTTTTGAATTTAAAAAAAATAAAATAAAACAAAAATCAAATTAAAAAAAAAAAATTTAAAAGTTAAAAAAAAATTAAAAAATAAAAGAATTTTTTGATCGTGGTGGCGCCGCTAGTTGGCCTCCCACCCAGGTGGCGGCGAAGCTCGACCGCTGGGCGGGAGGACAATTCCGGGAATCGCCCTCCCGCGGCGGGAGGCCGATTCCGGGAATCGCCCGCCCACGGCGGGAGGCCGATTCCGGGAATCACCATCCCGGGTCCGCAGGCCGAGTTTGGGAATCGCCCTCCCGCCGCGGGAGGCCGATTTCGGGAATTACCTTAAGGTCGATTATGGGAATCGCCCTCCCGCCGCGGGAGGCCGATTCTGGGAACGTCGCGGGAGGGTGATTCCCGGAATCGACCTTCCGTCGTGGGAGGGCGATTCTCGGAATCGGCGTCCCGCCTAGCGGTCGGCCATCACCGTCACCTGGGCGAGAGGCTGATTGGCGGTGCCACCACAATCAAAAAATTCTTTTTTATTTTTTGTTTTTTTAATTTGCTTTTTTTTTTTTAATTCAAAAAATTTAAATATTTTTTTTTATAATTTAATTTTTATATTTGAAATTTAATTTGTTTTAATTTTATTATTATTATTATTATTATTCATTTTTTTTGTTTTTTATTTTTTTTTTCTAAATTTTGTTAATAATTTTTATTAAATTTTGTGTCTTTTTTTTTTATTTAATTTATTTTTTTTTTTTCATATTTTTTTTTATTATTAAATTTTATGTTTAGTTTTTTTCATTTAATTTTTAAAATTTAGTAAATTTTGTATTTTTATTTATTTATTTATTTGAATTTAATATTTTTTTAAATTTTTTATTTTTTTATTATTATTTTTTAATTACATAAAATTTTTATATTTTTTTTATTTCAATTAAAATTGTGTATTTAAAATTAGTTTTTTTTTAAGTTAAACTTAATATTTTCAAATTAATTTGTTTTTTTATTTTATTTTTTATTTAATATATTTTTTTAATTTATTTTTTTCAATTTTTCAATTTTAATTGATTTTTAAAGTTTTTTAACTTTTTATTTTAACAATGTTTTTTTTTTTCTTTATATTTAAAATTTAATTTTTATTTCAAAATTTATTTGTTTATTCATTTATTTATTAAAATTTAATATTTTTTTTTTAATTTAATTTGTTATTTTAATATTAACATTTTTTTTAATTTAATAAAATCTAATATACATATTTTTAATTTAAGTTCATATATATATATTTTATTTTTTATAATTTAAATTTAATATATTTTTTAAAATCTATTTGTTTTTTTAATATATATTTCTTTAAATTTAATATTTTTATTGTATTTTTTTTCATTTTTTATTTTTAGTTAATTTTTCATTTAAAAAAAAAGTTTCAATAATGTTTTTTTTTTTTTAATTTTTATTTTAAAGTTTTAAATTTATTAAAATTTAATATATTTCTTTAAATTTAATTTTTTATTTTAAAATTTAATTTTTAATTTTTTTTAATTTAATAAACTTTTTCTTTTTCTTTTTTAAATTTAATTTCTATATTTTTTTTATAATTTCTTTCTTTTTTTAACTTGTTTTTCTTTTTAATTTAATATTTTTATTTTTTTTATTTCTATATATTTTGAAATTTTAATCTTTAAATTTTTTTTAATTTTTAATTTTTAATTTTTTTCTTAAATTTTAGGTTTTTTTAATGTTTGAATTAAAATTTTTATTTTGTTTTTATTTTTATTTTTTTATTCCTATATATTTTTAAATTTTAAGCTTTAAAATGTTTTTTATTTTTTAAATTTATTTTTTTCTTAAATTTTAGGTTTTTTTTAATGTTTGAATTTTAAAAATTAAAAAATGTTATTTCTATTTTTAAAAATGTCAAAAATATGACACAATTTTTTTTTTGTTATTCCGGCATCAACTGGTTTTGTTTTGAGGGTGTTTTTTCAATCCTTTTTTCAAGAAACAATTTTGTTTTTAGCATAATTTTATAAAATGTTGAAATTTGACCTTCAAAAAAAACCAAGTGCGTTCTGGAATACACTTTTTTTTGTTTTGGGGGTGTTTTTTCATGTTTTTTGAGTCTTTTTGGGCTAGAGTTCCTGTTTTGAGGTCAGGTTACCTATTTCATCAGTAACAGTGTTTCTTTTGCATGTTGAAGAATTGACAAAGGTTTAGACATATTGGCATGGATCTGCACATAGCTCCACGAATGTATCTTCTTATCGTTGTTGTTGCCATTATGTAATTATGCCATCCTCAAAAACATGGACAAATTTCATCGCTTAACAGAGGTCTTTATAAAACCCTTAGTTTAGGTCCATGTCAATAAATATTTTAAAAATAATTAAGCATTAACATAAAATAATCTTATATATATAGCGTGAAACAATATAGAATACCATGTAAATCGACCTCAAATGCACCCAAACAAATGATATAAAAAACAAATGACTTCCATGACTTTTATGGCACACCCCAGCTTAGAAAAAATGATCCACAACATTATGCACCAAAAAATCACAATATTTATCACCACTCTGCAAGCAAGTCCCTGATCTTGTAAAATTTCTACAAATCATCGATTTGGAGCATTGAGTACAACTCACAATGATGTTGTTGGTCTGCACACTTTTGTGATAAAGAAGAAAATCCAAAAACAATGGGTCCTAAACTCACACTCTTCAGCACACAAAAATTATTTTGCACTCTCGTAGGCTAGCCTATGTACATAGGAATATCATGGTTAAAATTACATTTTCTCTTCCCCTCTTGTGAGAGAATCAAGGTTGATTCAACTTTGGTACCATATTAGAAATATGAAAGAGAGAAACTACACACAACACCAAAACCACACTCATATTTTTATTCATCACATAAATCAGTTACATATATAAGAATTAGATGAGTGAATTCGACAAATTATGGTTCATACATGACACGACTCCAACTCATAACATAAGAATCAACAAATTTTAGATTGATGCCTTGGTACTTATAATGAAACCTTGTAAATAACATGTGAACATTACTTCCAACAAAGTTATGATTAAACTCACTATCATAATATATTAAAAGAATATTTCCAATATTTTGATTGACAATAGTTCAAAGACATTTACAAGAAACTGAATCAACTTTCCAAAAAATCACTAGCGCTATGGCCAAGCACTTTTAATATATGGAAAAATATTGATGATGAAACCATAGAAACAATGGACCTTTGGTCCTAATGTCCTTTATCTCTCTTATATTTTTTGTTTTTATAAATATTGATACTTTCAATGACACTGTAGAAATACATTGTAGAGATAGATATAATTTCAAGGGACAAAAAAATGCACTATGTTTTGTATCCAAAGGGGCAAAGCCTTAGTAGGAAGAAAACATCAATCTGAAAGTGGATAGTGAGCCTTCTATAAGACAATAACACATATCTTTCTATATTGTAATATGATTATTTTTTTGTCACAATAAATTTTAAAAAATAAATTAAAGCATATCTACATAGCAATAGATTAACGAAATTCAGGGATAAGTGGTGGTGATTTGATTAGTTTCTTAATGAAAAGACCATCATATCTTGGGTTTTTTTTTTTTTTTTTGTAACTTTCGTAATTTGTCCCTATTTTCCATTAGTTCAAAAAGAAAATAAGGTTACAATCATAATATATGTTGGATGGCCTCAACCTGCCCGTAGGAAGCCAGGTCTTTTGGTTACCTCAAAGAGTTAAAGGCCAACCAAAATTGATAAAGTTTAAACCTGACACTATATGCCTTAACAAGTTTGTTAACTATTACATCCAAAGACTTAATCAGAAAGTAAATGACATCCATAATGTGCATCTCAATAATACAAAAATTAAAAAAACTTAATCATCAGATGATTCGACGTTCCATTCGGCCAAGGCGGACATTCTGGTGATGTTGCAGAAGATGTATTTCCTGGATGTCCCTACGCATTTTATCTAAAATAGACATCGCTTTCAGATCAACACCTATTTCTTAAACATTAATAATGGCCTTAGTCAATAAGCATGTCATTGTCGAGTATGTATAAATGGATTGTTTGAATAAATACATTATGCCCCTGGTCGTACCTAGATCTTTCAAAAACTCCATCTCTTCCTCTGAGATGTCTTCTTCCTCTTTTCCCAACCTGAAATAAGTGATTTCACATGAGCAAGTGTGCCTATCCCATAGGCCTGGAAGAGATTTTCCATTATTTCTTTTCCTGACTTTCTTCCCCTCCTGCTTGGGCCCACTTTTGACTTTCCTTTGTCCTTCGCTTCTTTTTTCGGTGGTTGACCTTTCACCATTTTTTCTTGAAGATAATTAACCGGAAACTTAATTGTCTTTCTGGGCCAGAACGGGTACCACACCAGGGGTCTGAGAAAACCTATAGAGGACCTAAGAATACCTGTGGATGGCAACATAATTTCAACATTTGATTTAGTTAAACAACAAAGGAAAATATCTTGATTTTTTAGGGTAACCTCCTCAATTTTAGTGGTATGTTGAGTATCATGAGTCCCTCTTCCTTTATCCCTGCGAATTATGAATTTTGAAGGAGCATGCAGTTCAGGGTATGAGAGCTCATTTGGTTAATCTGAGAGCGTTATACTTCTCTTATTGCTATTAGTTACTAGAATAGGGCCACGTGGAGGTTCCTCCTTTTTCCAAAGAGGAATTAGATTCATGACAGGGAGCTACGAATCAAGCAGAGACAAAGTGTTTCGATTCACCAACAACACTAGGATAGAGACTTGACGGTAACCCCAAAACACAATCGGATACGCTTCACTCATGCCCCCGAGACAACAGACTTGAGCAGCATCACAAATGCAATAAAAAAAGAAACATTCCCTCTTCTTGGCAATAGAAATATGCCCCCTAAGGGATAACCTAAAGTCTATCTTACCAAATTGGGTATCAAACAAGACTCTACCCCCCAAAGTGTCATTATAATCCATGCAATCAATTTCATGTAGTTGTCGGGCCGAGCTATGAAGGTTGCAAACAGGGTAGAAAGAATGGCTTGAATTATTAAGGCCATCATCTCGAAAATTCTGAAAATTGTTATTAGTGCAGTGAGTAGGGTAAATCGAAATGAAAGAGTAGAAAACATAGTCCAGGAAGTGATCAACAGATCTGAGATAATGACATGGAGATCCAATTGGAGGACATGCAGGGTCATTCAAGTAATATAACAAGCAGGGTCATGCGGGCACTCTAGCTCCTACCACCTCTACATCATACATCATGCCTAAGAAATTGGGATTGTCAAGACCCACATCAACCAAACAGGAGAGGCAAGCAAAGAGGAATTCATGAAAATTGACAAGGATAGGACTATCATGGCAATTTAAATCCCAAGACTTAAAACAAATAGATTTCCAAGGCTTAACGACCGTAACATTCCATGCATAATTCAACAAACAAGCCCAAAACTGAGACATCATAGTAAAACCAAGATGATTCTCATATCTCCCAAACATAGATAACAGAAATAAAGCCAATGAACCAAGGCCTTCCTTTAGCGTAGCAACAGACATACTGATAATGAGACTAAGAACATAACTGGTGAAGAATCACCCAATTGTTGTCAAAACCTTCGTCTGCTCACCAACGTCATGTTTTACTCCCTGCTCAACAAATAACCACAAAACCAACTTACCAACCTTAACATACCTTACCTTCCTCCCACGCCAACACTTTTTCCAACCCTTGCCTCACAGCATGAGCTCTCTGCCATTTGTATTAAATGTCGTTATTATACGCCGTGAGTGGTACCACCCACATTCCTCCCCTCGTGTTAACATGATCTCACTGTATGGCCCACTAGACACATAGCACCTCGATCAGAGATATCATATATAAAGGTGTTACTCTATCAATAATTTAGCATTCCCTATATAACATTAATGAATTCACTCCTTTGGCCCTTCGAAAGGCTTCCCAATTCCATGCAAGTTGGCGCAAGTAAAATTCTGGCTTAACGCTAATTAATGCAAAATTTCTCGATTAAAAAATATCCATAATTCCGTTGGATAAGACATAAAAAAAGGTCAATTAATAATGGAAATTGGAGTCATTTGGCGCAGCACGTTTCATGGCTATCGCCGATCCACACGGATTTAAAAAGGCTGCAAGTAATCACTTAACAACTTAACGGACTCCTAACAACTTGATCTTGAAGGGAATCATTTGGACCTGGCGTGAAGCGTGTATTATCTGTGCACGTGCACAGCTACAATAAAGCGTAAAAAAACTGGTTTCAGTCACCAATTTTATCTTCTCTGCACAGTGCCCGACAATGTCCACCTGTTTCAATTGAATGGAAATATTAAAATTTATTGTTCGTGTTCCGCACAACAACAGATCATTGAGCTGGCAAAATCATGGAGGGCAGTGGACAGCCTGGCATGTCTAATACATGGGCACTGCTGTAACAATAATACATGTTTGCTGTGCGATTCAAGCTCTTTGCAGAAGAAAGTGTTCTTCTTATAAAATGATGGATGCCCTTACGATGTACAACGAGCACAGAGCTGATCAGGCTTATTTTATTCGCTGCCATGGGCCCATTAATGCGGCCCAGGCAGCTGATGCTTTGGCCGCACGGATCATCGTGCGGCTGGCATCAGCTGCCCGCTGCATTAATGGGCTCATGGTGCTGGAATAAAGCACAGAGCTGATCAGGCCCTGGCCTTTCCATCATATTTTTCTGGTTGTTGTTTGTAATTGTAGAGAGCAATATGGGCATTACTATTAATGCTTCGAATACCAGAAGTAGCCGGTGTGTCGCTCGATGCAAAAGCAAAGGCGCAGGCAGGAGGCGGCCGCTGCCAAAGAGAGGGCAGGTGAAAGAGGCCATTGCGGCCGGTGTGATCAATAAAATCTCCACTACGGTGCGTTCGGGTACGAAATTGTTAGTGGGTTATAGACTCACAGGAGAGAAACGTACCAGCCATTAAAGACTAATTAGATAATCTGCATTTTGTTCTCTCGTCCTTGGGTGTTTTTTTATTCTTTATTTTATATATATATAGTTCCAGTTTCAGAGTTGATGGAACATTTAGCTTTGGCTTTATGAATTAGCTTTGGCTTAATCTCTGTACTTTTAGCTCTGTACGATTATTGAGCGGCTTTGCCGGACACAATAAAAGTCGCTTAGTAAAGGCAAACCCTGTGCTTCTACCTAGTCACAACTAGACATACTAGACATACATGTTGGAAAACAGTTATTTTCAAGAAAATGCATAAGGATCATTTCATTTAAATTTCTATATGGGATTATGCGATGGTCCAGAAGCACGTAGCTTAGAAACCATGATATGAGTTCCTGGTTTCGTTGGGCATCTTGCTCTTTGGACGACTCATAATACAGCTACCTGGATTGCAGATTCTGTACATTCAGTGGGTATGGATCAACAGTTAGATATCCGTATCTAAGTTCAAGGCTCAAATTTTAAAAAATTACATAAAAGGTTCGTTATGGATTACTGGTTTACAAAATAGCAGTGAAACCTCGTACTACATTCACGATGGGGTCAATAGGTTTGTATACCCATATTTTGTAGCTATCATCATATTAATTATAGACTTATCTCTATAGATATGTTTATTTATATTTCATATCTATCATCATATGTTTATTTTGAGATAAAATTAATAAATAAATGTTATATTTAGTTTGGGATAAAATTAATTAATAATTGTTAGGTGAATAATATGATTTAATATTTATGAGATATTTAAAATATTTTAGAAATTTGGAACACGTGTATTGACAAACCATTATATAAGCCTATGACTTTGTAATAAAGTCTTACAGATTAAATTAAAAATCTTGTAAACAAAATCAATCTCCTCAATTAAAATTTTTGATTTGCGAATGCTGTTTATTTAATTAGTTGCATTACCTAAATGTCTTTGGGAGCTCCACTTATCAAATATAAAGGATGCAGAAGACCCGCTGGCGGGATGATGTTTGAAAGCATTTACGAATAATTAAATCACATGACCAGCAATATTCCATCGCTACATTATTAACAATGCAACAATAATGATGTGTGGTTTGGCCCTGAAGTCTTATGGTTGAAACCAGTGAGATCGAGGTTTAAATTTTAATTTTATAGTGTATGGCTTGCTATAATTTTGACTTAAGGAGTAGACTCTCTTTATTTTTTAGAGTCCGGGTTTTGGTTAAATCATAAGATTTAGTATTTTTGGTTTGCAAGTTGAGATTTAGTATTTTTGGTTTGCAGGTTGTCAGAATATTTTGATCATAAAATCTAGTATTTTTGGTAGACACCGGTGTTATATGGTATTTTTGGTAGACACCGGTGTTATATGGTAGCGGGTAAAGATTAAGAGAGATTAAGAGTAATCATAAATTCTAATATTTTTGGTTTGCAGGTTGTTGAGATACTATGGTGTTATATGGTTGCTAGGAAAGTTATATATTACATTTTAAAAGAAGAGAAATAGTGTAATGGAAAGCTAAAAAAACTTAGTTATATTTATAGGAGTGTTTATTTTAGAATAGTAATTTAATGATTTTAATTTAATTATTAATAATTATAGTGGATGGTAAAGATTTAAGATCTATGAAATATTTTAAAATATCTTAGTAATTACATATTAAAAGTAGTTATACATTTTCTATCATTTTAAGTAAATCGATCAATTTAAAAAATGTCTTATAAACAAATGCATGAATTGAATTGAGCTATAGTTTTTTGAGCAAGTGGTATTGATAAGCCATAGTATTATAACAAAGTCTATTAAAAGGTTAAGAATCTCCATAGTTAACTCGGGATGAACTTTCATGGTTAATAATCTTATTATAGGTATATTTTAACTCATATATTAATTATTTTTATGATTAGTAATAATATTAATGAATTTAAAATTAAATATATATTTAATTAAATTAAATGGTTGTGAAATACACATAGGCATCAATCTACTATAAGAATCAAAACATTTCATGATAGATTTTAAGTTGCTAAAAAATACCTAAATTTTCACTAAATTATAACATTATTTTAAATTATTATTATTATTAATTACAAAAATAATTAATATATATGTTTAAAAAAATTAACAATATTCTTAACCATGAGGATTCACTCCCACTTTACTATACTGATTTTTAGTCAATTTCTTTCTTACAATACCATGCCTTATATATACTACATGCTCAAAAAAATATTACTTATTTCATATGATACTTGTTCATGTGATTCTTAATCTAAAAATATGATTTGTTACACTACTATGGGTCAATATCATGACTAATATCACATGCCCAAAAAACCATTACTCATTTCATGTAACACTTGTTCATGTGATATTTTTTTAATTAATCAATTTAATTAAAAGAATAAAATATGCCTAACTATTTTGGAGATAAATCTAAATCTTTGATTTGTGAATAATATTAAGAATATTCTACAATATTCCTTAGAGGTTGAAAGGTACAGTCCACCTAAAATTTATAAATAATTAAAATAAAATTTCCTAAACACTATTATAAAATAGACATGCATATTAGCCTAAATATAATTTTGTATCAATATTATGGAGAGAATGATAAAATAAATGAAATCTTAAAAATTATTTTATTTTTATTTTCTAGTGTATAAAAGCTATGTATTTTACTCAATTCTTAATATAGATCTGTTCACCGGTTCAATAAAAGATTTCATATTTTATTGTTAAGTGCTTTTTAATTCAAAATATGAGAAAAATTTGTAACAGCTTTAATATTTAATATGAATTTCACATATAACATTTGAAAAATATTAATAAGGAAAATAATTCAATATTAACCAACAAAAAAAATAAAATATATATATTATAGATATATGCTTTTAAGTTTTAACTTTGCAATATGATTGAGAAATACATAAATTAAAATGTTATTAAAACTTTTATACTAGATTTGGGTACAAGTAGTTTTAAGATCTATTCTTTTAGGAGTTGTTGAGCTACTCACTTTCCTATAAATTGTAACTCGATTTCATGTGGTTGATCATTGATCTCTATGGGACAGTTTGGTCACATTAATTGTTTGTTCATGTCATTTGGTATTAGAGCAGTGAAGGCGTGACCACTGACCGTAGGTGCACGTGAGCATGTTTCTTTCTATTGAGGAATGTGATGCTTGGTGCACACAAAATCATTGTAAGAGAACACTTGATTTTGCCACATTTCAGCTGCACTGCCAAAGAGTGATTGGCATAGATTTTTTGTTTCAAGGATCTAGATGGGAGGAAGTTTCTGCCACAATAAAAGTGAAAGTGATGCATGTTGTGCACGTTACATCTAAGTGTTTCAGTGTTAAGCTACAGATCCAGGAAGTTAACTTCTTCCTAGAAACATGGAAATGAGAGCAACCATTGCGTAATATAGATAGCTTGGCGTGTGAAAGTGCCATTTATAAGTTATATGTTTGTTATGTTTCACCTATTTATCAGTTATATGTTTGTTATGTTTCACCTATTGCTCACCCAAAAAGAGCCATAAGGGAACGTGCCTATAACAGGCGTGGAAGAGAAAAATCGCTAAAATTATAAGTAGAATTTGTTTGTAAAGGCTGTAATGTATAAGCCGGAGAGGGAGTTCGTGTAGGATCATGAAGAAGTGAGTAGCCTGTGAAGTGCCTGCATACGAGGAACTTGCATAGCGGGAAGACAAAGACATGAACGAGCCTATGTGGTTCTACGTGAATATTTGACATGTAATTTGTGGAGTGCATCAATGCCCACGTTAAGGTAATTTGTCCATTGAATTTTATTGGGTAATATTTTGGAGTTGGAATCAAAATACAAAATCTATTTTATAAAGATGGTGAAAACTATACAAATTAAAAATTTAAGTTAGATGGTGAAAACTATACGAATTAAAAATTTAAGAGGTTGATTGAAGGATATAATTTCTAATCAATAGCATATGGTGACAAAGTTAACCCAGAAGCCTCAATAACCACTGCATCCTCAATTTAGGATCGGGTGTGGTGAGATTTTGAGGAAAAAATAGCTTCAATTTAGGATTGGGAGCGGAAAGATTGGGAGTGGAAAGAGTTAAAGGAAAATTTATTTATGAGAATTTGAGTCAAAGGAAAAAATAGTTTCAATTTAGGATTGGGAGTGGAAAGAGTTGAAAAGGAAAAATTACTCACGAGAATGTTTTTAAAGGAAAATATATTTTCTCATATTAGAGATTACAAAAATTCCAATGAGATATGGATGACACTTAAAATTTGTATAAACTAAAAAATACAAATCAATTGTTATTTTTAAAAAGTAATGTTTTTTCAGCTATGATAGAGGACAGCTAAAATATAAGTAATTTCATTTCAAAAATCAAGGAAGGAAAACTTGGTGATATAGGTGAAAAGATTTATGGCACTATGTTAGTTACATTTGCATTGAATGGCATGTTGGATGGATATCAATTATTCGTCACTGGTCTTGCAACTAGGGAGAACGATGTTACTTTTAAGTTAATTTAATAGTATTCTTATGCATGAGGAAGAACGAAGAAAAAATCTTAATTGGAGGTCTCAATGTTTTGATTTGGCGTTGGTATGCAAAGGAAAACAACCATTCAATAGAAAATAGTTTGAGAAAAACAAATGAGAAAAGTCATATTAAAAGTCATATAAAATCACACCACCACCAAGAAAAAATGCAAATATGGAGGAGAATGGTACATGTTACTACTATTGTAAGACTAGTAAATTTTCTAGAGATTGCTCAAAAATAAAATATGATCAATTTAGATATAGAAGTCATACGAGAAACCTTATTGAGAGTGATCCCTTTGTAAGTAATCATTTCAAAAACCTAAATTTGTTTGTTTCTAATGTTTCTTTATTATCCAACACTAATGATTTTAATTCTTCGTTCTAATTCTTGTTCATTCATTCTAGTGCCTCTATTCATATGTCTTGCAATAGGAAATGGTTTGATACGTATGGTGAAAACATTAATGGTTCTCATTTATATTTAGGAGATAATATATCTCATGAAATCAAAATCTATAGAGATATATATGTGACTTTTCCTAAAGTACATGATAAATAAATCCAAAATATTATAGATGTTTCGAGAATAAAGAAAAAATTGATTTCAATTTCCACTATTGTAAATTAGATTTCAAAGTTTGAATTTGGGAAGTCATAACGTATTTTGAGGTATATGCAAGATCACTATAAAGTTGTAGAAATGGGATTCTATGTTGGAGGAATATACAATCTTGTTGTAACAAGGAAAATTCATCAAACATTGGCATGAAAAATATTTTCAAATGGAGAACTATGGCAAAGGTATGGACATTAGAATCATAATTATATTATGTTACTTAAAAAGAGAGAAATAGTGAAGGATCCTCCAAATATTAAGTATGAGCATAGTGAATGTGAAGGATGTTCACTAGGTAAAGAACATAGATAATACCTTCCAATAGATATAGATAAAATGAAATGAAAAATTCTTGAAATAGTGCATATTGATGTATATTGGTTGATGCAAGCAAGATCTCTTCGTGGAGCATATTATTTTCTTAATTTCATTGATTATATCACTATATATACTTGGTTGTATTTTATCAAGAATAAAAATGATGTATTTGAATAATTTAAATAATTTAAAAGCACGGTTGACAAAAAAATGGGAAGGTACATCAAAATCCTCATATCAACTCAAGGGGGGGAGTATACATCAAGGGGATTCATTAGGTATTGCAAAGAAAATAGGATTCTACAGTAGGATACAATTCCATATTTTCTTAAGTACAAAGTAGTAACTGAGAGGAAGAATATAATATTGATTAAATTTTCTTGAAGCATGATAAAAGGTAAAGGTATTTATAATGGTTTTTGCGATGAAGCATTAATACTGTTATATATCTCAAAAATATAAGTCATACCAAATATATATACAATAAAATAATTTTTTAAGCTCTTTATAATTTTAAATCAGAAGATAGACATTTCTAAAGATTTGGAAGCACGACATTTTCACATATTCCCAAAGAAAATAGAAGAAAGCTTGATGCCAAAGAAATCAAATGTATTTCTTTTGGTTATTGTATTTTTCACAAAGGTTATAAAATGTTTGACCACATCACTTATAAATTATTTGTAAGTAGAAATTTTTTATTCCATGAATATATAGATGAAAGAATAAAAGAAAATGGTGATGATGTATGGAATCTACAAAAAGAAAATGATGAAATTTCAAAAGAAGAAGAAGTTATTGAATATGTGCAAGTTGAAGCTTCAAGTAGCATAGAAACCTCCAATACATTTAGTACACCAAGAAGAAATGAAGATAATCCACATAGTAGAAGAAGAGGTGAAGGAACTCTTGAAATTAGTGTAGCACCAAGGAGATCAACATAAAAAATTCCATGGGGCCTTCACTGGGGAACAATACCATACCACTTGGGTTCATATTTAAGGATATATATCGAGAAAAAATGATATAATATATTGAGCATATAATAGGGGGGTAAAGGGTTTTTCTATTGGTAGGTACAAAAAATAGAGCTCAAAGTTAATAAAAAGATATAAATGGGTATAAAAAATGTTAATGAAAAAATGATAGTTACAATATCTAGTGAAAGTAGGGGTTTTTAAATTAGGAAGGTGTATTGGGTTTGTATTGGTAGGGCATTATATAATGTTATTTTTAGAGATATTTTCCAATATTTATTCAAAATAAGGGTATTTTTTAGTATGTCACGAATGCACGTGATATGTCAAAGGCTCATTTAGTAAAGCCCTCATGAAAAATTCAAACAAGTGTAAGGTATAAGGACTATGCATTAATGACTTAAGTTATGGAACCTTTGGATTTTGAACAAGGTAAGGACCATAATGAATGAATGCATGATATCAAAGAAGATTATAATTCCATTATTAAAAATGAAACCTGGGAATTAATATAGTTGCTTGAAAATAAAGTCCTTATAAGTTCAAAGTGTTTGTACAAGTTAGAATTAAATGTTCATGGTAGTATACACAACTATAAGGAAATAATTAGTGGAATTTACTAACAAAATCAACCTTAAGAGAACCAATAATATTCAAGAGGATGATGTCATCCTCAAGGGATAATATTTTTGGAGGAAAAGAAGAAAAATATATTTTAATTTCTATTTTTTACTTATCTCATTGGTTTACTTAAATTTCAATCATTGTACACTCATTGGATGTAGAATCGGATTTTACATCCAAGGGATACCCATTTTTCATACTTTTGAGCATATCCACATCAAGAAAAAGATCAAAGTACATGAGAAAATGTATTTCAAACATGTTTTTTCATGTATTTTGAAATTGTCTTGGTTTGGATCTACTCGTTAGTATGAAGAGTGGCTACTCTTTGGATATGAAATATGATTTTGTCTCCAACAAGTGTACACACTTGAAATTTGAGTAAACCTACAAGAATATAATTGAAAAACACCATAAAAAAATGGTGTTTTCCTTCTATTCTTTTAAAAATTCATACCCTTATTCTATTATTTTTACTTCTTTTTTATTAGCTTCCTTAGGAGACCCATTTTAGGCCTCAAATTTCACATAATGATCGGTTACAAAGGGATATTAAAAAAAATAAGGTATAGATTGCGTGGATGTTTCTGCACTATCAACAAAATTGAAAACAATTTGAATAATGATAGAATTGTAAACTAAGTATAATTTGAAGCTACATTATTTAGATGTAAAATCATATTTTCTTAATGGAAGATTAAAAGAATAGATTTATATTTTTCAACAAAAGGGGTTTGTAAATAAGGGCTAAGAACATCTTGTATGTATGTTGAATAAAGATTTCTATGGACTTAAATAAGCACCAAAATCATGATATGTGAAAATAGAAACTTTTTATTTTAGCAGGGTTTTCTAAAAATTATAATTGATCCCAATTTTCATATAAAGTAAAATGAGAATGGACACATTGGTTCAATCTGATGTAGGAGCATTAAGGTAGAGTCAACAATGTGACAACCTAGTCACATGTTGTGGCTTGGGAAGAGGACTAGCAGTCCTAATAATTGGAGACTTTATTTTAAAGTATTTTGTTTCAAAGTTAGTTTGGGCTAACATAGCCATTGTAATATGTAGGTTAAAAGAATAGTTAGATTAGGATTAGTTAGAAATTTAGTTGAATAAACTGTTCTGAAACTGAATAACAGTTTCTCAACCATATGGGGATTTTGGGGAAAGTCATATAACAAAACCAAATCCACCATTTTGGGGTTTTAATTTCCATAGATAAAAAGAGAAAACGAGGGGGAAATAGGTATGAGATAGGGTTGAACAGATATTAGGAACATAATGTAAAAACCAACCATCCTAGGGCTCGGCTCTGTGTGTTTTATTTATAAATAAATTCAAGTGTTTTGGACTGTGATCGGGCTCTCTATTTGAACCCGTGGATTTTATTTCCCTGTTGAAGCTAAGTATTACCTTCATGTGATATTATATATGCGTATTGTATTTCTGTTAATGTACAGTCAGATTGAGTGTGAGGAAGCAGTTCCTGTTAAATTCACACAGGAAAAGCTAGGATGAGAGACAAGGAAATCTAATCGGATTTCACGTGCAGTGAGACCGAGCAAGAAGATGAAAGATTCTAGACAAATTCAAAAGGAATAGCGAAGGAGTGGCGTAGAGGAAAAATTGTTGCAAAAGCGACAACAACTAAAGAGGAAAGTTCGAACAAAGAACATGAGATTAGTGCAGGCAGAAGAGGAGAGAAGAGTTGTGAGATGGACGGTTGCGATTAAATCACAGATCCAAAGATGAAATATGGATGATTAAGGTGAATTCAGGAAGAGCGGACGCGTGTCGTTATGGCGCAATTTCGCATCGGCGATCGAATAATTTAGGAGTTAAGAGTTTTCGCAAGTTAAAGGTTTTAACTTGGGATGTGAAATGGCATGGAGGAGAAGTTGTGCAGGCCGCCGGATCATCCAACAGATCAACGACGGATGTTTGACCATGACTTCGCATTTCGCAAATGATAGTGGATAACGTTTAAGAGTTCACACGAAATGTTAAAAGGGATGTGATGCGACGCAAATAAGAGGAAGGATGTGATGTGACAAGGAACAACCATGTGTCAGCTTTGCACCATAGCACACGTTGCAATTTTTATGGTTTGGTGTATACGCGAAGAGTTTAAAGTTTGCGGGCAGGCGAACGCTATGAGTTGTGATTGGCTCTCAAAGTGTGATGCCCGAGAGCTCCGATCGCGCATATGTGCATGTGTTTTGGGTTATAGGAACTATAATAAAAGGAACATTATTGATTGTATTCACGTATATATTTATGTTAATTAACTCCAATATTTTGTATTTTGTTGTGTAAAGAAAAAGGAATATATGTGGCTTCTAACCCACAGTCCACGATTATTTAAGTTAATTTTCAGCTACGGCTACATCATAACCTCTTTATATTTTAATGACCGAATTATAATTGGAGTGCTACATACTTGATTGAAGATATCAAAATTCAACTGTCCCAATTATTTGAGATGAAGTATCATAAGTAATTACATTATTGTTTAGTTTTGGAGGTAAGGATAGACAAGGGTAAGAACTTAAAAAAACAGAGTAAATATGTAAAAGAGTTGCTCGAGAGGTTTAATATGCATGAATGTAAGGTAGTGCCCACACCATTAGCAAAAACATTTAAGCTTAGCAATGATGATGGAACAAAAGAGGTGCAGAGTACTTTGTATTTCTATTTAATGGG
This sequence comes from Pinus albicaulis, assembly GCA_034641835.2. NCBI lineage: Eukaryota > Viridiplantae > Streptophyta > Pinopsida > Pinales > Pinaceae > Pinus > Pinus albicaulis. Next base: position 478,940,197 of record CM076569.1, on the reverse strand, counting down.
AAATTTTAAATGATTTTTTACAATTGTACTTACTCAATTCATGGCTAAGCCTCATACTAGTGATTAAAATGTTGCAGCAAATAGGGCCCTTTGATAATTGGACTGAATTGTTAATTTTAACATTGAATACACTAAGGATTGTAATGTTTAATTTATAGGTAATTATGATTCTAATTGGGCTAGAAATCTAGATGAAAGGAAATCCAATTTTGGATGTGTTCAACATAAGATCTATATCTATATCATGAAGCAGTAGGAAATATCAAATTGTTTCACTTCCATCCATAAAACCTAAGTGCAAGAACTATGGAGTGCTACATGTGAGGTAGTATGGTTGAAAAGAATGCTTGAAGATGGAGAAAAGAAGCAAGTACCTATCATGATCAAATGTGATTACCAAAATCACATCTAGTTGGAAAACAATCTGGTGTATCATGCCAAGTCAAAGCATATTGAAACACAACATCATTTCATAGGAAAAAAGGCACAAAGAAAATAAATTGACTTGGCATATTGTAATATAAATGAATATACAGTTGGCATCATTACTAAGTATGTTGGAAAGGATAAATTTGAAATTTCATTGAACAAGTTGGGTGGTCTAGAAAATTCATTTCTGTATTAAGGAGAAATGTTAGGAATAATTGAGAAATAAATAAATTAGGATCTTATTAGAACTATTTTTCTGTACTTTGTCTAAGTTTAGCAATTTTTTTTTATCAAATCCATTCTTTCAAGAGTTTTTTGAGCTTCTCACCTTCCTATAAACTATAACTTGATTTCACATAATTGATCATTGAGAATTTATGAGACAACCTAGCCTCATTAATTATTAAATTTCTATTATTTTTTTATGGTTAAAATATTTTATTAGTTTCTTTCTTAAAATGAAGGAGATGGCTCACTCCGTCCATGTTAAGCATAAATTTAACACATGGTATATAACCAATATATATCCATGTTAACCTCATATTTTTCAAGTGTCAAGATATATCAAATATTTCGGCGTGCAAACCTCACTTCAATTTTTGCACTCTAAAAGAGGTTTGCACCTAAAAATATTTGATCCTTCTCGACACTTGAAAAATCTGGAGTTCACATGGATCTATGTTATTTTAATATAGATTTTCCCTTAATTTTTCAATTAAAAAAATCTATTTAAAAAAAATTACACCTCTTCTCACACACATACACATATTCCATATTTTCATTTTGAAATATGATAATAACCTAATAACATTTTTTATATAATTTATATCCATAAACTCCATTTTTTCGTTAATAAAATGTTTCAATCATATATATATATATATATATATATATATATATATATATATATATATATATATATATATATATATATATATATATATATATATATATATTAAAAATAATTGATTATTATTATTATTATTATTATTATTTTAACGTATTTATAAATATTCATTATATGTTTATGTGTTTTCTTAGTACGGGGTGGCCAGGATGAGATAGGTGGGGGGTGGGCTAATGGTCATTCCATATAAAAATAATAGGAAGGGGCATTTCAGACTGCCACTTCCATGATCAACACCATTTAAATAACCCCAAGAAGACTATCCTTTGCACAAGAAGATACCACATTTTCTTTCCAATGCCCGTATTATCTGATGCAATATTATGGGAGTCTAATCCCACATGAAAAAACGATGATAGACAATTTATTCTTGGATGGTCATCTTAATGGCGATTTTCCTCCCATAATTGAAACTGCTTGATGGACATGACTTCCTTGAGTATCACCTCATGAATTTTAGGATTTTGGTTGAATTTTTGTGTTGTAGTCTCCCCTGTCTCCCTTTGGTTGAGTGTGTTAGATTTTGGTTATCGCTTTTACTTCCCATCATCCTACTCGTAAGCTCCAAAAGGTATATTTATTAGGAGTGGAGTGGGAAAGAGCAAGGTAAGTGCATGAGCTTCATATTGGTTTTTTATCTCTAAATTCTCAATCCTCTCCTTGGAAAGATTATTTTGGTTCTAGTCCCTATGTATGCGTGATAATTCTAGCAGAAAATAATTTCAAATGGATGTTGAAAGTTGGCATGTATTTACACCAAAGATTTTCTATATGTATCACTATAAAGTTTCACACCTCCCCGTACCTAGTGGGTTTAGGTTCCAATCTTCACAACCACCATAGGGTACAACCATGGGGTGTTAATGCACCCTTTTCCACGAAAGCTATAAGGCCATGAGAGGTTCTCAAGCTTTATTTAAAGCCAAAAACTCCATCCACCCTTTCTGAGAGAATATTATGTTATCCATTCAATGTGAGCTCCATGAGGACAAAAAGGAATTTGTTGGAGAGAGACTATCTCATAGATACAAACATATTTGTTGATATTGTTGTGTGGATTGTGTACATTATAACACTTGTATGACAAAAAAGTAATACTTTAAGGGGCTAATATTCACAGTTGGCTAATTTTCCATGTTTAAAAAAAACAACAATTTCATTTTTCTCTAAAAACAATTCACCCATATTTTATACCATAAAATTATATTACTTTAAAAAATCATCAAATTTTATATATGCTATACAAATCATTATAAATTTTAATATTTAAAATGAAAAAATATCACTAAGCATTCTCTAGTTTGTATATTAGGGACTAGCAATATTCACAAAAGTTTCTAAACTTTGGAATAAGTTTCCATCTTTAAAATTTTCCGTGAATACTTTCACTTGGTTTGTATTGGGAAATAAAGTTTTTACTTAGGAAGCTACTACTAAACATAAATTATTTTAAAAGTGAGATACTACTAATGTTCAATGAGCTTCAACTTCACTTGAAGGACCTATGTCATATAATGTGATGCAGGAGCATAAGGCTCGAGGGATAAAAAAACTTCATTTTTTATTACAAAAATACAAAAAAAGTTTACAAGCAAAAGAATGGATTCCTTTAGCTAAAAATTGTTGTTTTAGTAGATAGGAATTGAACTATTCCTTGGAGATTTGAAATGTTTTGTATTAGATCCATTGTATTTAGTTTTATTTAAAAATTTTAGGGAGAATATTGAGGAGAGGGAATTTAGGCCAAAATTAGACAATTCGATCTCTTTGAGTCAGATCTAACTAATTGTGAAAATTTATATGTATGTAATTTGAATGCATTGAAAGTGATTTTGTCCATGGAAGAACAAAACGACAGAAATTTGGTATATATATATATATATATTTCTGAAAATTCTGGGCATAAGTGTCAAATCCCTGAGGTATTATATTTTTCCATCGAAATATTATTGAGATTGTTGGATCTTAAGTGTGAACTTGACTTAATCAAATCCTCTGCATATTTATTTATATGTGAACATATTACAAACTGGCTTGGTTCGACATTAAACATATGAGCGATATTCCTTATGGCAGGTGCTTGAGTTTCTTTGTAATTTTTTATTCTTGCAATATTAATTCATTGTAATTCGAATGAATTGAAGAGGCATCGAATTCCATAAGTCGGCACAGAATAGAAACAATCAAACTCTATTATTATTTTGTTTTCCGTAAAATTTAAGGGACATTTCAGTGGAATGTCAAATCAGCTAGAGTTGAAGAAAAAGGAACCTGCTATTCGTTGGATCTACTTGTAGTGTTAAATCTGGTGGCGTTGAGAAAGTTGAGATCACCGAGTAGTAAGAAATCTGGCGGAGTAAAAAAAATGAGATCACTGTAATGTTTAAGAAATCAAGAGGAGCGACAACCCTCTGATCTTCGATCGACGGTTATCGCAATTAAATTTGCAAGGAGTTTAACCTTCTGAATGAACTTGATGTTTTATAAATTCGGTTTAATTAACTAAGTTGACCGTCCGACAGATTTTTAAATCTGATGGCCATCGCATGAGAGCTTAGAGATCTACGACTATCGCATAATTAGATGCGCAAAGGCTAACGTGATAGTTGGATGCGATATAATTATAGATAGGGTTTTAATTTGGTGTGAAATCCGTATTTAAATCAACATTATGGGTGATTTTTATTGATTTCTACATTTTCCGTCACTTATGAAAAAATTGTAAAGTGGGTTTTTGCGGAAAAGAAAATTAAAAGTTTAATGACTAATACTCCAAATATAATTGAAGACATTCCACTCGAATTAGAAGATATAGTTTCCAGATTTGAAAGTTTATCTTTAACACTTGCATCTAGAACACCATAATGGAAATGATTGATTCCATTTATGAAGGCCTAAGCCCTCGGTCCGTGTTCTAACTTGATCTCAAAATAAAAAACTGGCAACCTTATCCTAAGGTTACTCTATTTCTCACGAGGCATAGATATTTCTGTTCATAATAAAAGTGCGGATAAGGTTTTTTAAAGTGGTACTTTGATCCGTAAGATTGGATCTGCTCTGTCATCAAATTTCAATTAAGTCTCTGTCCTCGTTGATTGGTATTTTGTGACACCTGTCCGCCTTGATACTCGCTCCTCCCGCCTTTCGACAAACCCTAGTCTTCGACACGGTTTCAATTCATTTCTCTCTCGGCGTTTCGGGGTTCTCTGCTCTGGTTTATTCTTCGAGGGTTCTGTGGCTTGTGCTGCTGGTTCGATGTATTCTTTTGCTCCACCCCTCCGTTGGCGCCGTGGGATTTCTTTGCATAGGCTTGTTCGTTGGTTCTGTTGCTATGCCCTGGTTCACTGTATGTTTTTGTTGCATTTGTGTTAACGCTGTCAGTCCAACTTCATTTGCTGTGTGGAAAAAGGATTGAACTGAATCGATAATGCTCTGGCTGGTCCTTCTTGTGATTTAGTTGCAGACTTAACGATTCGCCCGTTTAACTACACTGTTCCTGTTACAGGTTGAAACTTCCGGATTTGCTCCACAATCTTCTCAACTCGGCTTAGTTTCTTGTCAAGGTAAGTGAAGTTCCATGCTATACTCTGTCTCTCGTTTTCACCAGTTACTTATGTATGTTGCTCCTGGTGAGCAGGGTTTATTTCGTCCGTCTTGCCTTCTCGTTCACTGTCTCTTCTTAATATCCAGGTAAATGCTACAGGGCTTGTTCCCTGTTCCCTGTTTTGAAACTTCGTTTTCGTTTATCACTGTACTGGCAGGTTTTTAACTCCTATTTTCTTACTCCATGTGCAGGTCAACCAGTATCGAGTTCTCCGTGGTTCGACCGGTTAGAAAAGAAGACAACCCAACCAAGGAAATGGGTAGGGTCGTTCTGCTCTGTGACTGGTTAACTTGGAAATTTTATGTGTCTTTCCTGGTTCCCGCTCTTTCTGCGTCCTTGGTCTTTGAGGATTATTTCAACAAACCCTCCGTTGGCAAACTGTGCCCATAGCTATAGGGTTCCTATCTGGTTCAATTTGTAAGTTTCCACAGTCGTCGTTGAGCACTGTTCGCTCATTTATATATAAACCCTACTTTGCGTTTACCATTATAAAACAAAGGGGTTTCTGCAAAATGTATATTGAACTATTCCTGAATGTATCTATGACTGTTTTTACTCAGTTAATTTGAAAGGACTCTTAATGCATTACCTGGTTTCTTTCTGGTGTATCACCGATGGGTAACTAGTTGCTTCTCGAATCTTTTTGCTGGAAAAATAATTGGTTACTGTTTGCTATGACTCTTCGTTCCTCACCTGTGTGCTAACTCTTTTCATACGCTATCGGATAACTGCTCTTTGTGATGTCACTTTCCTGTCTGCAAGGATTTTTAACTTCCTATACTTTGTTTACCATACATATTAAAATTGACATTCTAATGCAGTAGAATAATACATATACATGTGAGATTAGCTGTAGCTGTATATCTGGCAGATGGCTAAATAACTCTGGTTCTTATTATGCTTTTCTTCCTGAAAATTCCGAACCTTACATATGATTTACTTTCTTGTTTAAATACTTTGCCAAAAGGAAACGTGTAACAGTTTCTTGTCCTCGGTTGAAACTGATAACTGAAATAGTCCTAACTGTCTAATCAGTTTCTCTTTTCTTTAAAAGAAGACCAACGAACTTCTAATTGTCTTTAAAAGAAAACAGACAGACTCCTAAGTAACAGAACAGTCAGACTCCTAATTAACAAAACAGTTAATAGTCCTAATCCTATTGTTTCTGCCTAATTTCTGAGTAACAATAAATAAATAAAAAGAAATGAAAATACAGGTTCCATAACCTGCCTACCAACACGTGCATAAGTCTTCTTTCCTGTCGAGACAGTCAACCTTCTTTTCCCTCCTCCGAGCTGGATGCTCCTGCATCAGGCTCCCGGGGTGGAAAAAAGTCATGGCTCCGTTCCATGAGATCGTCGATAGAGTAACCTGCTTTCTGTATCTGCGTCGCGTCAAGCCACGAGCTGTCCTCTATTGGTCGGTTCTTCCACTTGACTAAATACTGCAGATATTATTTCCTTCGGGTGCGCCTGGCTACCTGCGTATCGAGAATATTCTCGATTTCAAGTGGCTGTGCCGTGGGCATCTGTCTCATCCAAGAACCCTCCTCAAACTTGGTGTCCTGTTCTGGCCTTTCTGTTGCGTCATTCTCAGTACCAGCAACATAAGGAAATAAATCTGCCACATTAAAGATGGGTGAAATAACTATCCCTGGCGGCAACTGCAACTCATAGGCATTGGCGGAAAACTTGCGAATGATCTTGCAAAGGCCAATCTTCTTAAATTTCAGCTTATTATATTCCCTTCTTGGAAACCGTTCCTTGCGCAGGTGCGCGAGGACTTCGTCCCCCACATTAAACTGAACTTCTCGTCTTTTCAAATCAGCCCGCTGCTTATACTTCTGACTGCTGTCCTGTAATTTCAGTTTCACTGTTTCATGCAAGTCGCTCATTGCTTGGGCGAAATCTTCCCCGTCTGCACTCCGTTTTTCAAGTTTCCCCAAGTATCGCAGTTCATGCACTCCGCAAGGATGCATGCCATACAAGATTTGGAAGGGACTGTAACCTGATCTGCGATTCGGTGAATCGTTATATGCGAACTCTGCCTGAGCAAGTACATGATCCCACATTCGCGAATTCTCGCCTATTAAACTCCACAGTAAATTTCCCAGACTCCTGTTCACCACTTCAGTCTGCCCATCAGTCTATGGGTGGTAAGCGGAGCTGAACTGTAACTGAGTGTCCAACTTTTTCCACAAGGTTCGCCAAAAATGTCTGGTGAACTTTACATCCCTGTCGGAAATGATGGATCTCGGTAGACCGTGCAGCCTAACAATCTCTGTGAAAAACAAGTGTGCTACATGAGTAGTGTCACTGGTTTTGCTGCAAGGTATAAAATGCGCCATTTTTGAAAACCCATCCACTACCACCATTACTGAATCGAAACCCCGCTGCGTCTTAGGCAAACCCAAGACAAAGTCCAAGCTGACTGAGTCCCATGGTCTGCTCGGAATGGGTAGTGGCATATAAAGACCTGCATTTTGGTTGTGGCCCTTCGCCAATTGACACGTTTTGCACCGGCTCACATACCTCTGTACGTCTCGTCGCAACCTTGGCCAAAAATAGAAATGGTCAACTTGTGAAAATGTTTTGTCTATACCGAAATGTCCGGCTAGACCTCCGCTGTGTTTTTCCCGGATGATGTTCTCTCTCATCGAACAGTCGGGAACGCATAACTGTCCTCCTCTGAACAATAACCCTTCCTGCAGATTATAGTCCAACCACGGACTATTATTCCTTAACAGAGGGTTTTGGCAGGCCTCATAGGCCTCCTTAAAATCTGCATCTACCTGATACAAATCCTTCAGGTGATCAAAACCCAGTACCTGCACCGTACTCTCCTGTAGGAGCAGAACTCTTCTGCTTAATGCATCTGCCACCTTGTTGGATGTCCCACTGATATGTTTCAGTACGAATGTAAAGCTTTGCAGATATTCCACCCACTCTGCATGCTTGTGATTCAACTTGTGCTGCTGCATAACATATTGTAAAGCAGAATTGTCAGAAAATAACACAAACTCATTACCTAACAGATAGTGCCTCCAGTGCTTCAAGGCTTGAACGACCGCATAAAACTCCTTGTCGTAAGATGAATACTTCTGCCTGATTTCGTTCAACTTCTCACTGAAATAGGCAACTGGTCTGCCCTCCTGGCTGAGTACTGCTCCAATGGCTGTACCGCTGGCGTCACAACGAACTTGAAAAAGTTTATTGAAATCTAGTAATCACAAAATTGGCCTCTCAGTGATCTTTCTCTTCAGAGTTTGAAAACTATTTTCTGCTGCTTCAGTCCAGCAAAAAGGCTGATTTGCCTTCTTAATTGTGTCCAACATGGGTGCACAGATCCCGCTAAAATTTCGAATAAACTTTCTGTAAAAGTTTGCCAAGCCATGAAAACTTCGAACCTCGAACAAACTCTTTGGGGATGGCCAGCTAACTATCGCTTCAATCTTCTCCGGATCCATCTTCAGCTCGTTCTCTGCAATCACAAAACCCAAATAAACTAATTCTTTTTGAAAGAAAGTACACTTTTTCAAATTTATCAGCAGTTTGTTCTGCTGTAATCTCCTCAGTACACTTCGAACATGTCGAAAGTGTTCCTCTTTTGTTCTGCTGAAGATTAGAATATCATCTAAGTACACAATCACAAATTTCCCAATAAAATCCTTCAGTACTTCATTCATCAGGCGCATGAAAGTACTGGGGGCGTTGCTCAAACCAAATGGCATCACCAGCCATTCGTACAGTCCTTCATTCGTCTTGAAAGCTGTCTTCCACTCATCCCCCTCTCGAATTCGGATCTGGTGGTAGCCACTCTTCAAGTCAATCTTTGAAAAATAGGCTGCCCCACTCAAACAGTCCATCATGTCATCCATTCTTGGTAACGGAAACCTGTACCAAATTGTAATCTTGTTAATAGCCCTTGAATCTGTACACATCCGCCATTCGCCACCTTTCTTAGGAGCTAATACTGTTGGAACTGCACAGGGACTCATACTCTCTCTGATCAGTCCTTTGTCCAGCAATTCCTGCACCTGTTTCCGAATTTCTTCATGATCTTTCGGGCTCATACGATAAGCTGCCTTGTTTGGCAAGCTAGCTCCTGGTATAAAATCAATGCAGTGGCTGATACCTCTCTCAGGGGGTAGCTCGTCTGGAAGATCATCCACTATGATGTCCCCAAAATCTTGCAACATGTCTTGAATCTCCTCAGGTAAATTTGTAATTGTAGTGTGCAATATCACTTTTCTTGGCCTCCTCACAATAGCAAAATTCACATCACTATTTTCAATCTGTTTTAAAAACTCTTTGCCACCTAACATCAGTGATTTTACCCCACTGGTTTCTGCTGTACCTTCCTCCTTAATGGGTACAAGCGTGTGCTTGATCCCATCTTTAACAAAGTTATAGCAGTTTGTTTTCCCGTCATGAACCACTTTTCTGTCAAACTGCCAGGGTCTTCCTAACAGTATATGACAGACATCCATTGGCATAACATCACAGATAATTCTGTCCTTATACCTGCCTATCTGGAACTCCACCTCGCATTGCTCATCAACTAACAGTTGATGTCCTTTCTGCAGCCACGATACCTTGTAAGGAGTGGGATGTTTCAGCTTTTTCAATCCCAATTTCTCCACCATTTCTGTGGCCACCAAATTATCCGTGCTCCCGCTGTCAATGATCAGTTTGCAGCATTTACCCTGTGACTTGCAAACTGTCTGGAACAAAGCCTTTCGTTGATCCGGGTCCACCACCTCCTTTGTTGGTTTTAATAGCACTTTATTCAGCACCAAGGCTTCACCGGTTTCTGGTGCATTCTCCACTTCCTGTGGCTGTGTCTCCGCTTCTTCTGATTGAGCAACATATGTTCCTCTCCCACCTGCTGGTTCACCCTCAAGACATTCATACAATTTGTGCCCCCACTTTTGGCACCGATAGCACTGGACAGCTCCTCTGCCCCGACCATTTCCTCTCCCTCGCTGGGCTGGTCGTCCTCCTCTAGTGTTGTTGTCCTTTTCTGCTGTTCCTGCAGATTTAGAACTGCTGCTCTCTTCAGTCGAACCTGTACCTCTGCCTCTACCAAAGGCCTTCCCCTTTCCTCGGCCAGATCCACCTCCTCTTCTGGCATTCTGTTTTCTGTTTATCTTTTCCTCTGCCTTCAAGGCGAACTGATACACCTCCTCCAAGGTTCTGGGTGAGAGAATACCAATTTCATCCAGTATCTCTCCCCTGAGCCCATTCACGAACCTTGCTGTTTTCTCTGGGGTATCTTCCAGATACCCTGCCCTCAAATTTAACTTGTAAAATTCTTCAGTATATTCTTTGACCGTCATTCCCCTTTGCCTCAAGTTTTGTACTTTCCTGTACAGCATTATTTGATAATCCTTAGGCAGAAACTTCTCTTTCAACTTGGCCTCCATTCTGGTCCATTTTTTAATAGGCTGTTTATGTAGCCTTTTTCTTTCTGCCTGTACGTTGTCCCACCACAAGGACGCATGTCCTTTCAATTTGGTGGCAGTGAACTTTACCTGCTTGTCCTCACTAGTTTCTTCAAACTCAAAATATTTGTTGACCTCACTCAGCCAATCCAACAATACATCTGTCGACAAACTCCCGTCATAAGTGGAAAGCTCATGTTTCGGCTTATGACTGGACAACAGAACTGATTTCAACAATCTGAGTTCAGGTGTCACCCCTTCGAACTCATCTTCTGGTTCTGCCACATCTTCATCACTGTCATCTGCTAGGTCTCTCCTTCCCCCAGCTTCTACTGCTGCCAATCTCTGATTCAAAATACGAATCTCTTCGCGCAGTCCTTCTTCTGCTATCCTTCGAATTGCTCTCCCTCTTCCTCTTCCTCTTCTTCCAACCTCCATTGTCTTTTCCTATCTCCTGTAACCTCCTCTGATACCAAAAATTGAAGGCCTAAGCCCTCGGTCCATGTTCTAACTTGATCTCAAAATAAAAAACTGGCAACCTTATCCTAAGGTTACTCTATTTCTCACGAGGCATAGATATTTCTGTTCATAATAAAAGTGCGGATAAGGTTTTTTAAAGTGGTACTTTGATCCGTAAGATTGGATCTGCTCTGTCATCAAATCTCAATTAAGTCGCTGTCCTCGTTGATTGGTATTTTGTGACACTTGTCCGCCTTGATACTCACTCATCTCGCCTTTCGACAAACCCTAGTCTTCGACACGATTTCAATTCATTTCTCTCTCGGCGTTTCGGGGTTCTCTGCTCTGGTTTATTCTTCGAGGGTTCTGTGGCTTGTGCTGCTGGTTCGATGTATTCTTTTGCTCCACCCCTCCATCGGCGCTGTGGGATTTCTCTGCATAGGTTTGTTCGTTGGTTCTGTTGCTATGCCCTGGTTCACTGTATGTTTTTGTTGCGTTTGTGTTAACGCTGCCAGTCCAACTTCATTTGCTGTGTGGAAAAAGGATTGAAATGAATCGACAATGCTCTGGTTGGCCCTTCTTGTGATTTAGTTGCAGACTTAACGATTCGCCCGTTTAACTACACTGTTCCTGTTACAGGTTGAAACTTCCGGATTTTCTCCACAATCTTCTCAACTCGGCTCGGTTTCTTGTCAAGGTAAGTGAAGTTCCATGCTATACTCTGTCTCTCGTTTTCACCAGTTACTTATGTATGTTGCTCCTGGTGAGCAGGGTTTATTTCATCCATCTTGCCTTCTCGTTCACTGTCTATCCTTAATATCCAGGTAAATGCTACAGGGCTTGTTCCCTGTTCCTTGTTTTGAAACTTCGTTTTCGTTTATCACTGTACTGGCAGGTTTTTAACTCCTATTTTCTTACTCCATGTGCTCTCCATGGTTCGACCGGTCGGAAAACAAGACAACCCAACCAAGGAAACGGGTAGGGTCGTTCTGCTCTGTGACTGGTTAACTTGGAAATTTTCTGTGTCTTTCCTGGTTCCCGCTCTTTCTGCGCCCTTGGTCTTTGAGGATTATTTCAACAAACCCTCCGTTGGCAAACTGTGCCCATAGCTATAGGGTTTCTGTCTGGTTCAATTTGTAAGTTTCCACAGTCGCCGTTGAGCACTGTTCGCTCATTTATATATAAACCCTACTTTGCGTTTACCATTATAAAACAAAGGGGTTTCTGCAAAATGTATATTGAACTATTCCTGAATGTATCTATGACTGTATTCACTCAGTTAATTTGAAAGGACTCTTAATGCATTACCTGGTTTCTTTCTGGTGTATCACCGATGGGTAACTGGTTGCTTCTCGAATCTTTTTGCTGGAAAAAGAATTGATTACTGTTTGCTATGACTCTTCGTTCCTCGCCTGTATGCTAACTCTTTTCGTACGCTGTCGAATAGCTGCTCTTTGTTGTTGTCACGTTTCTGTCTGCAAGGATTGTTAACTTCCTATACTCTGTTTACCATACATATTAAAATGTACATTCAAAATGCAGTAGAATAATACATATACATGTGAGATTAGCCGTAGCTGTAGATCTGGCAGATGTTTTAAACAACTCTGGTTCTTATTATGCTTTTCTTCCTGAAAATTCCGAACCTTACATCTGATTTACTTTCTGGTTTAAATACTTGTCAAAAAGGAAACGTGTAACAGTTTCTTGTTTTCAGTTGGAATTGGTAACTGGAATATTCTAACTATCTAATCAGTTTCTCCTTTCTTTAAACAAAGACCAATCGAACTTCTAATTGTTTTTAAAACAAAACAGTCAGACTCCTAATTAACAAAACAGTTAATAGTCCTGAATCCTATTGTTTCTGCCTAATTTCTGAATAACAATAAATAAAAAGAAATTAAAATACAGGTTCCATAACCTGCCTACCAACACGTGCATAAGTCTTCTTTCCTGTCGAGACAGTCAACCTTCTTTTCCCTCCTCCGAGCTGGATGCTCCTGCATCAATTTAGCTATTCCTCCTAATATAAATATCTCATTACAACTTGAAAACAAAACCCATTGAGGTAGAACCATCTGGAACCACTCATTCTTCCTGATTTTATCTTGATTTAGCATTTTTTTCTTTTATCTGCATTATCCAAGTTAAGTTTTACTAGATTTCTACCTCTATATGTATTTGGACTAAACCTTAGAATATTTTGGTTTCAATTTTAGAGCTTAAATTATGTTAGTGGAAAATTAGATGAGTTGCCATTGGTCTAGTTTCCCTTAGTAACACACAAAAACATGTTAAAAATATTTAAATATATTTGCATTATGAAAAGGAAAAAATACTATAATATATTTATAAACATTCACATTATATATTATATAATATTGATATGGACCTAATGTTAATATAAATTAAATAAAATTTGTAATTACAATTTTAGTATATTTACATTAAAAATAAATACTAATTTGTATAATTCTCTATTTTTTTTAATATAATATTTTTTTTTTCCATATACGTTTCTTAATTTCAACTTTTTCATCTATAAAACATGTGACATTTCATGCAATTTTTCAATTATTTGGAAAATTTTTGGGCAAGGTTGACCTAACCAATATTTAATAAAATGCCTTAAAAAAACATGTGATTAAATGCTTACTTTATTTTAGGATCAACGTTATTTAATTTTACAAAAAATTCAATATCCAAGGAGGTTTTTATCTGGTGATTTTTTTTTGGTTAACTCGTAAATTTGAAATACAAATCTATATTTTTTAGATTTTTATTTATAAACACCAATTTATATATAAAACTAAATAATATCATGAAAAATATTTATTATATCATAAAAAATACAATTCTCAAAAGATTGTTCCATGTTTTTTAATGGATAATAAACCAATATTATATCCTAAATAAACCTTACATTTTGATGGTTCTAAAACTTTTTTATTCAGTGTATATATCATGGAGAATTTTAAAGAAGCATCAATGCAGAGGTCACAAGCTTCCTCTCATTTTATGAATATCTCTAGTAATTTGTAGAATTAGTGGTTTCTTCTCTTTTTCATTAAAATTTACCAATGAATTTATATCATCTTAAAAATTGAACTATGAGGTATTGATAGATTCTTGAAACTTTTCATTATTATTTAATTCTCAAAACTGGTTTATCATATTAAAAATAAAAAATTAATTATTTTTTTATTTTTTTATAATTATATATATATATGAAGAAATGTCAATTTTAATTCACTTTAAAAATATATATTATTATAATTTTTGAAAATCTTAATAATATCTTTAAAATTAATTTAGAAAAAAAATGATGATATTTCACTTAAATGCCTAAATAACCAAATATATTGAATAAAAGAATTCTATACTAAAGAGATAAAATAAAAAAAGAAATCATATTTTAGATTATTACAAAAAAAAATAAAAAAAATTCAAATTTACAGCTGAATTTGGAACACTTTTAAAAATCATATTTCTTTGTTTTAATTTAATGAAATTAAAAAACATATATATAAACAAAAATTAAAAGTTCAGCCATCATTTATTTAAAACGAAAAAATAAAATAATTGAATTCATCACAATATATACACTAGCAATTGGACCATCGCAAGATGTTGCGAAGGAAACGCAGTAAGATTCTTCAAGAGATCCAATAGTTGTTAAGCAAGATATCTGTAGTGATTTTGGTGAATTGTAGTAAAGGCAGGAAAAAATATTGTTTCCTATCCCAATTTGTATTTGTAATTAAAAGCAAAGTTATAGAAAAAAGCATGTTCAATATGCAATAATTTGTTCTCCAAATGCAAGATACATAAAACAATTCTTTGAAACAACTATTGACAACTGAATCACTCGGTAAAATAGGATTTAGAAGCACTATAACCATGCTGACGACACTAAACAATGCTATGTAGAATTAATAGAAATTTGATGCTAAGTACAGAACTATGTGTCAAATAATTGATCAATGAAGACTGTGATAAACAGAAAAATGACACAACTATGTTAAATAGACTAAGTGTCCAATATGAATCATTATTGAAAAAGAAACATTGCAAAAATGAGCATAGTCAAAAAAGAAAATAATTGGAAATTTAAATTTCATTTTAGTCTAATATCTATAATCTTAGCTCTAACCATATTTAACAACAGAAGAAAATTGCATCATATAATACATGTGAAAACAATGCCTAAATCAAAAATAAAATACAACTTAAAATCTCAAAAACTCTGTAAGAAAGAGAACAGGGGTTACTTACCCTTAATCCCTGTCCTCTTTCCTAGCTTCCTGAGGTGAGGTTCCCTTGAGGCCACCATTAGACAATGGCTACTAGATGTAGCATCTAAGAGAGCCAAAAAGATAAATTCAAATAAATATCAACCTACTTCAAAAGTTCTCAATGTTGAATAACCTGAGACGAAGTTGCTATCAAAATGAAAGATTCCCCAAAACAAGAACAATGCTACTTATTCCATCATTCCTCAATGAACCATACAACCAGAGGCTTTAAATATGGCCAATCCTTTCATCCATTTTGAGGAGTGGCAATGTTTAAAATTTTAGCCATGTGCTTAACAGAGTCATACAAATAAAACAAAGCATATTTTGCTTGCCTCTCTTGAAAGCAACAATTTTTTTCTCTGAAAACATTGATCTGTATTTTCTCCCTGAGATTACAGATCACCAAATATGGTGTTATGAAACCAGCTCCAAAAATAGAAGAAAAGAGAGATCAACGCCTTAGAAATCAGCCACTTCGAGGGTGCAACCTCCAATACATTACATAAATGAAGAATTCTTGGATGATACAAATGACCAAAACCTCCTTCTATATATAGGAGTCCATGGGCCCATAATATAATCCTAGCCGACCTAACAATAACAATGTAAGGGCACAATAATAGCAATACTAGGGTTACAGGGGTACAACAATAACAATAAGGGGGCTACACTAGTAACAATAAGGAACTAAACTAGTAATATAGGGACCTAACATGCCCCTCTCCTTCAAAAAAGTGTTGTCCTCAACACTTGAGTAGCTCTAGGTGCTTCTGTATAAAATTCTCATCCTCCCATGTAGAATCTTCAGTGGGTAAGTTCTTTCACTTGATGAGATACTCTGAAATTGATCAATTTCGTAGCTATCGAGTTCTTGTTTCCGTGACTGCTTCAGGTTCCAACATGATTTTTCCTTCCTCATCAAGTTCTAGCAATATTGTTTGAACTGGAAGATTTTTCACCTATAACCTTCTTTAAGCATGAAACATGGAAAACTGGATGCACTCGCGAAGAAGCAAGAAGCTCCAATTTGTATGCCATAGTACCAATCTTTTGCAACACCTTGTAAGGACCATAGTACTTTGGAGATAATTTATTATCCTTCTTAGCTTGCTTGAGGGGAATTTTTCTGTATGGTTGTAGCCGTAAAAATACCCAGTCTCCTACAACAAAACTTCTCTCACTGTGATGTTGATCTGCCTATTGTTTCATTCGATTTTGTGCCAAATTTAGGTTATCCTTTAAGAGTTGGAGAACTTCTTATTGACGCTCGATGTGATCTTCCACTGCTTGAACCTTAGAATTTTCTCTTAAAGATGATGTGATAGACGGTGGATGATATCCATAAAGTGCCATAAATGGGGTCATTTTTCTTGTAGTATGGAAGGAAGCGTTATACCACCATTCAGCAAGAGGTAACCACTTGACCCATTGTGTTTGTTTATGAGATACAAAACAATAAAGATATCCTTCCAAACATTTATTCACTATCTCACTTTGACCATCGGATTGAGGATGATAAGATGAGCTATGAGCTAATTGAGTACCCAAACAAGAAAATAACTCCGTCCAAAAATTTCGAGCAAAAATGCGATCTCTGTCGCTCACAATAACCTTTTGGTTTCCATGTAGCTTTTGAATTGTGTCCATAAATGTACTAGCAACTGTATTTTCTTTAAATGGATGAGAGAATGCATAAAATTGTACATACTTGGTAAGTCTATCAACTACCACCATGATGAAACTCTTTCCTTTGGACTTAGGTAAACCTGTGATAAAATCCATTGAAATCTCCTCCCAACGTTGACTTGGAATGGATAAAGGTTGTAGAATACCTGGGGCCTTAATTGTTTCAAATTTATTTTTCTGGAAAACCAAACATTCCGCCACAAAATTTTGAATATCAGATTTAAGGCCATCCCAAAAAATTCTTTCTTCACCCTGTGGTAAGTTTTTAAAAATCCTGAGTGTTCTCCTAAGGGAGAAGTGTGCAATTCCAAAAGAATCTTTTGTTTTAGTTTGGAATTCTTACAAATATATAAGCAATATTTGTACCATAAGGAATCATTTTTCCAATTAAATGTATCAGATGTACTAGGATCTTGCTGCAAATGTTGAATGAGTGTCCACACTTCTTCATCCTTCTTCCATTCATCCCTTACTTCGGTTATCCAATCTAGTTAGATAGTAGAAATCACACAAAGCAATGCTTCCACATCTTCATTCTTTCTTGAGAGTGCATCTTCAACAACATTCAACATCCCTTTTTATAGATTATTTCAAATTCATAACCCAACATCTATGTGACCCATTTGTTTTTCTCTTCTGAAGATAGTCTTTGTTTCAAAATGTGTTTAAGGCTATCATGATCAATTTTTACCTTGAAGAGTCTTCCCATTAGGTAAGGTCGCCATTTCTTTAGTGCATGTAGTATTGCTAACATTTCCTTCTCATAATAGGTTTATGTAAATATTTTCCTCTGATTGGACGACTTTCAAAATCAATGGGTCTTCCTTCTTGCATTAAAATAACACTAATTCAATTTCCTGAGCCATCACATTCCACAATAAAGTTTTTTGTGAAGACTGGCATAGCTAAGACCGGTGCTAGGCACATTGCCTCTTTAAGATGTTCAAAGGCCTTAGTTGCTTCAAGAGTCCATGAAAATCCATGTTTCTTCAATAATGTGATTAGAGGTGCTGCTATTCTCCCATAATTCTTAACAAACTTGTGATAATACCCTGTTAACCCGAGAAATCCTCGCAACTGCTTTATGGTTGTGGGAACTTTCCATTCCTTAATGGCCTTAATTTTTTTAGGGTCTACCTTAACACCCTCGCGAGATACAATACGACCCAGATATTCCACCTCTTGTACTCCAAAGAAACATTTGGATGTTTTTGTATATAATTGTTTCTCCTGCAATACTTTAGCACCCTGTCAACGTGTTGAACATGATCCTTCTAAGACCTTTTGTAGATTAGTATATCATCAAAAAATACTAGCTCAAATTTTCTAAGGAAGGTTTTGAAAATAGAATTCATCAACCCTTGAAATGTAGAAGGTGCATTGGTAAGGCCAAAAGGCATGACCAAAAATTCATAATGACCCTCATCAGCTTGAAATATTGTTTTCGGAATATCTTCAGTCTCTATTCTAATTTGATGATATCCTGAACGAAGGTCCAACTTGGTAAAATAAATTCCTCCATGTAATCCATCCAATAATTCATCAATCATAGGAATGGGAAATTTATCTTTAATGGTGAGCTTATTGAGCTCCCTATAATTTGGACACATGCACCATGATCCATCCTTCTTGTGCACCATTACTACTGGAGCAGAGAAAGAACTTTGAATAGGTTTAATTATACCCGCCTCTAACATTTTTGCAATCATACATTCAATTTCGCTCTTTTGGGAAAAAGGATACTTATAAGCCTTGATGTTTGGAGGAACACTTCCTGGAATCAAATGAATAGTATGATCATGATCACGAATAGGTGGGATTCCTTTGGCAGTTTCATACACCTTGGAATGATTTCCATGACTTTTTGGAGATCTGCAAAAATAGATTATTTTGATGTTGGAACTTCCAGTGAGTATAATTGTGAAATTACGCCTCGTTGTTATTTCTTCACAAGCTTTGTCATGACATTAGAGTTTATTATCTTTCTCAGCTTCCCTGTGATACCCCGTAATTCGACTTCATTTCATTCTGAAAAAATTTCAAGAAAAGTTCTTGAAAATTAAAAGCTACCATCCCCAAAGATTGTAACCATTGTACTCCTAGTACAACATCAGCACCTCCCATAGGAATGGAAAACATTGTACTATTCAATACATATTCTCCCATGGTTAGCTTGATATTATGGCATTTTCTAAAGCAATTTATAGTTCCTCCATTTGCAACCATCACTTGACATTCTGGTGCTAGGTATAGGAAACAATTCAATTCCTTGGCTACCTTACAATGAATAAAATTATGGGTACTACCGGAATCAATCAACACTATTACCTTTTTCTTCTTGATATGTCATTCTATCTTGAGAGTGTGAGGAGTGGTAATCCCTGCCAATGTATTACATGATATGGTCGAACTCATTTCTTCCTCTTCTAGGGTTGGTTCCTGGTGTATATCCTCTTCTTTTGAAGATTCTTGTTCATTTTCTTCTTCCTCTTCACAATTTATGTAAAATAATTTCTTCTCAACACACTTATGTCCTTTAGTGTATTTTCTATCACAACTGTAGAAAAGCCCTTTTTCTCTTTTTTCTTCCAATTGTTGCGGTGTCAAACTTGTAGGTTGTGGAAGTCTAGGAGTAGCAACACTTCCACCTTTATATATGTGAGTGGCAGGCTTCCTTGTTGCCATAATTTTACATTCAATTTTTCTTGCTAACCTGAATTCATTTTTCAATGAATGAGGTTCCCAAACGTGAACTTCATGTTGGATGTTATCCTTTAAAGTCTCTATGAAGACATCAATCCTCTGTTCCTCTGGAATATCAATTACCCTTATATTCAATTTTTGGAAGTCCTCAATGTGCTCCACCACTGAACCCTTTTGCTTCAGATTTATCAATTGGCTAAAGAAGGTGTTGCATTTTGTATCCTCATAATGTGCTATCATTTCCTCCATAAAAATTGACCAAGTGACAATTTTTTTACGGGATCAAATCCATCGGTACCATACAAATGTATTTTGTTCTAAATGTAAAGTTGCAATGCGTACCTTTTGTGTATTTTGCACATTATTGAGATCAAAATATTTCTCTATCTGTAGTATCTATGTTACGTGATCCTTGCCATCAAACGTCCTCATATCCACTTGTGGAATATGGTGGTTCTTCCATCCAACATTAGAGTTTATGAAATCACGGTTAACATTTATTTTGTTCTCATCATGAGTTTCCTCTACTATATTTTCGCCATTAGGAAAAATTTCTTGTATCAACTTTGCCAAACCTTCGATGTCTACTTTTAGATCATTCTTCATGTTTTCCATGTTTTCCTTCATTTTTTCATCGATCTTAGCTTCCATGTCATCCATATTAGCTTCCATGCCATCCATCTTAGCTTCTAAACCATCCATCTTAGCTTCCACGCCTTTCTTCAAACCATCCATATTAGTTTCCAAAACTTTCTTCAAAACTTCCATTTCATTTTTTGTTGCTCTTTGCGATAACGAAATTTTGTGCACTTGCTCTTGTAATTTTGATATCTCATGTTGTGTTTCTTCGTCTTCATGAGTCATAGTACAACCTTTTGAAGGATTAATGGGTGTTGAATTCTTTTAGGGCGCATTTTAGAACCCAATACTGATATCTATTCTTTAATATGCCCTTGGAATAAATTCAAAATATTTTTTTTTCAAATGAGACTTATGTAATTTGAAAAAAATACACACCTTCTTCTTTCTTTTGAGGAGCTCGATATTGCAACTGAATTATCTCTGTGATTTTAGATCTTCAATATCCGAAATTTGGCCCTAAAGTAGCCCTTTGAATCCTCTTTCAAATGCCATAGGTCTGACCTAATTTGGATTCCTCAAGGAAAATTTATGCCAAATCTCCCACGATGACCTAGTTATGGACTGGTTCAGTAAAGCGAACTTGTACGACTTGCCACGTGTCATTGTTTCCTCCTTCGGCTCTGAAAATGATATATCAAAAACTACAGTCCGTGTAATTGCAGACGCTTTTCATGGAATCCAAATCCAACGCTCAGAGAGAGAGTTATGACGTTTTTCCCACGATCACCTCTTTGAGATGAAATTCGGGAGCCTGAAACAATCCTAAATTCCATACATCATATCTCCAAAAATATTATGAACCAAGATCTGAAATTTGTATAAGAGGTTCCTCAGGAGTTTAGCTTCGCACTGTAAAAATTTTAGCTTCTGAAACTTCGTATACGAAAAGTTCTAGCGAAAATTCCACGATGACCTGTTTTAGTTGATCATATCTCCGAAAATATTGCGAACCAAGATCTGAAATTTTTATAGGTAGTTCCTCAGGATTTCTTCTTTTCTATGTACAAATTTTATCTTTTGAACCTTCGTAGAATAAAATTTATTGCGAAAATGTCATGATGACCTGTTTGGAGCAGCGAAACCCTAGAATCCAAAGCTCTGATACCAAATGTTATGAAGCCAGCTCCAAAAATAGAAGAAAAGAGAGATTAATGCCTTAGAAATCAGCCACTTTGAGGGGACAACCTCCAATAAATTACATAAATAAACAATTTTTTGATGATACAAACAACCAAAACCTCCTTCTATATATAGGAGTCCATGGGCCCACAATATAATCCTAGCCGACCTAACAATAATAATCTAAGGGCACAATAATAACAATATTCGGGTTACTGGAGTACAGATATAACAATAAGGGGGCTACACTAATAACAATAAGGAACTAAACTAGTAATAATATAGGGACCTAACATATGGGGAATATCTAAGTGTTGTGGATGGGTTTAAGACTACTAACTTTTGTTTTTCGCAATTAATATTGCTATTGTTAATGCAGTATGATCATAGCTTAAATATACAGTAAACTATGTTACATATTTGAAATATTAAGTGAAAAAAGAACAATCACCGAAGACTATAAAGATCCAAATCAAATGCTCGACAATGTTAAAACCAAAGATAGAAATCCTTTGAATAAATTATATTCTGCATATTTGACTAATTTACCTAATTCTTGGGATCTTTTCATCATTGATCCAAGATTCAAGTTCATTTCCACCTCTGCTCTGAGTTCAATTCCATAACGAATGATATATTGGGGCATTGCTAGGTTCAATTCCATAATGAATGATATCCCGAGACATTGCCAGTTTCAATTCCTAGAAGGATGAAACCTAAGCCACTGTCAACAGTTCCTTAACCTTAAGACACTGTGTTTGAGAGTGCAATTAATGGTTTTAAGCGAAAGAATCAAAATGTTGCTTTGAAAAATAAATAACTTTATCTCTGCAAAAATTTGAGGCCACAAGAGTAGCTTAAGACATTGTGGCTCACACCATATTCATTAAATAATCTGTTGTAGTAAGGTTAAATGCATGAATTCCAAACTAAATAATTCAAACAAAAGCTCACGGAAACTAGCCAGAATTACCGGTCCAAGGATCGAACCTAGCGGAGCCCAATCTTACAGCTCAGACCAAAGTACATCGATCCTCCGCTCCGGGTTCAATTCCATAACAAATGGTATCTTGGGACATTTCTAGGTTCAATTCCATAATGAATGTTATCCTCGGACATTGTTAGTTTCAATTCGTAGAAGAATGAAACCTAAGACATTGCCGACAGTTCCTTAACCTTAAGACGCTACATTTGACAGTGCATTGAATGTTATTAAGCAAAATAATGAAAATATTGTTTTGAAAAATAAATAAATTTATCTCTGCAAAAATTGGATGCCACCAAATTAGCTTAAGACATTGCGGCTCGCACCATATTGTTCAAAGAATCTCTGGTATTAAGGTTAAATGCACGAATTCCAAACTCAAGCATTCAAACAAAAGCTCACGGAAACTAGCCAAAATTATCGGTCAAAGGATCGAACCCAACATAGCCCAATCTTACAATTTAGACAAAAGTACATCAAAAACCATCAAAATTGGAAAAATTGAGTTTAATGTAAGAGAAAATACCCGCAAGAAGCAAGAATCCGTCCAAAATGATGGTTGACTGAAGTTTGAGAATGAGGATCATAAATAGAATGAAAGAGCAGAATCACAAGAGATATACAAGCACAAGGGTCGTGTGATATTGATGTCAGTCTCAAACATGCGGGGCAGCACATCGACGAAGTCTTCAATGAGAGGTTGATCTGCGTCTGCGTCTTTCTGACCATTGGAGGGCGAGACCATGAAATGACTCAAATTACAGGATGTATCGTATTTCATAGCAAGGTGGAAGACATTAGAAATGTTCAGTAAGTTAGTTAGTTAGTTAGGTTGAAGGAGGCATTGGATCTAATGGTCTAAAACATTTCAATTGTCTAACATTTCAGCAAATAGCCCAAACACGAACATAGTGGCAGTTAAAAAAATTGTTTTCAAATAATGATGTCTTACGACGTAATTAAACATAAACTAACAATATAAGAATGAATAAATAAAAAATAATAATTAATAAAAAATAGTTAAATTCATCCCAATATATATATTAACCATAAATTAACAATATAACAACAAATATATATAAATAATTTGTATATACAAATATTTACATATTTATATTCTAAAATCACCTTTATATTTCTACAAACTTCATATTTCTATCTAGTTAGAATGGTGAGTGACCTATATTTCTACCAGCTTCATATTTCTATCTAATTAGAATGGTCACTGACCTAACATTGACCAGGTTCATCTTCTAATGACTTAACATTGACCATGTCTATCATTTTTAGATAAATTTAAATGAAATTTCAACTAATAATATATTCCAAAAGTACCTTAACAATGTACCTATTCACCATTAAAATTCAAAGTTATTAATCCAAAACCCTGTCTACTTTGACCATACGGTGTTTCATGGTTGTAAGTTATATACTTTGGAAATTTTCAAATGTTATATACTTGATTAGTTGCATTGCCTTAATGTCTATGGGATCTCTAGCTATGAAGGCTATAAAAAATGCACAAAACCTAGATTAAGGAATGATGTTGAGGGTCCTAACGAATAATTTGGTTTGTATTCCTAACTAGTGTCCTGTCCCTTAAGTCAGATTTAGTAACTACTCTTTCCAGGATCCAAAGAGGAGTTGTCATCTTCTTGCAGTTACGTCTTAAAAATGATATTTAATATTATGTCTCGTTAAGAGCTCATAAAAGTACATGCATTGATATTTATAAGTTATAGATTCTTAGTAATACATAATGTTTCCAAACATTATGTATTACTAAGAATCTATTTTTCTTTTTTTAATGTAACCTCTGGCTAAGTTTGCTGGCTAAATATTGTTGTGGTAAGTCCAGCTATATAACATATTTGTGTAATTGTTTATCTTTTTATTTGCACGGAGAATATATTGTTAACGATTCCTCGATTTTTAATGTCTACGGAAATATAGAAATCACACGAAATTTTCAAGATGTGAATTGTTTTTCGGTTATAAAAGTAAAAGTAAATTTTAAGAATATGATTGTCGAGGTTTTTTTTTTAAAATTATGTTGTAAAATTTATTAATATTTTTACATATAAAGATATGTTATAGTTTATGTATGAATATTTTTGAGATAAATGTACTTATTTCAACGTAGGGTGGATGTCGATTTGTTTTAATATGGATTTGTTAATTTTTAATAATCGATATACTTATTTCAACTTGTGGATTTGTTTATTTTTAATAGTTTTTGTATGAATATTTCACCAATAGAGGTGGATGTAGATTTGTCGATTTTTAATAGTTTATGAATATTTACCCAATAGGTTTGATGTTGATTTGTTGATTTTAATTTTTTTTTAAAAATGAATGGAAGAGATTTGATGTAACCCAAATAATATTTTCAAGGATGAGATTTCACCCACCCCTCTCCTCTTATGGGTTAGAAAATAATTAATGAATATTTTATTAACGAAACTGAAACAATTTGGCATGTCGACCTGGAATCAAAAGAGATAAATTTCAATCGACATAGCTTCAAACACACCTCCTCAAATATGGGGTCTAAGTGTACAATGTATACAGAACTTTGTTGAGATTCAACAAGATGATGATCTTGGTGAAAATTAAGCACCTACACTAGGTGGAGCCCGCAGGCTATTTTTAGGTGACCTCTATTTTTGGAATTTGGATCAAAGTCTATTTTTAGAAGTAATCTATTTATAGATGGTTGAGTAAATTATATGGATGGATGGGCGTCTAAGCTTGGAATGCATGTGTGAAGTTGTTTCATTGAATGCATGTCTAAAATTAGAATGCATGTCGATTTTCGTTAAGCCCTTAGCAAAAATTAGACAATAAATAATTATCTATTTTCAGTGAGCACTTGGAACTAGTTAACTGAAGCGGAAAATCAGTAAGCTAAGTGGATTTCGAGTTGAAGTGGTTGGTTGGTGGACCATGTAGTGGACTTCGTTGTAAGTGAGTGATACAAAGTTTTAACAGAGTTGGATGTGTAGTTATGTGAGTTGATATTTAGTTTAACTTAGTTAAGTGAGTTAAAATCAGTTGTGCTAGCTGTAACTGGTTGTAACTAAAGATACACTAGTGAGAGATTAGTGAATTAATTATTTAATTAATTCACAAGCAGTGGTCTCCCATGCAACTGAAGAAATATTACTATTAACTACATGCATGTCAAATCTAGTGGAGACCCAGTTGAGAGATAGGTGAAAGGGCCTGGTTACCTATCAGTTGTGACTATAGTGGTGCATTCAATGCATCTAAACACACATTGGAGATGCTAATGAGGATTGGGCAGTGAAGGCAAGGCAAGATCAAATTCATTCAGGGATCTTCATCAACAGGGATTGCGCAGTGGAGGCAGGTTGTCAGGAGCCAGTAAATTGGTGCATGTGTGAGCCAATTTTTGTATGACACTGTGAGACGATTGTATATTGTATTGAGAGCTCTTGGAGTAGAATTTTGTATGAGATTGTTTCATTATCCATGATATACATAATATATTATAGTTGGGATTTTTAGCTTTATGATTTCCTGGTAAAAACATCTTATTATGTGTGATTGTTTTTTCTTCATGTGTTTGCAATTGGCGATTAAATTTCTGCAAAAAAATTAAGTAGAAGGATTTTGTATTTAACAGTGGATATAATTTTTAGATCAAGAGAGTCCAGTAATACGTCATTGTATTTATAAAATTTCTACATGGTATCGAAGTAAAGAAGATTGCAACATTGAAGCAGTAGCTGAGTTTTGGTGGTGGAAACAATTTAAATTTTCTACAAGAATTTCTTGGTGCGAGAGTTGAGTAAACATCGAAATGGCTTTCAATGGTTTGTGGTTAGAGTATGCACTCGAGCGCAACTCGAACTACATTGCATGGAATGATAGGATGGAGGCGGTGCCTGAATATAATGGCTTGAAGGAGTTCATCGATAGCAATGTTCGTAAGCCCACTTCGAAGGATGTTGCATTACTTGACGCATGGAAAATGAAAG
Source organism: Pinus albicaulis (assembly GCA_034641835.2). NCBI lineage: Eukaryota > Viridiplantae > Streptophyta > Pinopsida > Pinales > Pinaceae > Pinus > Pinus albicaulis. The sequence goes on along the minus strand of CM076569.1, from coordinate 478,913,918 downwards.
TAGTGAAGACAAGAAGAATTTAGTTGGAAAGTGTGAGAGACTATATTGACTCAAGCCTTCTTGGGAAAGCCACTCCATTTGCAATGTGGAAGGCTTTCACAGATCTTTTACAAAGTAGCAGTGACCATAGGAAATTGGCGGTGAAGGATAAAGTCAAAAAAATCAAAATTAAAAAGGACGAAAATATTCCTAAGTATATCACAAAGTTTGTCCATTGTAGGGATGAGCTGGGGAGTGTGGGAATCACTGCTGCTGATGATGATTTGGTGAGCTTGGCTCTATTGGGACTTCCTAAGAGTTGGCACAGTTATCAAGACTTTTTCAACGGACAGGAAAAACTGTCGGATTGGGAATGATTGTTGTCAGATCTAGTGCATGAGGAGTTCAAGTGGAACACCAGGGATGGTTGTTCATCAAAGCATGATGATGAAGAGGATTTTTCTTTGATTTCCAAAGCAAAGATAGGGAAGGGTAAGAAATTCCACTCAAAATCTGAGTCTAAAGGCAAGAAGTTGGATTTGTCCAAGTGAAGTGTTTTCACTGTCACAAACATCGGCATCTCGCCACTAACTGCCCATAGAAAAAGAAGAACAAGAAGGTTGTAGGAGCTACAGTTGGTGAAGTCCTCGCCTCACAATTTTAACTTGATTCCTCTTTGATCGCATGCTTGGTTTCAAGCACAATGTGATCGTTGTGGTATCTTGATAGTGGTGCTTCCTTCCACATGACGGGAGATAAGGAGCTTTTCAGTGACTTGGAGGAGAAAGATCTCCAAATGCATATAGAGATGGGCGACGATGGATGATACAATGAGACTGACATTGGTACCATTACCTTTGAGAGGGAGTCAGGTAAACCATTTCTGTTGAAATATGTTATGCATGTTCCAAGTCTAAAGAAGAACTTGGTATCAGTTGCGATGTTGGAGGACAGAGGTTATGATGTTGTTTTCAGCGATGGAAAAGCTTTCCTACGACATAAAACACCGGGTCAAACCAAGAGGATAAGGATTTTGTAGGTTTTAACCCTATAAATAAATTATCTGCAAACGAATCTTAAAAACAGAAAATAAACAATAGCAAGAGCATAAAACATAAAACAAATATACACAGAGATTTTCCCCTGGATCCCAAATCGGGACGAACAACTTGATTTTTCATTATATTCCTTTTAGTGTTACAACAGATATATATACATGCTGAAGCATACATAAACCCCAATCCATTAACCCTGGATTAGAAAATAATTGTAGTTCCCTTGACCAAATCTACAAAATACAAGGGGCCGAAAACCATCATTCCCCAAAACAATGTGCAAAACCATGGGCGGGTCTGCCCACCGAAAAATAGGGTCCAATTTTTTTTTCTTGGGGTACCCCCGTGTGACCCCCCCGTGCATGAATAGTCATGGAAAGAATATAACACATACCCAACATTCTCCCACTTGTTGTTTTCTTTCCGCAGGGAGCCACAAGAGAGATTGGTCATTAGCCCAGCTCTGCAACACCCATTGTTTCTCTACACCAAGAGAAATTCTGAGTGCTCACAGACTTCATCAATGCATCTGCAACATTCTTCAAGGTGTCCACCTTTACCAGCAACACCCTTTTAGCCTCAACCATATCTTTGAAAAAGTGATATTGAACATCAATGTGCTTTGTATTTTAATGATAAGTAGGGTTCTTAGCCAATAAAATTTCACTTTGGCTATCACAGTCTGTCCTTATAGCTTGATACACCAACCCCATACTTGAACACAATATCTACAACCAAACTATTTCTTTGCTTGCATGAATGGCTACTGTGGATTCTGCCTCTATAGTTGAAAGAGCCACTACAGACTATATTTTACTCATCCAACTGACTACACATCCAAATAGGCTAAACACATACCCACTTGTAGATCTTCTTTGGTCCAGATCTCCAGCCCAGTCTGCATCAACAAAACCACGAATGTCCAACATTCTTTCTAATCCTAGTCTTCCTTGGTAGCACAAGCCATAATCACTAGTGCCACGTAAATATCTGAAAACCCACTTCACTGCTGTCCAATGCTCCTTCCCTGGGTTTGACATAAACCTGCTCAATACTCCCATTGCATGTGCAATGTCTAGTCTAGTACAGACCATTGCATACATCAGGCTACCCACTGCACTTGCATATGGAACACGGGACATATCCTCCTCTTCTTCTTGTATCTTTGGACATTGTTCAACATACAAGTTTATACCTACAGAAATCAGAACATTCACCAGTTTACTATCCTACATATTGAACTTCTGCAATATAGTCTCGACATACTTCTTCTGGTTTAACCAGAGCTTCCTCTCTTCCCGTTCTCTCTTAATTTCCATGCCCAAAATATAGTTTGTAGTACCAATATCCTTCATATCAAATTTGGAGAAAAGTTGGGTCTTCAAATATTGAATAATTTCTTTGTCATTTCCAATCAACAACATATCATCCACATACAAGACCAAATAAATAACATGGTCACCAATTAAATTTAAAATAAACACAGTGATCCTTCTTTCTTCTGGTGAAGCCAAGTCCCCGTATATAGGTATCAAATTTCTGATACCACATCCTTGGTGACTGTTTTAACCCATACAAAGACTTCTTTAACCTGCATATCAGTTCTTTTTCCCCCTTCACCATAAAGCATTCAGGTTGTTTCATGTAGATCTCCTCTTTTAGATCCCCATGAATAAATGTTGTCTTCACATCCATCTGTTCTACCTCAAAATCAACTGCAACAGCAACAGATAAAGGTAATGTAATAGAAGTAACTTTGGCAACAGGAGAAAAAATATCACCAAAATCAATTCCCGACACCTAGGAATAACCTTTTGCTACCAACCTAGCTTTGTATTTCTCCACCTTGCCTTCTACATTCATCTTCTTCTTAAGCACCCATTTGCTCCCGATGGGCTTCCTTGCGGCCAGCAACTCCACCAGATCCGATGCCTCATTTTTATGCAAGGATGCCATTTCATCAACCATGGCCTCCTTCCAGAGTTTTCTATCCTATGAATCTACAGCCTCCCTTCTAGTTATGGGATCATCATCAGTTATAGTTAAAGAAAAATTTGAACAGAAAGCATATGAACTATACCTTTTTGGTTGTCTTCTTTTCCGAACTCATCTTCTCACAACTGGAGTTTGTGGCTCTTCCTCCTCTGAGTCTTATTCTATTGTAGAGTTTGATTCATCCTCCTTTAGCTCAAACTCTATCTTTTTAGGTTCCTTTGGTAGGACTTCATATTTAACAACATATTTCACCTCTCTAAACACCACATGTCGGTTATACACAACCTTCCTTGTTTATGGGTTCCAAAGCTTGTAACCCTTTAAACCATCCTTATACCCAATAAAGATGCACCTTTCAGACTTATTATCCAACTTGCTCCTTTTCCCACTTGGAACATGTACATATGCATCACATATAAATATCCTCAGATGTGAAAGAGAGGGTTTCTTACCAGTCCATACATCATGTGGAGTCTTATCCTCCAATGCTAATGAAGGTGATCTGTTAACCAAGTAACATGCAGTCTCCATTGCCTCTGCCCATAATTCTTGTCTGAAATTGGTACCACTGAGCATGCTTCTTACCTTTTCCATCAGCGTTCTGTTCATTCTTTATACAACTCTGTTTTCTTGAGGTGTGTATGGAGTAGTATTCTGCCATGCTATACCATACTTCTTACAAAACTCTTCAAATTCATTCTTGCAGAAATCCCCACCATTATCTATCCTTAGCACCATTATCTTCTTCTCTGTTTGGTTTTCCACCAGAGCCTTAAAATCTTTAAATCTGTCAAAGAATTTAGATTTCTTTATCAAGAAATATATCCATGTATTCCTTGAGAAGTCATCTATGTATGAAACATAGTACACAAACTTACCTAGTGATGGAACCAACACAGGTCCAAACACATCACTGTGCACAAGCTCTAATATCTTGTTTGCCCTCTTAGCACCAGAAGGAAAACTCATCTGATTCTGCTTCCCATATACACAATGTTCACAGAAATCGAAATCCAGAGAGATATTAGACATACCTTCTACCATACCATTTCCATGAAATATCCGAAGGCCCTTCTCTCCAATATGTCCAAGCCTTTGATGCCATAGCATGGTCTTTTCTCCAGAGACCACTAGGCTTTCTGCTCCACTTTCAGGAACCACAAAACTGTTGCACCCATCAATAATAGTGTTTCCCTGAAGCTTTTAAATAGTTCCAATCCAAACTCCCTGCATTAATACTAGTTCTCCCTGAACCATCTTACAGGCATCTTTCTTGAACACTGTTTTGACACCTGCATCTTCCATCTTGCTTACAGAAATCAGATTTATGGCCAATGCAGGAATGTGCAGAACACCAGGAAGTGTTCTAATCCTTCCACCTTGCAGCTTCAGCTTGAATTTTCCACGTTCGACGATTCTGGCCTTCCTATCATCACCTAGGAAGACATCACCGCCATCATATTTCTCATACTCGCAGAACCACTCCCTATGAGGAGAGAAGTGAAAGGATGCATCCAAGTTAATCAACAATGACTCATGATCTACATGTGTATTGAAGAAGAAGCCAAATACACATCCCCACCTTCATCTGAGGTGGTTTTTTCCTCTGCAGAAGGAGCATCATCATATCCCTTTCCTTTCTCAGGAGCTTTAGATCTGCAGTCCTTTTTTGTAGTGCCCTTCCTTTCCGCATTTCCAGCACACCTTTACAAAATTTCCAAGAGATTTAGATCTCCCTCTAGATTTAGATCTCCCACTCAAAACCTTATTCTTGTTTATGTTCTGGGACCTTCCTCATACATATAAGGCATATCCATTCTGACCCTTCATATTTCTCCTTCTCATTTCCTCTGACAACAAGGCTGAGACAATGTCATCAAAATTCAAGGTAGTTGTATTGCTACTTATTGCAATAACCGGACTCTACCACGAGTCTGTTAAAGAACACAACAAACTAATGAACTTATCTTCATCTGAGATTTTAATATCAACATATGACATTTGACTTACCACAGTATTGAAGGCATTCAGCTGCTTTGTCACTGAGTCTCAATCCTTCATCCTTAGGTTATACAAATTTTTTCGCAAGAACAATTTATTCACTAGAGACTTAGATTGGTACAAAATCCCAAGTTTGTTCCACAAATTCTTTGTTGTAGCTTCCCCAGATACATTCAACAATACCGAATCTAAGACACACAACCATATTGTGCTCTTCGCCTTCTGATATAACTTCTTCCAGTATTCATTTGACATTATTATTGGTTTAGTATCCGGATCTACCGTGATCCACTGATCTTTATCCACCAGAAAATCCTCCATCTTGATCTTCCACAAATCAAAACTCTGACCATTAAATTTCTTGATCTTTATCTTTCCACTTCTCATCATCTTATTTCACCGCAAGAATCGATCCCACAGATGTCCCACTGAACAGGGTCTACCACAGGCCCAAGCAAAAAACCCTCAGCAGCAAAGGCGTCCCCTTGAAGCTGAAATTGATCTGATACCAAATGTAGGTTTTAACCCTGTACATAAATTATCTGCAAATGAATATTAAAAACAGAAAATAAACAATAGCGAGAGCATAAAACATAAAACAGATATACACAGAGATTTTCCCCTGGATCCAAAATTGGGACGACCAGCTTGATTTTTCATTATATTCCTTTTCATGTTACAACACACATATATATACATGGCGAAGCATACATAAACCACAATCCATTAACCCTAGATTATAACATAACCGTAGTTCCCTTGACCAGATCTACAAAATACCAGGGGCCGAAAACCATCATGCCCCAAAACCATGTGCAAACCCATGCACAAAACCATTGGTGGGCTCTCCCACTGAAAAATAAGGACCAAATTTTTTTTCTCGGGGTGCTGCTCCACACCCCGAACAGGGGGGGCCATATGCGCTGCTCCGCACCCCGAACAGGGGGGGCTATTGCCCCCCCTGTGACCCGCCCGTGCGTGACTAGTCATGGAAATAATATAATACATACCCAATAGATTCGAGTTAAGAATATCTACAAGCTGGAGATAGATGGTTGCGCTACAATGGTGGGTAAAGAAGAAGAAGTGGTGAGCCAAGATTAGGGTGAAGTATGGCATAGCTGATTGGGCCATCTTCACCATGGTGCCCTGAAAAATATTGTAGCATATTTCTACTAGACTTCCCAAGGGTACACTTGTGCAGATAGATCAGTGCAAGGGATGTACTATGGGTAATTTTGTGAAGACCACCTTTCATGAAAAGGAAAACCGTGCTTCGAGGATCTTGGAGAGAGTTCACACAGACGTGTGTGGACCATTCTTAGTTGCTTCAATAGAAAAACACAGGTATTATGTTTTTTTTTTATGAATATTCTTGTAGATGCTCGATCTTCTTCATGCAGAAGAAAGATCAAACATTCTCAAAGTTCTGTGAGTTTAAAGGAATGGTGGAGAAAGAGTCGGGGAAGCAATTGAAGGCTCTGCGAAGCGATAATGGTGGTTAATATATCTCGAACGAATTCAAAGAATTTTGTAGCAAAGAGGGAATTCGAAGAGAACTCATAGCGCCTCATAACCCACAGAAAAATTGGGTCGTGGAGAGGAGGAACAAGACAATTATGGGTGTTGCACGAGAAATGTTGCATGATCAAGGCCTACCAATGCACTTGTGGGAAGAAGTATGCAACACTGTGGTTTATGTGCAAAACCGTTGTCCTCATAGAGTACTTGGCATGTGGTGGTGTCCGGATATGAACATAATTCAACCCTTTCTCCAAATGAATTTTCAACCTGAGGGCGTTAATTATTTCAAGACTAACGACAAATTATATGCAGATACAAGCACATGACCTACTTTAGATCGCAGGTTTAAATCCATAACACACAGACCACTGTAACAACATTTAAATAAACTGCAGAATTTAAAGGGAAATCACATTAATTGAAAGATTAACTATAACAGCAATAATAAAATCACACTAAATCATAAAACAATGTAAGAAATAAAGACACAGAACCTGATCAGAAGAGTGGGCCCAACTCTCTGATCAGGGATGTGATAAACTCACAAACTATAGAAGAAACGACAAGTTGTTATGCATTCGATTAATGATAAAAAATATTTGGTACAAGATCTGTATGTAAAAGGGCTTAACCCCCAATTCACAACCCGTAGGACTCTTTATACAAATATCTTGGAATCCTCAATTCCCCTCAGCAACCCCATAGTTACAAAAATACATCTTGTTACAACGGGAACCTAGTTGCCTAGGAGGAAACTATAAAATGGCCTGAAATGGCACTGGTACAAACAAGTCTTCAACGCTATAAAAAAAAATAAGGAAAACATTGGAGATGATGGGTCGTTCCTCGACTCACGGCTACAATGCTCCTGTTTTAGCCAAATCTGAAGAAATATTGGATTTAATATGTAAAAAGGTAAAACCTGAATGACAAATGCTTCATTAGTCAAATATCCCACGAAAGATAAGGAAAAGGGTTTTACCTCATACATTTAAGAGTAATAATGGCACAAAGAGATAGAAATATAGGGTAAAAAGGGAGAGGAAAGTATACAAATCTGGTACCCAACATCTCCCCCCAACTGGTATATCTACATGTCCTCATGCAGCTCGTCGTCTCCTCAGATCCGGATTGGATCGACTGTGATCACCATGAAGTTGTGCGAGGTCGTAATCTACAGCCATTATTGTCCCTGGTGGCTTATATCCCTCTGTCAAAACAACATCCTTCCACCAGTCTCGATCAACGTTGTATGGAGGAGTATACTGCTCAGCTAGAAACCAAATAAGGGGAAATTGAAACCTTAATCCCATCCATCTATCTCCACAGGCATGAATGCATGTCACGAAATGTGGCATTCTCTCTAAATCCTATGAAAAGTTAAGTGCCCCAAATGGTTCTCTTTCTCTGACGACTGTGTTAGACTCGGTCTTGTCTAACCTCTGTCAGAGTCAAATGCAGACAGGTAGCTGTCAAAGTCTCAGTCCAATATACAGACCAATGCCAATCAGCGTTCATCCACTGCTACTTAGATGTTTGCAAAGCTTGTTTTCAGAATGTTTCAATAACACTTGCAGGCTAGGAGAAGGACCAGTAGCTGTTTATATCAGGAATGCCATCAATGAGAAATTGATTCTTCTTCAAAACAGGGTTTTGAAGAAGAAATTATCAAATATGTTTTGGTAATAAATAGGTAAGTGGTCAAAATATTTCAAATTTTGTAGTTCTTCAGTGGCACCAGCTTCAAGCATCCCTGCAAAAGACAACAAAGTGTCATTAGTCCAAGATTCAGAAAAGCATGGAAAAGCCAAAAGGAGATTGTATTTAAAAGCCAAATGTGAAATTACAAAAACATTGTAATATGGGTTTTCAATTAGATTTGAATCAAATCTGATTGTGGAAGATATTTGCAGCATATATAAAAGCCAAACCAATTTCATTTGCACCAATCTACAGCACCCAAAGTCGAGATTTGGAGTTGGAGGGCCGAATTCACGTTTTGAAACATCGTGGACAGGGTCTCGGAGCTCGAGCGACCCACCTGGGCGCGAGCGACCCATCTGGGCAGAGCGACCCACCTGGGTTATTTCCGCAGTGTAAACTTACAAGGTGAGCGACCCACCTGGGCCGAGCGACCCACGCAGAGGTGAGCGACCCACGCATCAACAGAGGTTTGAAAAATCGTTTTGAGCGCCCAGTCTTGTCTGGGATCGCCCCCAACGGCCTTCAAACAGGTTTTTAGCAATTGCTTAATGTTTCTAAATGCGTTGGTGGCATCATTGATGATTTCAAACACTTGAAATGGTGGATTTAAACCCTACAGTCATAGCAATATCGTTCTTCAGGGGTTTTTAAATGAATCCGGATATCTTCATTTCATGGTGCAATATTCTGAAACGTGTACCAAATAGTGCCTTGTGGCTTCTAAGGTTTCCTGCAGCCGGAGAGAATCGGTTGCGAGCATTTGCTGCTACCCAGGGCATCCGACCTGATCAAATTATTTTCACTGACGTAGCTGCAAAACATGAACATGTTCGTCGTAGTGCTTTGACAGATCTTTTCCTTGATACGCCCTTATACAATGCTCATACCACTGTAACTGATATTCTCTGGGCTGGTCTACCTATGATCACTCTTTCGCTCGAGAAGATGGCCACACGTGTTGCTGGATCTCTGTGTTTGGCAACAGGTTTGGGAGAAGAGATGGTAGTTAGCAGCATGCAAGAGTATGAGGAGAAGGCTGTTCACCGTCAGACTTCAAGCACTGACAGCTAAACTTAGAGCAGTAAGGTTGACATGTCCTCTGTTTGATACTGCTCGATGGGTGCGGAATTTGGATAGGGCATATTATAAGATGTGGAACTTATACTGCTCGGGGAAGCATCCATAGCCCTTCAAAGTTACTGAGAATGGTACTGAATGTCCTTATGATCATTAGTTTGTTAATCAAGTTAGTTAGAAAGGTTTTCATTTAGGAAGCCAGATGGCGCGAAATAATGGCCAGGCAGGCAAATTTAAAACCACGTGAGTTTGGTTTTAATTGAGAAACTCAAATGAAAATGATGAATTAAAGAGGCATGCCATTTTGGAGTTTGAAACTGAAAGACAAAATTAGAACGAAGACATCAACCGCAACAGAAAAATAGGAACCAATTTCCTATTTCAAGACCTCCGAAATCAAAAAGATCTGCGCTCCATGTTTATTAGTCATCAGAGGATTTTTAGAGGGACATTGTATTATTTTAAAATAGAAGGCTGTTCTCTTTTCTAATTTTTGTAATTTCAGTTCAAACAGCACCCTGATTGTTGGGCCGATCTGTTGTTTTTGTTTTAGAATAGTTTATAAAAATAATCATTTGTAGACAGGAGGGGGAGAGTTCAGAGAGCTAGTGTAGGAGAAAAACAGAGCTTTTATTGTACAGTTTGACAGAGATTTTAATGGAAAAATACAGCTCTGTTTCCTGAGATTCTTGTGGTGTGGATTTAACATTCTGTCTTTTCTTATGTTTCATATGTAGCCTGTTATGTGTTCATGTCATTTCCTGATCTTTTCCATTTGAACAAATGAAGTGTTAAGGTAGAATTCATAATTTATATGCTCTGCCTTTAAGTTTGTTCATATTTAATGTTTTCTTCTGTTTGACAAGGATTCATCTACTATGCCCTTGTCAACCTCTCAGCAGTTCAGCCATTCCATTTAATCTCAATTTGATGTTAAATTTCATGCTTACCTTGCCTCAGGAGATAATCTGTGTTTTTCATTTGATCTCTGTTCTTGCTGTCTTTGCCTCACACAGCCCAGAAAACCCCATCATTTATCAAAAAACCCTTTCATATCAGTTTACTAGCCTAAGATTAGTTTTCCTTATCGGTCATCTCAGCCCCATTGAAAATTTTCCGCCGAGATAGACCCGGAGAGAGCCCTCTCCTGTCCTCGTAGGGCTAGCTACGAGGCTGAGCTTGGTTTGATGTAGCCTTGAGTTTTACTTCATTTCAGCCTGAGGTAGATTTGAGCGCTAACAGACTGAAGATGGCAACATCCACTTTTTCTGACAACTATCTAGTGCTTCCTTATGAAACATTGTAACCTAGTCGACACATAGGTCAACACACCATTTCTGGGTTGCCAACATGTGTTCTATATGGCCCTTAATATATAAGAATGGATAATTCTTGTTATAAATATTTGAGGACTAGCCATGCTCTTTCCTCATCATTAATGGCCTTCCAGCTTGGTTTTCTTCAAATGTATCCTAGGCTTTTCTCCACTTAATTTGATTGATTATATAACAGGTGAAAGCTCTTAAATGGATGTCCCTCACGAATGGAATGGGGTTAAAGGACTGATCACACCTTAATTAATACCCATCATATGTAGAGCTCGCACATTAAGTGTTGTCCTATGATATCATGAATTTTTAAAATACGGAGAAATTGAATGGGGTCCTCAATTTCATACCAAATATCCTTATATATACTTTAAAGACAAAAGAAAAGAAAATGTCCATGAAGGAATAAGGCATAGCTATGTGCAGGAGCTCTAAAGGCCATTACCTATTGTGCTAGAGAGAACGTCTTCTCCTTATCTGTTTGCAGCAACTGCACTTGTTCTTCCAACTCCTCTATTTTGGCCTTCTATTTAGTCTTCTTCAATCATGCCTTGTATAACTGATCCATGTACCCTGTGATGAATCTGGAAGCTTGTTCTCAAACCCTAGCTATTTCCTTCTTATGATCGTTCGCAACATACTGCCACTTCTGGATCTCAATGACCAATCTAAATTCTCGGCCTTCAAATAATTCTTTGATCGGGCCAGTCTGGGTAGCTACAGAAGAGACCCCAACTTTCAGCTTTATTGCCCTCCATTTGTAAATTTTTACCTTCTTTTTTAGCCGAGAAACTTGTCTTCTCAAATATCGAACCTCCCTTTTTAATCTCATGGTTTCACTGAATTGCAGCTGATACCTCTTTTTAAGAGGTAACCTTCTTTTCTCACACTATTCAACCCATTCTTATTTAACAATAAATTCAGTCTCTAGGCCTATGACAGTCTCAGGAGGTGGCAGAATGCTGTCGGTATTCTCAGTGGATTCTCTTGTTAAGACCTTCTAGCCGGACTCCTTATCTTCAGGGGCTTCTTCCTCCATGTTCCCTCTGGGAACTTCTACTTTCTAGTCAAAAATTTTATTGACCACTATGTGTTCCAGTGTTTCCACAGGAATTATATATTCTTTGTGAGCCTCTAAGTGTTTTGGTTTGGTAGTGGCTGGGCCAATCTTGGCCGTGTCAACAAATTTAAGCACTGGTGGGACAACTACTTCCTCTGATAGTTGTTTGGGCAAGTGGAATCCCCTTGCCTCTCTAGGCATCATGGACTGGAATGGAGAGCGGGGGATAGACTTATCATCCTCATTTTTGGCTTGAACCGGAACTTCACGCATTATTACCTCAACCAGGGTCGATATTGGTTATTGTGGAGCTGCATCGATTCCACAGCTTGTTTCCCTTTTATCCTCTAGCTCTTTTTTCACCATTTATTATTCTAGTGCCGATAATGGTTCTTGTGGGACAATATCTACCTCCTGGTTCATTTCTTCTCTACCTTCCTGTTCCTCATGAATTGCCTATTTTTCCACAGTTGGTACCAGTTCTTGATGTTGTTCCTCATGAACTACATCAATTTCGCAGGTTAACTCCTCTTGTCTTAGCCGAATTGGGGGTGTTTCTTGTGTAACACTCCTACCTGTATCAACATCTATATCTGTTTGGGTAGGTGATGCTATTTCTTGCAAAACAACATCACTTGCCATTCCTCTATCCACCATTTCATTCATTTTTTCTTAATTGACAAAAGTAGACGATTGTATAATAGTATCGACTTCCTGTACGATGTCCATAATTCCTTCCTCTATGGGTTCTTCAAGCGAGGCTGGTTCTTGTGTGGCAGCCTCAGCTATGTCGAAAATTACGTCCTCCATTCTCATCTCTTCAAGTTCTTCCTGATCATTCGTCATCTCTTCTTCCTCGGGTTCCTCCTGATCAAATTCCATTTCCATTTCCTCGGGTTCCTCTTGGTCAATTCCCTCTGAATTTTCTTCTTCTACCTGTCTAGTCGGAGAGGCTGTTTCCTCTTCTCTAGTAGCAATAATGGCTATTATCTCCTCTTCTATGGACCCATAGAGTTCCACCTTGGAGACCTGAAGCCTTCCTATTGCATGCACTACCAATAATCGCACTAATCCATGGTTAGAAAGCACTACCAGTATTCGGTGAGACCGTCGAGCAACCTGTGCCATATGTTGCAGTTGTTTCAATAGGAAGAAGGGCATGTTCAAGGCATGTACTTGAGCCTGTGGAAATTGAAGGTGCGTTAAAATTCTAAAATGATAATTGAACAGAGTTGTGGCTCAGCCCTCACAGGTTATGTATTTTATTACAAAACCTGCAACTTCATTCCAAGGATATGGTACAGTTCGGCGCTCATATCCTCTACCCATTTGACTGACACTTTCTCCTTCCTACAAGAACAATTCGGGAAATTCTGGGAGAGAAACGTTCCGAGAAAACCATTGCTTCCCCTTTTGTCTCGACCCGCTAACCTCTTCAATTACCTCTTCTATGACAGGAACTTCTAAACCTCTAACCCGCAAGTAGTTCTCCTCTAATTTGAGTGTGAATTCCATTGTGATTCCTCCATCAAACCCCTGCAATCTGTCAAAGTAGGTATCCCACTCTACGTCGACAAAGACTTCCCATACCTCTGGATTGATGCGGACTGAAGCTGTGTTTTCAGGTTCATGCTGCACAACCAACCCACCCATACTATGGAGACTTGTAGTGGCACTACTTGTAACAACAGACTATTGCGCAAGGTGGTGGGTACCAAATTTTGAGAAACAACATGGTGAAAATGGAAAGGTGGTAACAGTAAATACAAATGGTAACTCTCGAAAACCGAGAAAAATAATAAAATAATATGGTAAGTGTGGTGAATAAAAATAATAATTGTGTCGTATAGAGTGGACAAGACATCTTATGGATCCCAATACGTATTTATTAATGATACCACATGTTGATGGGAATGGTAAGGTGTACCATGAATGGATTTTCATACTGATTTATGAGGAAATTATTACGTCATCGTTGACTATGATGACACCCACCCCCCCCCCCCCCCCCAACTTAAGGTTTTGTCATCCGCGGCATTAAGATCTTCACATGGGATATTTAATTAAATCAGTAAAAGTCACGTGGAGGCGTACCTGTCGGCCTACCCGGACGATGTGACGGTTGGTCAGATGATGACACAGTAATGATGTGGATTGGAGTAACAACAATACAAGTAACAACATCTGAAGTAACAACATTGGAGTAACAACATCGGAGTAACAGCATCCGGTGTAACAACATTGGAGTAACAGTGTCTGGTGTAACAACATTGCAGTAACAACATCGGAGTAACAGAATCCAATGTAACAACATTGGAGTAATAACATCGGAGTAACAACATCTGGTGTAACAGCATCGGAGTAACAACATCAGAGTAATAGCATCAGAGTAACAACATCCAGTGTAACAACAATGTGGTGTAACAACATCGAGCAAGGAGTAACAACATCCGGTGTAACAACATCGAGCAAGGAGTAACAACAGTGCGAGTAGCAGCATCTGGATTAACAGCAATACCAGTAGCAACATCCGGTGTAACAACATCTGGAGTAACAACAGTGCGAGTAATAGCATCCGGTGTAGCAGCATTGAGCAAGGAGTAACAACATGCGGTGTAACAACATCATGAGTAGCAGCAACTAAGTAGCAACACCGTGTGTAGCAACACCCAAGTAATAGCACCATGAGTAGCAACATCCAAGTAACAACATCCGATGTAGCAGCAATTGATACTTTGGAATTTTTTGTTTTTTTTGTTTGATACTCCTTAGTAGTAACTCTTACACAAAGACAATAAGATAAAGAATATAATTCTTTATTATTATTATTATTATTTTTAATTTTTATATATATATATATATATACAACATGGGTGCAGAGGAAGGATTCTCTGCGCTGATGACCTTCAAACCAGATTTCTCAGAGAGTTGTTTTATAAAAGCATCCTTAGAGGCAAGGCGGTGGTATAATCTCAGGTGATGTCCATTTACTATGAATGAAGCACGTGTATCATCAATTGTAACTAGCCTGACTGTTCTATTATCAAATACACCATCCACCTCGTAATGTCCCATCCAACAAGTGCAAAGCTTCCCCTTAAAATCCTTAAAATGGGAGTCATAAAGTGGTGCTCAATATCTGCTTTGAAACACCCTATTTTTAATAAACTTATCGTGCCATTTCATTCTCTGCTGCTGAATAGCAGTAGTTCACTGGACAACCATTGAACAGATTTCATCAAGTTCATTGAGCTGATCTAGTCGGTGTTTTTGGGCATCTGATAAATCTAAACCAAATTCCATAGCTATTCTGAGCGTACTAATTTTGAATTCTATTGGAAACAATAGGGATTTCCCATAAACCAACTCGAACGGTGAAAACCTGGTTGTATTCCACCATGTTGTTCTATACGCCCAGAGAGCTTCTAGGAGCTTCTGAGCCCAATCCCAACAATGGTATGCCACAGTTTTTGTTAAAATATTCTCCAATGTCTTGTTTGTGCTTTCCACTTGTCCATTTTCTTGGGGGTGGTATGGATATGCCACTCTATGCTTGGCTCCATATTTCTTCATGATATTTTCTATCTTGTGTGATGTGAATTGTTTCTCCTCCATCTGAAACAATCTCTCTTGGAGTACCATAACGAGCAAAAATTTCTTCAAATAGAAAATCTGAGACCACCTGCCATATTGCTTTCGCAACAGCTCTGGCTTCCACCCACTTAGTCAAGTAATCAGTACAGACCAAGATGTGGAATTTTTGCTGGGAGGGTGGGTTAAAGGGTCCAACTAAGTCAATAGCCCATTTCTCAAAAGGCTCGAGGACTACCTGTGCCTACAAAGGAATTTCATCAGCTCGACCGTGCTGCCCCATAATTTGGCAACTATCACACCTCCTAACATAATTCCAAGCATCATGAAAAATGGAAGGCCAGAAATATCCCCTTTGTAGCACCTTATGGCCTGTTCTTTTTTCCGCAAAATTCCCTCCACAAGGGCCATTATGGGCATCTTTCATTACCTCATAAATATCATCCCCAAACACACAACTCTGGATCTACTTATCTGCTCCTGTATGAAAAAGGTAACCTGCCATCCAAGAATATCGGGCACTATGATGAATAATCTTCCATTGTTCCCTGTATGAAAAATGAGGAGGAACTTTCCCTGTAGCAAGATAGTTAGCAATATCTGCATGCCATAGAGGTTTAGTAGAAACTGCAAAAATATGTTCATTGGCAAAACTATCTTCTACAGGTGTGCATTCATCATTGTTATCCATTCTAGATAGGAAATCAGCTACTACATTATATTTTCCTGGCTTATCTACTATTGTAATATCAAATTCTTGAAGCAATAGTAACCATCTTGTAATACGGCTAGGAGTAATAGGTTTATTCATAAAATACTTGATTGTTGAGTGATCAATATGGACAATAGTAGAATACCTGGTGATGTATTGTTGGAACTTATTGTCAGCATAAATGACATTCAGGAATTCCTTTTCTGTCACCCTATAATTTAATTCAACAGGAATTAAGTTCTTGCTGACATAGTAAATTGCATACGTTATTTCTTCTACCTGTTTTCCTAAAACAACCCCTACTGTTTTCTAAGAAGCATTAGTATGTATGTGAAACGGTAATTCCCAATTAGGTCCTCGAAGGATTGGAGCCATGCACACCATCCCCTTAATTTTCATGAAAGCTGTCTCACAATCTTCAGTCCATAAAAATTTTGCATCTTTTGTTAGCAATTGAAACAGTGGATGTGCTATTTTAGCAAAATTTTCTATAAAGTGCCTATAATAGCCAGCACAACCAATAAAGCTACATACTTGTGTGGGTTTTTTGGGTACTGGGAAGTGTAATATTACATCTACTTAAGCCGGATCAACTTGAATTCTAGCAATTGAGAGAAAATGTCCCAACACTACTGCTTATTCCCTCATCATATGACATTTGACTTTACTCAGAGATACATGGGTCTGTTTAGATCTTTTGAATATTTTCTATAATTTTCCAATCCTTCCTCAAATGAGTTTCCATATGGAATAAAATCATCCATATAGATTTCAACGCTATCATCAACTAGATCAGAAAATATTCCTAAGATTGCCCTCTGGAAGGTTGCAGGAGCATTACATAGGCCAAACAGGAGGACCCTATATGCAAAGGTTCCCCAAGGGCATGTAAAAGTTGTTTTATCATGGTCTTTCGGGGCTATCTGGATCTGGTTGTATCCAATGAATCCATCTAGGAAGGAGAAGAACTTCTTCCCAGCCAAGGTATCCAGGACTTGGTCAATGAATGACAAAGGAAAATGGTCTTTTTGGATTTCCTTATTTAGTTCCTTGTAATCTACACAGATCAGCCATTTACCATTCTTTTTGGGAACGATAACTAGCAGGGATACCCATTGGCTATCTAATATGGGGTAAATGAATCCTACATCCAATAATTTTTGCAATTATTCCTTGAAAATGTTTTTGAGAGAAGGATTCATCCTCTGTTGAGGTTGTCTTATAGGGCAGAAATATTCCTTAATATAAATATGATGAGTGCATAAGTTAGTAGGGATACCCTTCATATCGGTATAATCCTAGGCAAAATATTCCTAATGATCTTGAAGGATTTTGAAAAGTTGTTTTGTTTGAGATTCGGACAGGTTTGGGTTGACATTAAGTGTTTTCCCTGGTTCAATCTCAATTGGAGTACTATCATGGGATGAGGTTACATTAATGTCTTCAAAGTCATCTTCTAGTTCAATGTTTTCCTGTGTCTCACATCTCATCGAAAATTCTAGAATATGTCGAGTTGAATCGGAAACAAAGCTGGAATCATTAAAGAAATCATTAGGTATCATCTTCATTTTCTGTTTTAAATTGAAGAGCTTGCCCAATAGTGAGGATAGGTCTAACTTCTTTATTTTCAGGTTCAAGCTCTTCTACAGGTAGAGGTTTTTGACTAGGTAATGATTTTTCAGATGGAATCGGTTCTGCAAGAGGATAAATCTTGAGATTCTTTGTAATTGTCCCATTCGATATAATCATGTGCCTAGATCGACACCCTATGTAGGCATGTGCAGTTGAAAGCCAGGGTCTTCCTAGAATCAATGGGTGACCACCTACTTAAGATCAGGTCTGTAATATAAGGAGGTCCACAGGGTAATGCCATGATTCTACTGAAATGATCACATCCTCTAATTTCCCCACTGGTTTAATTATGAATCTCTCTGCAAGTTCTAGGATAATAGGGGTTGGTTTAATGTTTCCAAGCCCTAATGTGTTCATTGTTTCAACAGTGATAATGTTAATGGCCGCTCCCAAATCTACCAACACATTTTGGATTTCAACCCCATTAATCTTTACCCTTAGAATCAGGTTCCCAGGGTCTTCATATTTTACAGGCATGATTTTTCCTAACATGATATCAGATAGTCTGCCCACTACATGAATGGTTAATGGATCCTTAGGTTTCCTCCCTCATTTATTTGAGCAGGATTCTTTCAGAGTTTTTGTGTATATAGGTACATCCCTCATATCTTGTAACAGGGGTATTTTAACAAAGAGATCTTGCAGTTCCCCTAGGAAGTCAAATTCTGCTTGAGGGTTTGGTTTACTCAAGGTAAATCTTTCAGGGTATGGAGGAGAAGTTAAATGATTCTGATTAGGAATAGCTTGGGAAGGTGTCTGATTTATTACGTTTTCATTTGAATTCTCCCTCACAGTTCTTTGTTCTGGTTCTGTATCTTCACCGTCAAATTGTTCTGTAATGATGGAAAAAGTAGGTGCATTTACTACCCAGTCGAACCGTAGATTTATTTCATTAAGTCCCGTAGTAGAAATGTTGTAAGATGGAAGGTTTAGAGTTTCTATTTGTTGGACCCCTTTATTGTTCAGATTCGAGTTGGGCTGGATAGGAAGCTAGGGTCTAATGGCTAGGTTTCCTGGGGTGCATTGGAAGGCAAGTGAAGTTGTTGTTGAGGCATAGGCTGAGGAAACTATCCAGTAGAGTAGGGTCCACGCCAGGTCTGATTCCATTAAGGATTAAGACTGGATTGAGGAAACCATATTTGCTAAGGGGGATACTGATATTGAGACCACATGGCTGAAAACGGTGCAAATTGGGGACCCATATTAAAATTTTTAAAGTACTAGAATGGGTCCTTAAACATACCTGGATTCATAGCTGGTGGTCGAGGTTGCCATGGCTTCTTCTGCCCCATGAAGTACAACTGGTCTACCACGTTTTATTCACTTGCTCCTTGGAAAACTGCTTTCAGCCCAAGTAAGGAAGGAAACGAACTGGTTGTGTGAGTCTGTTCACAGATTTTGTAGGCTTCCACCGTGTTCAACGGGCATTCCTTCAAAGGGTGCTTCTTTCTGCACTGTGGCAGAATATGGCCATGGTTTTTTCCAACTCCATTTGCTTTTTTTTTCCTGTAGAGTGTCCATTTGGGCTAAAAGTTTGCTTATAATATCGGTCTTTATATTGTTAAATAGATTTCCAATATTTACTTTTGTGACCCCTCCACCTGAAGACTTCGATGACTGAACCCCTTGCCCACTTCTTGCAGCCCCCCGCGAACATTTAATACAATAATCACAGATAGTTTCGAATTTTTCTTTCGAAATATCCCCTTTTCCTACTATATTCAGAAGTTGCAGGGATTCTTCCCTAAGTTCTCGGAGAAGAATGATATTTATAATTTCCTTGTCCAGGTTACTATGTCTGGACCTCTGAAATATGTATTTAAATCTTTCTACATAGTCCTCCATATTTTCATCCTCTTTCTGTGAAAATTTAAAGATTTCCTCCCTAATGTCATGGGACTTATAATAATCTTGGTATTTCTCTAAGAAAGTTTCTTTCATCCCTTCCCATGAGGTAATCGTGCTCCCTCCTAAACCCATGAACCATCTCAGGGCCATCCTCTTTACGGTAGCAAGAAATATCTTCAATTTTCGGGCATAAACAATATAGTCATATCCGTGACAAAAAATATCAAATTCAAAAAGGAGCATGTCAGGGTCTTCAGAAGAAAGCCCGTGGAAACTAGGCAAGGCTGTTAAAGGGATGGGTCTCATTGGTGCATAACCTGTAACATTTCTGATGGGAAAATCAATAGAGGAACTTACAGGTACCATAAATACCCTCCAATACTAACTTGGAATTTTGATTGGTTCTGCAGTTGGTATTTTGAGTGATTCAATGGTAGAAGGTTGCACCGTGCTCCCCTGGTCCTTTGGTGACTCAAAATATTTCAAGAATTATTTCACCAAATCAAAATCATTTGATTCATCTGTAGGAATTTTTATAGCACTGCCTTGGTATCATGGGGATGAAAACCCTTTCAGAGGTTTTTCTTCCCAGTTAGATTTGCTCAGTTCTTCTAATCCCCTACTTTCCACTTCTTCCCCTTCTGCTACTCATAAGGATATCTCCTCCAATGATACCCCATTTATTAAATATTCTGTTGTGGACAGAACACCTTCTCGTACTGTGGATGGCACTGGTTGCTCCACAAACTTCCCTTCGGACTTCGTCTGAACCCTAACCCTATTAGCAGCATGGGACGATGCCTCAGATCTAGATTTTTCAATAATTTCCTAAATGTATGTCTTCCTTCCCAGATCCTTCCCCTTCTTTGGGGGTCCTCCTCTACCCCTCTTATTCAAATCCTTGTTCATATAAATTGTGAAGAGGGTTCATCAAAGTAACAACAATCGCTTAGGAACCGGAGCAGGACATATAGCTTCCTCCCCGGGATGACATAATAAATTCAAAAAAACAATAAAAAGAATAAAAAAAAGGAAAATCAAAGTTCAGGACCTGAAGTAGGGAAATCAATTACCATCCTCGGGACGAGAAATTTTCCTGAAGAAAAAAAATAAAATCAAAAAACTGGAAACTATGCCTAGGACTTAGAGTAGGGTTTCAAAATACCTTCCCCAAGCCAAGGGGTTTATTTTAATGAAAAAAATAGAACAAAACAGAAATAAAAGCAACATGCTATGCTCAGGACTTGGAGCAAGGTAATAAATGCCCTCCCTAAGACGAGAGATCAATTCTATAGAAAAACAAATAAAAAGCAGGAAAGAAAAACACAAAGCGCTTACACTCAAGACTTGGAGTAGGGCAATAAATTCCCTCCCCTCAGAAAAGAGATTAATTCTACAGGAAAACAAATAAAAAGCAGGAAAAAAAATCACAAAGAAATTACACTCAAAACTTGGAGTAGGGTAATAAATTCCCTCCCCTAAGATGAGAGATTGACCCTTAGATCTATTGCAGATCCTATTCTTGCACCTGTTAGCCTTCCACAGAACCGGCACCAAAATTTTTCTATCTGGATATGAACAGAATTCAACCCTTTCTCCACATAAATTATCAACTCGAGAGCGTTAGTTATTTCAAGGCTAATGGTAAAGTATATGCAGATACAAGCACATGACCTGTTGTAGATCACAGGTTTAAATCCATATCACACAGACCACTGTAACAATAATTAAATAAACTTTAGAATTTAAAGGGAATTCACATCAATTAAAATATTAACTGTAACAGTAGTAATAAAATCACACTAAACCATAAAACAATGCAAGAAAGAAAGACACATCACCTGATCAGAAGAGTTGGCCCAACTCTCTGATCAGGGCTACGATAAACTCATGAACTATAGAAGAAACAACAGGCTATTGTGCATTCGGTTAATGATAAAAAAGGATTTGTTACAAGATCTGTATGTAAAAGGGCATAACCTATAATTCACAGCCCACAGGCCTCTTTAAAAAAATATCCTGGAATCCACTATTCCCCTCAGTAACCCCATAGTTACAAAAATACATCTTGTTACAACAACAACCTAGTTGCCCAGAAGGAAATCATAAAAAGGCCTGAAATGGCGTTGGTACAGACAAGTCTGTTACGTTGTAACAACAAATAAGGAAAACATTGGAGATGATGGGTTTTTCCTCGACTCATGACTACAATGCTCCTGTTTTAGCCAAATTTGAATAAATATCAGAGTTAATATTTAAAAAGGTAAAACCTCCATGAAAAATACTTCATTAATCAAATATCCCATGAAAGATAAGGAAAAGTGTTTTACCTCATACGTTTAAGAGTAATAATGGCACAAAGAGATAGAAAGATAAGGTAAAATGGAAGAGAAAAGTATACAAATTTGGTACCCAATAGCATGAGAACACTCGAAGAAGATTTTACTAGTAAGAAACTAGATGTTTCTCACTTTAAGATTCTTGGCTCATTTGTTTATGTTCATGTGACCAGGAATGCTAGGAAGAAGCTGGAGCCGACTGTTGAAGTTGGGATATTTGTGGGGTACACAGAAACACCCCATAATTATTGTGTGTATTTTCCAAATAGTCGAATGATTGTGGTGCGATGGGATATAAAATTCAATGCGGAGAAAGCCATGAATTTGTTGCTTGAGAAGGAGCTAGACTTGCATGCAGAGGAGGAATTGCCTATTCCCAAAGATGAGTCTCTAGATGTGGATCAGCCACAGGAGGAGGTCCATGGAGTGGAGGAGTCCACTCACGCAGAGCTAAACATAAAAAATGACAGAAGTCATACCACAGAACCTGAGAGGCTGAAGCTTGATGCGGCATAGAATGTAGGAGTACCTACTTCATAGTGCAGATAGATACAGTCTCCTAACCAATTCAATGGATACATGGCTCTCATGAGGAAATGTATTGTGACTGAGCCATCTTCCTTTCAGTAAGCAGTGCACGAGCCCACATGGATAGATGAAATGGTGGAGGATTATGACTCCATTTTCAGAAACAGTGCTTGGGAAATTGTTCCAAGGCCGATTGATAAATTAGTGGTAGGTTTAACATGGATCTACAAGGTAAAGAAAGCTACTGATGGGAGTGTTGAGAAGTATAAGGCAAGATTTGTGGCTCGAGGCTTCTCACAGATCGAGGGGATTGATTATGAAGAAACCTTTGCACCTGTCGCACGGTATTATTTCATAAGGACCATCCTTTCTCTCTCAACGTAGATGCGTTGGCACATTCATCAGATGGATGTGAAGACTGCATTCCTTAATGGGATTATTGAGGAATAAGTGTACATTGAGCAGCCTAAAGGATTTTAGATCTTCAGCAGCGAGTCGCATGTGTGCAGACTCAAAAGAATGTTGTATGGGCTAAAGTAAGCACCTCGTGCTTGGTACGCTCAGATCGAAAACTATTTCACTGGACTTGGATTCACCAAAAGTGAGGCAGATGCAAACCTATACTATATTGTGGTGGAGGGTAAGATTTTAATCATTTTTCTTTATGTTGATGATTTAATACTAACTGGTGATGAGCAACTAATACATTCATGCAAGGAGGACCTTGCAAAGGAGTTTGAGATGAAGGATATGGGCCTCCTTCACTATTTCCTTGGATTGGAAATATGGTAGCGAGAAGGTGAAATTTTTGTGTCTCAAGGCAAGTATGCAAGGGAGATACTTCATAAGTTTCACATGGAGGGCTGCAAACCCATGGATACTCCTCTTCTAGGAAACTAGAGGAAAGAGTATGCTACATCTAGAGAGATAGTGGATGCTACTGTCTATCGACATTTGGTGGGTTCGCTCATGTATTTAGTTAATACAAGACTAGACATATGCTATGTGGTGAACCAACTTAGTCAAGTGATGGTTAAGCCTACCAAGCTCTTTTGGAAAGTGAGCAAGCATGTTTAGAGATATCTCAGGGGCACATCTGAGTATGCCTTATGGTACAGACAGATGGATGAGGTGAAGTTGCATGGCTTGAACGTGGATGCAAATTGGGTAGGCATCCCAAAAAACAGAAAGAGCACATCAGGAGGGGTTTTCAGTATCGTATCTACAGTTATTTATTTGTACAGCAGGAAAGAAAGATCTGTGGCACTCGGTTCAGCAGAAGCAAAATACATGGCAGTGATTCAAGCTGCATGTGAGGCTATCTGGATGAGGAAGATGTTGGTCAGTTTTTTTAGTTCTCATTTAGATCCTACAGTGATTCATTGTGATAATTAGAGTTGCATTAAACTCTTAATTAATCTTGTGTTTCATGATATATATAAGCATATAGATATCTAGTATCATCATATTAGAGATTATGTGTAGCGTAAGATCATGTTGCTTCAGTACATTCCAACGGAAGATCAGGATGCAGATATTTTAACGAAGGCGCTCACTAGGAGAAAATTCAAATGCCATAGAGGCAGGATCGGGGGTGAAGGATAATCCCTTTCTTATTGAGAGGGAGTCTTGCGATTCAACAATATTATGATCCTAGTGAAAATTAAGCACCTACACTAGGTGGGGCCCACAGGCTATTTTTAGGTGATGTGTCTATTTTTAGAATTTGGATCAAAGTCTATTTTTAGCAGTAAGCTATTTATAGATGGTTGAGAAAATTATATGGATGGATGGGCATATAAGTTTGGAATGCATGTGCAAAGTTGTTTCGTGGAATGCATGTCTAAAATTAGAATGCATAAAAAATTAGACAATAAATAATTATTTATTTTCAATGAGCACTTGGAACTAGTTAACTGAAGTGGAAAATCAGTTAGCTAAGTGGATTTCGAGTTGAAGTGGTTGGTTGGTGGACCATGCAGTGGACTTCATGTAACTGAGTGATACAAACTTGTAACAGAGTTATATGTGTAGTTATGTGAGTTGTTATTTAGTTTAACTCAGTTAAGTGAGTTAAAATCAGTTGTGCTAGTTGTAACTGGTTGTAACTAAAGATACACTAGTAAAAGATTAGTGAATTAATTATTTAATTAATTCACAAGAAGTGGTCTCACATGGAACTGAAGAAATACTACTGTTAACTACATGCATGTCAGATCTAGTGGAGACCTAGTTGAGAGATAGGTGAAAGGGCCTGGTTGACTATCAGTTGTGACTATAGTGGTGCATTCAATGCATCTACACACACATTGGAGATGCCAATGAGGATTTCGCAGTGAAGGTAAGGAAATATTGAATTCGTTCAGGGATCTTCATCATCAGGGATTACGCAGTGGAGGCAGGCTGTCAGGAGGCAGTAAATTGGTGCATGTGTGAGCCACTTTTTGTATGACAATGTGAGAAGATTATATATTGTACCGAGAGTTCTTGGAGTAGAGTTTTGTATGAGATCGTTTTATGATCCATGATATACATAATATATGATAGTTGGGTTTTTTAGCTTTATGCCTTCCTGGTAAAAACATCTTGTTATGTGCGATTGATTTTTCTTCATGTGTTTGCAATTGGCGATTAAATTTCTGCAAAAGAATTAAGTAGAAGGATTATGTATTTAAAATTGGATATAATGGTTAGATCAGGAGAGTCTGGTAATACATCATTGTATTTATAAAAAATTTATAATTTTTTTTTGGTTGGAATAGTATTGGAAGGGAAGATTGGCTTTTGTATATGAGGGAAGCATGTCAACGACAAACTATCATGGCATATTTTCATTTGGCGGAAGGGTACAATTTTGTATACCAGTGAAGCATTTCAAGAATAACTATCATTTCTCCTTTCATGTAGAGCCTTACCTGGTAAAAAAAATTCCTCGTTTGAAGGTATTTTATAATTCATCACTATTCATCATTATGAATAGGTATCTATTTTCATAGGTTTTGTTGAAAATTATCAGTATTTTGATAGGAAATATCAAGTACAATAATAAATATTAATTATCTATAATCAATTAAATATTATTAATTTAATATATATCTACTATATGAGTTAAATATCATATTCAAATTTTCTCCTGAAAAAAATATAAATTCTAGTATGATTTTTATAAATTTTTGAAATTTTGGATTACTGCAATATCAGTTACAACAATTTATGGCCAAACATTTGGTAAGATACTTGAAAGTTTAGAAGTAGAGGTTGAGGAAAAACAAAAAACAAGTTCTTGCTGTTAGATATAATGGTTGTAAAGTACATGAAAGAAAATTCCCTTAGGTATTTAGAGGGATGTTTTCTATTTTCATGATGATTTAAAAGATGCGGAAGATATAGGGTTAGATGTTATAACAACACCTTAGCATCAGTCCCTTGAAAACTAAAAAAATAGGGTTAGTAGAACTCTTAACAATTTCCTCTTACTCTTTGTTTAAAAAAATATAAAAATTGTGTATTACTTTCTGAAAGACCCAAGAAAACAATCTTTGTTAAAAAAAAAAAAAAAAAAAAAAAAAAAAAAAAAAACTTATTAAATTTTATGTTGCATCAATGTGGGTAAAAGAAAAAGAAAACACAGTGATTTATATTGGCTTTTTCCAAGAAAAAAATTAAAAAAAAATTAGAGGCAATAGAAGCTCCAAACCACAATATTCAATATAAAAATTTTGCACTGCCATTTGTTTGTACCATGCAACTAAATTTAATAAATCAAGAATGTCATATTTTTTCGTTTAGGTTTTTAGCAGAATCAAAAATATATATTAATGCATTGAACCTTCCATAATATAGTAGAATACGAGAACTATAATCCATGTTTTATTTTCCTTTGTCATTCAATAGCATGAGAAGCACCAATTCAAATTTTCATAGCCTAGAACGGTTCAACTAGTTTGCCAAACTTTCCCCTGAGTAGATAGAAAAATTATTTATTTTCTATAAATAAAAGTTTCAAAAAAAGTTGAGGAAGCAGGTAGAGACATGTAAGAGTCCTGCGCCCTGTACGTTGAATATGAAAAGAATTGAAAAATCAAAAGAAGTGGAGCAGAGGATTTCTCTTCTCAATATTACAAATAAGTTAAATAAGACTACATTGGAGACATCAACATTAAATGATTGCACCGACTAAGTGAAATTGAACTAATACACTTGGATGGACGGTTTTGACACCTAGCAGGTGGTTGGAATTAGATTCTCCAACACACCCCCTTAATTACAACCACATAAAAATTTAATTAATATACCTGCTGGTCAATGTCTCGGCGAGGCTTATAATTTAAAATAAACTTGACTTCAACTAGATTTAGTTTTCTTCTTCTCTTCTTCCAAATCTTGTAGCCTCTAAATTGTTTCAAAATTTTATTCTTGTTGTATTCTTCTAACCTCTGTTTCTTCATTTGTTGGTGTAGGTCTTCTATTGTTCCACGTTGTCTAAGCATGTCCTAGACATCTTCAAGAAATGACTTGTATGTGGGCTGCTACCACATATTGTCTTTTGTAGTACGTTTTTCATCATCAATCTGCTCTTTTCCAAATCGCTTTTCATCATCAAGCCGTTGCAACATAAGATCAGAATAATATTTTATCTCTTCAAAACTCCAATACCTAAAAATTTCTTTGGTTTGTTCATCATGAATGCCATCTTCAACATTCATATCTACAGCTTCCATGTAGACCTCATCTAGACATGGTGTTTCAAGCCATGTTTCAAGAAAATTCAACTCTTTTTCATAATCATCACGTGTACCTCCACATTGGAAATAAAAGTTAGAATTAAAAATATTTGCAGAACGACATTGGTTCTGGTCTTTCTATTTTACAATGAGAGCTTTCTCTTGTTGTTTTTCCTTCTCTTCTTCTGTCTCTATCTCTATTTCTCTTTGTCTCTTGGTTTTGTTCCTTTTTCTCCGCTTCTGCCTATCTCTGTTTCTACTTTCCCTTTTCATAATTATTTCTTTGTCTCTATTTTATCTTTGTGGGCTTCCTTCTCTGCATCTATCTCTATCATTGTCTCTGTCTCTATCTTTTTCTTTGTCTCTTCTTCACTAACTTGTGCTACTGCAAGTAGGTTTTCTTCCACTGACTCAAGTGGGATTTTATCACTGAATAACATTATGATTATACGATTTTCTTGTTGCATCATCTTCAACCAATCATAATTTTCCAAAAATTCTTTATCAAAGTTTATATCAAAAATATTAATCAATAGATTTACCATAGTAGTTTTACACTCATCAGAAAGCTCAGTCACTAGATTCACCAAATCGTCGTCAGCATGCTCTATTGCAGGAATCACCAAATCATCGTCAGCAAGCTCTGTTGCTAGAATCGCCAAAAAATCATTAGCAATTCTGTTGCTGTTATCACCAAGCTGTCACCAGAAATCTCTGTAGTTGGATTCATTAAATCATCATCAACAAGCCTTGTTGCTAGAATCACCAAGTCATTATCAACAATCTTTGTTTCTGGATTCATCAAATCATCATCGGCAAGATTTGTTGTTGTAATCACCAAGTCGTCATCAGCAAACTCTGTTGTTCGATTCATCAAATTGTCATCAGCAAGTTGTGTTGCTGGATTCACCAAATCTTCATCAACAAGCTTCATTGTTGGAATCACCAAATCATCATCAACAAGATCTGTTGTTGGTATCACCAAGTTGTCACTAGCAAGTTGTGTTGCTGGAATCACCAAATCATCATCCAGTTGCGGCTCTGCAAAATGGGGTTCACGAGCATCTTCGTGCTCTCTCTCTACTACTTCTACAATTTCTTTATAGACATCATCCACTTGTGGCTGAGCATAGTGGAATTCAACAAAATTTTCATCTCATTGTAGACTTGATGCTATAGATCCACTTTCAACTTCAACTTCAATGTGCCCCCTTGCACCAAAACACCTCTCAAGGGTATCCCATGCCTCTTTGGTTGTCTTGGCATCTAAAATCAAGGGAATAATGCTTTCATCCATAGATTCTTTTTTGCACTTTAATGAAAATGCGTCATTTTCCCTCTTCACTTCCAGATCTAAAAATATCTCAAACATCTTTTATTTTTTCTTTAGCATCTTGGCTTTTCCCATTTTTTGAGTATTTGTTGTCCGCAGCTCAACAAAAAAAAAAAAAATTGCATATGCTTCTGTGGTGGCTTCTCTGCTGCGCTTCCAAAAAAAATTAGACTTGCAATTTCTCTACAACCTCAATGCTTTTTGAAAAAAAATGATAAAATCCTCTTCAAAGAAGTTAAAACCTATATATATGAACATTTATTTGAGCATATTTTTTAACCCATAAAAAAACATGATTTTCCTCATATGCACTTCAAAGGCACACCATATCATTTCATAACCTTTTTTTTTAAACAATTATACATGCACCATGACCAATTCTGAAGGCCCCTTTCCCTTTTTTAATTAATGTAAAAGCCCTTTTAAAAATCCTTTGAATACGTTGAACTTCATGCATTGGACTTTCGTAAGTCAATTTAACAAAAACAAAACACCTTAACGCATGTGCTTCAACCCAAACCCGCGTCGGTTTGAAAACAATGTAATTTACTCGAACTAACATGAGGCTTTGCTACAGACTCTAGTGTTAGTAACACTTTTGACTAACGCAGATCTGATAATGCTAACGCAGATCTCAAGAGTTAAGTTTGCGTTAATAACTCATATCTTTGAATGCCTAAGTGCGTTATGCTGATTTTTTTTTTCGTTTTTTAAATAAAAACGATTTTGAGCTGAACTTTCTTCAATTCATTTCGTTGGCACCTTCATTGGCTTCGCCATGGTAGCTGACTTCTTCAGTTAGTGTTTTTTCTTTGCACGAGTCTTATTCAAAATTCTGCTGCTCTGTCAAATATTCCTATTCAGGCTCACATCTACTCTCCATGGCTCCAACTTAGCTCTCGTTACTACTCTCTCTGGGAGTTTTATGTAAACTAGATCTGATACCATGACAAGAATTAAAAACTGAAAAGAAGTGAAGCAGATGATTTCTCTTCTCAATATTACGAATCAATTAAATAAGACTACATTGGAGACATCAACATTAAATGACTACAATGAGACTCAACTAAAACTGGACTAAGTGAAATTGAACTGGGACACTTGGATGGACGGTTTCAACACCTAACATGTGGTTGGAATTAGATTATCCAACTGACTATAGAAAATAATCCATGAATGAACCATCAAATTACTTTATAATTATGAAAAATAGGAGTTTATTCTGCAAAAGAAAAATATTTGAAAAAAATATATAAACCCCAAACTCTTTGGATATAATCGAATAACAAATCTCAATAAAGGAAACCTTGGGTTCGTTCATAATTTGCAATGAAGGTAAGCCATGAATTTGAAGGAGAAGAAAATGGAGGAATACTAGATAAGGGTTATGACACAAGACCTAATGTCATTGAGAAACGTTGAAGATAGAAACAAATCAAAACAAGGACGAGGTTCCATTCACCTTTAACAAGTTGTATCTATAACGAAAAACAAACATAATAGTGTTAAAAAAAAAATGAGGTAATATACCAAATAGTGTTATAAAAAACAATGAGGTAATATTTGGTGCATCTGCTGGAGAAGCTTATTTTATCATTTGTCAAAAGAAGAAAGGAAAGGAAACAAAAATTACCATTGATAAAAACCCTAGCCAACCTGCAACTAATACTCTGAATTTATTAAATTAATTTAACCTAGAAATGAACATTACATTACAAAAAGGGGGGGGTTCTGTAGAATAATGATACCGACAGAGGAAATTCAAAATGAGAGGTTACCTTAAGTTGGAAAGGGGTATAAGATTGATAAACTCGAGAACATAAGCCATTGGTACAGCTGAGAAAAGAAAAAACATAATAGGAATTCATGTAAAATTTGAACCTCGGTCTGTGAGGACATAAGTTAACAGACAACAACAAAATAAAATTACTTCTGAGATAGGAGTGATATCAAATAAATAAATAAAAAATACAATTACTTATCAAAGAGAAGAGACTTTGTGGGCGCTATAAGTAGTTGTGGTTTTAACTCTAGGAATGGTAAGATCATCGTCAGCTAACATAAAGCCCTTGACCAAAAAAATGCGAGGGAATAAGTTACCAGGCAACGAAAAAATAAAATTACTTCTGAGATAGGAGTGATATCAAATAAAAAAATAAAAATTATAGTTACTTATCACAGACAATGGAATGTGTGGGTGCTACAACCAGTTGGATTTTTAACTCTAGGAACGGTAAGATCATCATCAACTAATAGAAAACCCTCAACCAAAAACCCTGTTGGTGAAGGAACCATCAGTAAAGAAAAGCCAGATAAATCTAGAAAACAAGAACAAAACCCTAAGGTGGTGCAGGTCCTTTAACTCCAGTAATGAAATAAAATAGGATGAGGATGCCACTAGAACTGTGAACTATGGGAGTGAGTTTTTTACTCCCAAAAACTACATTGGCTTTCCTCGTCCATTGTTTTTCCTTAAAAAATGGAGATGCAGGGATATTAATGCATGTAATATCTTCCAAAACCAAGGACCAACAATCATTATCGACTCAGATTTACTATGTGCATTTACTAAATGAATTCTAAATAATTCCACTCGAACTTGGTACATATAAAAAAACATAAGTGTGAACAATCAATTAACATGGTACTACATAGTTGTAAAATTTTATATACATACCCCATTAACCATGTATGTGAGATGGGTTCAAGACTAAAAATAAATAGGAAGAGCATACATGGTGAATTTTTTTTTTTTTTTTTGTAAATTTAGTAGGACCTGTCTATTTTCTATTTTTTAAAGATAAAGTTGCTATACAAAAGATGCAATTTTTGGTAGCCTCAACCTGCCCGAAGGAAACCAAGTCTGTTGGCCACCTCAGAGAGTTATACTCCAACCAAAATTGGTATTGTTTCTTTCTTCTAATAACAGCTAGTAATCCTTGACTATGTCCATAAAAACTGCATATAAAACATAGAGTAAGCCTAATAATGTCCAAAAACATACAAAAAATATCTTAAAAGAGAGAGTTAATCATCAGAAGAATCAACCGGTGTTGGGTCCTTTGCAGTTGACCCTAGCATCTCTGCTTGCTGCAAGTTTTGCAGTTGTTGCTCCATCCTTGCCAGTCTTGCATTGGTTTGAAATTGAACCTTTGTCATTTCCCTCATGTCTTTTTTCATCTGCTGGAGCTCAAACAACAGAGAATAATTTAGATGTTTCTCCTGTGTACTCATCAGTGCTTTTGCAAGCACACATTTGATCTTCCAGTATGTTTTAACAAATTGTTGAAAAAGAGAGACTCTCCCACGTGTACTACCTGGGTCTGAGAGGAAGTCCATTCTGTCCTGAGTATCATCCTCTTCTTCATCAGTATCTCTCTCCCAGCCTTGAATTGTTTTCTGAATAGCTATCGGAATTCCAGTTTCATAGCTTTTTGCTATACCTTCAAGGGTCTGTTTATTGGTTTTTCTTCCTCTTTTTCTTGTTTCTGCAACTTGAGTAAAGTGAATTTTTCTTCCCTTTCCTTTTGTCATTACAACCTGAGTAACCCTGTTCCTGCTTTGAATTGAGAAAAATCCTATATATGGAACAGTAGCCACATGGTGAAAAAATTACTGACAAATCAATTCATATATTAAATTACAAGCCACATAAATAGTTCTCATGAGATCCATCATATTCCAAACAAGGAGAATATTGTTGAGAAAATCTCTCAATAAAAATCCAACAACCCAGTCATACCTATTTACTAATGTAAGCATTATTTCCAAGTCCCCCTTTTAATGCTTACATTTACATCATTACAAATATTATTACATGAACCATAAATTACATATAGCCTCATATGTTTGGTTGGTCTTTCCCGACACTTACCTCCACTATGAAATCTCTCGAACAACACTCTTTTAACCACGAAATTTTTCTAGCTTCCTATTCAACTTATTTAAGACAAAACCACCTCTAACCATCTTTCATGAACTTTGTATAATTGACGCTTTTCAATTTTCTAAATAAAAATCTTGATACTGGACCACCTTATCGACAAGCTCCCATTTATCAAAATGGAGCGAACTACATTTTTTATAGTTATATAGGTGAGCTGTCTGATTACTGGGAATATTCAGTAGTCAATTATGCAACTTACCTTTCTAGATACAGGGATCTCTTAAATTTAATTTTGACCTATGCTCTTGAAGCCAAAAGCACAACAAGTCACATCAGCATATAATATACTCATAAAAAAATTAGCAATATGTTCTCTCATTTTAGTTTATCATAATTAATTAATTCAACGTGTGACTGATCTAGAAACTCACAGGATCGACTTGAAGTTAATCCTAGCCATCTTTTAAGGTTTAATCTTTGCCATTGGGGTCCTAGTAAACGATTATAAGAAGAATTCGATGGTCACTTGGAGAATACACTTGAAGAGTTTAATTTCATGAGCAGATCAATTTATAGAGTAGCAACAATGAGTTGTCGGAGAGAGAGCCTGTGAGATCAATGCAGTGAGGAATAGGGGTAGATATAGTGAAGTTGGAGGAAGGATTTTGAATCCCGTGAGTGCATTTACATAGAGGCAGAAGAGCCATAGAGAGTTTGATGTAGAGGCAACTCAATAGCCTCTAGATTTAGTTTTTATTTCACTGGGGAAAGACGTGTTTCAGTGCAAAAATATGGATAATGTTTTTGGAGACTAGGAGAGACATTCTACCAGGAAACAGTAAACCATACGACTTCAGGGGAAGCTGGTTAGAATCGAGTGTAGAAGGTACTGCGTTAGTGTAACGTAGTAGTTACGTAGAGCCAGTCTGGGTGGTCCATCTTGAGCTGAAATCAGAGCCCAGATTTTCCTATGGAGTGAGGAAATTTCTTCACTATATTTTTCTTGTTAGTATTTATTTGTAGGATTTCTAGTTTCTACATCCAGTTGTACTCGGATTATTTCACTGTTGCTTAATAAGAAAATCCTCATCTGTTGCACTGGTTTTCTCAAGTTGGGTTTTTCCAGGGACTTTTGTCCAAAATTTGTTGTGTTATTTTATGTGTGCGTGCTAACATTTCTTCTAGAATTTATTCTTCCATAGATTTTATTTGTGAAGGTTGCAGTTTATTTATTTCGATATTTGTCTTGGCATATAAATTGTTAAATTTAATTAACAGTTAGGAGAAATAATATCAGTTGCCGTAATATGATTCTAGTTTGTATAATTTTCACATGGTTTCAAAGTGCAGTTAATCATTCAGAGAGATCATAAGCGAAAGGAAGGAATTTCCTTGTTCAATGTGGGTAGCATATCGAAATTCCCAAGTCCAACACAATCACTATTCCAAGAGGCCGAGTCACTTGAGGAGATTCAATTTTTCTAATGGAGGGATAAAAAAATTTGATCTCTCTAGATCGAGTAGCTCCAAAGGCATAGGGGTCAGCTCATTATTTTCAATGGGAATATCTCTGGCTATATGTAGAGGGCTTTGTAGAAGTTTCTAGAGAAGAATATGCATCAGTTGGAAGAAGAGCACACACTGAGGGAAAAGTTTCCTCAAGGAAATTTTAGTCTCAAGAATTTCAATTTCCCCTGGAGATCAACAATAATTTTGAGCAGAGTCTCTCACTCTAGAAGGGAATGTGAAAATATAAGTAGCAACTGAGTAGAAGGGAAGGCAATATTTTAGACAGTTCATTGATATGGCCATTCTTGGCCTCGTGATCAGGACAAGTTGGATGGGGCTTCAAAATATGTCATCTGTAAGGGAAGGATGTCCTTCCTTCTAGAAAATTTTATCCTGGAAACATATATTGATGCAGTGGTAGAAGTTCCCACGGATGCATATCAGCTTAAAGAGTACAGAAAGGAGATGGCCCAGGTGAAGAGATTGATCCTATATGGATTCTGGGATCATGTTGTTCTGCATATCATTGGCAAAGATACTTCCAATCAGATGCATAATTATTTAGCCACATTGGATCAGAGTAATTCCAATCACTAGAATATGTATCTAGAAGAGAGTCTAAGATGCATCTAGACGTAGAAAGGGAAAGGCATAAACCCTTTCCTCACTAGGATTCAGGAAGTACAGGATCAATTTTTGGTTGTTAGGGAAGCACCTCAAGGTTGAGAGCTAGTGTGGTTGGCACTCAATTGTGTATCAGTGGATTGGAAAGTATTTGTCCAAAGTATATTGGGAAGAGACATGCTAATAATTTGGTAGAAAATTTGATTTGAATTGTGGGAGGAGGAGATGAGGTGAGCCCTTTTGAAGAGCTCCATCAGTGGCAGTAGTAGTGGATCGAAGCAGGTGAAGGAGGACGAGAATGTGGCACTTTCATCTAAGGGTCCTAGTCAGTGATAGGGGGAACAGAGGAAGAAGAAGAAGTAAATTTCAAAGGTAAAATGCTTTAGGCATGGTGAGCTAAGCCACTATAGTACCAAGTGTCCTCTCAGGAAAAAGGAAAAGGAGGAGAAGCAGGAACAATAACCAGCTTTAACAGAGATCAATAGGCTTTCCTCCAAGCTAGAGGAAGACTTAGCGATGTTTTCCAATATACCACAAGGAGTGAGGCGGAGTGACTTGATTTTGTATCCCAGAGCACTATAGATGGGTAAGATCCTTGAGGTGTCCACCTACTGGATCAATACCTGGCTACAGGGGCCCACACTATTTAGTAGCAAGAGTGAAAATTGCAGAATAGTAGCAGTCAGATGCTTGGGAGCACAGTGTAGAATTAACAGTAGTACAGTTGGAACATAGCAGAGTCAGTAGCTACGCAACGCCTTTAGTAGACAGTGCAAAGGCTAGTAGCAGTTAGGACTCAAGTGATTGATGCATCATACTGAACACAATTGGTTCATTATTTCATATTCTTCTCAATTGCAGTAGTTGCAGTTTCAGCAGAAACAGATGAGTGGGATTTGTAGTGCATATGCAGTGGTGGTAGCAGTTCATCAGGGTCAACAACAACACAAATGCAACTCATATTAGAGTTGTGCAGTGGTTGGTGGGTAAAAATAGCCATACATCAACACTATGACATAAGATGATGCAGAAATAGGGTGTTGTGGCAGTAGGTGCAACATCAAAACACATTCCTCACTAAGAGCGAGTGATAGTTTTTGTAGCATCAAATGTGTTCTAGCCACAAAATTTTGTGGAGAGCTAGAATATAGGAGATCTCCAAAACCCATAAATGTTTTCTGGAAATACCACCTAGAAATGAATTAATTACATGATTACCCAATTTCTAAATTTTTCCTCAGTATAAACTTATAAAATATGGTTAATTAAAAATAATTAATTAAGTCAAGGTGTGAATGATCTATAAAATCACACGAATTGACTTCAAGTTATTCGTAACCATCGATTAAGATTTAATTTTGGTCGTTGGAGCCCCAACAAAGGATTATAAGAAGAAGCCGATGGGCACTTGGAAAATACACTTGTAGAGTTTGATTTCATGAGAATATCAATTTCTAGAGTAGAAGCAGTCATTTTCCAGAGAGAGATCTTGTGAGATCAAAGTAGTGAGGAAGAGGGGCAGAGACAATGAAGATGGACGAAGGATTCTAGATTCGGTGAGTGCATTTGCAGAGAGGTAGAAGAGTCGTAGAGAGGATGACACAGAGGTAGCGTAGTAGCCTCTAGAGGTCATTTCAATTCTTCTAGGTAAAGATGAGTTTTAGTTCCAAAATCTGGACAGTGGCTCCGGAGGCTAGGAGAGACATTTTTCCAGACTGCAGAAAACCATATGGCTTGAGGATAAAATGGTTTGAACTAGGTGCAGAATGCACTGCACTAGTGTGACATAGTAGCTACATAGAGTCAATTTGGATGGCTCACCTAGACCTAAGGTTAGAGCCCAGATTTTCCTGTGGAGTGAGAAAATTTCCTCACTATATTTTTCTTACCAGTATTTCTCTGTAGGATTTCTAGGTTTGGAATCTAGTTGTACTAAGATTACTTCACTGTTGCTTAGTAATAAAACCCTCATATTTTGTACCATTTTCCCAAGCTGGGTTATTTTAGAGACTTTTATCTAGAAGTATTTGTTTTATTTTATGTGTGTGTGCTAGGATTTCTTCCAGAATTTATTCTTCCATAGTTTTCATTTGTGAAGGCTGCAATGTATTTATTTCGATATTTTCCGTAGTAGATAAATTGTTAAATTTAATTAGCAATTAGGAGAAATAATATAAGTTGTTTCAATAGGATTTTGGTTTTCGTAATTTTCACATCTCGCACCTAAAAATGTCGAGAACCACTAATTTGAAATATATTTCTCTGTTCATTAATTGGTTTTGCACCTTTACTAAAAAAAATGGAAAATATTCACAAATCACACAACAAAATCAATTAAAATGAGACTATCCATCTTAGTAGAGACTGGTCTCCTTGTCCCTTGTCTGAGATAATCATCTCTTCTCCTTTGTTTCCCGATATCGATGGTATGATTGTTCACAGGAAAGCATCTCTTCAAAAAGCATCTCCTCTCGATGATAAGGATTTCTCTACCAACATCGAATATTAGATCTTCAAATTGATACAACAAAAGGTAGAGTGCAATCAAAACACAGACAATATTGTCAATGGTAGTTTAGACCTCTTTTCATACATTTCCACACGTAGTAGATAATATTACACTCCACACAAGCTTAGTATCTAGGAAGTGTTCATACGATACACAATTACAAATGCTTCACACAACCCACGTATCTTACACAACGCAAAGGAAATCATTGAAGCTTGAGATCCTAAATTGAATCCAGTCGCAGTATAAAATGACTGATTTCTGCAAGGGAAGAAATTTGGGAGAAATGAATGATTTTGGAAAAATAAGAATATGACACCAAGTGCAGATACATTTTCTTCTTATCCAAAAAAAATCATGATGGAACCTGAAATAATCTTTCACGAATCGCTTAAAGGGATTTGGGATGCATATGGAAGCAAGGACTTGGTCGATGGCTCTGAGTTGTCTGACGATGGGATCCTCCAAAATATGGAGTAAAAGTATTGAATTCACTACAACACACTCGACAGGACTTCAAAAATTACACTTCTTAACAACTACTGCTAGGTTTCTGTAATGCCTTGTTCTTTCATTTCCATAGGCATGTAAACATAGTAAATAATATCGTAGAAGGCTATGGAAAGAGGTTCAGACAGAAGAATCGTTTTATTTTTAGCCATTCCCTAGTTAGCAGTAGCTGTTTCCCCTAATATATTTTATCAATATCCAACAGATGATACACTCCTTCTCCTCATAATTTCACTAGAATGAGCCTCGGATGTAGATTCTGTAATGGAATTCCCTTTAGATACAGCATGAGAGCTCAATTCAATCGTCGTAATTTCTCCTGTCATGTTTGCATGCTTCTCCCATAAAGCTTATTCAAACACCACTCCTTGGTATTTAATTCCGATTGAAGAGAATCTCACAGACAAAGACTTGTTGTGTCCACTAGTACACGATGTTCCCACGGACCTTTTCACTTCAAAGCACTCTAATCATTGGAGACAATGATCATACAAACATAACAACGCACACAAGTAATTTTGTTACTAACAACAACACACAACAACGCACACAAGTAATTTTGTTACTAACAACAACACACAACAACACACCTATACTAAACTATGTACATAAAATTAAAAATCATGTTTCTTCCATCTTTCTGGGCTCTCCCTTGAGGGATTAAAGCCCATAGAGACTCTAATACCATCAAAGAAATTGGAAGAGAATACATGGTGCAAAAATTACCCACAAAAAAATTTGTATAGTACATTGCAAATCCAAATTAAAAGCCACATAAATATTGCTCATGAGATCCAACATATTCCAAACAAGGAGAATATTGTTGAGAAAAACTCTCAACAAAATTCTAACAACCAACAACCCAATCCTACATGTTTATTAATGTAAACATTATTTCCAAGTATGTATTTAAAGGATGTTAAATAGTTTAAATAATACCAATTGAGCCCATCCTAACCCATGAGAATACATTTATGTAAATGGAGAAGGATATGTAGAAGCAATGATTTCCATAATTATGCTCTTAGGGATTTTTTTTTTTAAATATACATGCTGCAGGAAGTCCTAGTAAATGTAAGTCATTGATTTATAATGATAAGTGGTTGATGTGTAATGAGAATAATTATAATAATTATTAAATTTATAACTAATTATATTAATTGATTTTTTTAATAAGCATTATTATAATTAATAAATTAATTAAAACAAATAATCAACTAAATAGTTATTTAATTAATAATAATGATTAATAAATTGATTAAAAATCAATTAAAAAGGTAATTATTGATAAGAAAGAGAGAAAATGTCCCATACACAAGATCGAAAGGATATTTTCCAGTAGACCTTCTTGGAGTGACGCTACATGCCCACAAATAAAATTTTAATTTGGTATCCCACTTCTTTTGATTTTCTGCAATAATCTTTTTAAGAATTTTCACCAAAGTTTTGTTAGAAGACTCTCCTAACGCACTCTTCTGAGGGTGATAGCTAGTAGAGTGAGATAAAATCAGATTATACGTTTCGCAAAAATCAATCAACCTTTTAGACTTAAATACTCGTGCATTGTTTGTTACTAACCTTTTGGGACAACCAAACCTACTGAAAATGTTATCCTCCATTATCTTAATCACTACTTCATCATTTTCTCTTCTTGCTGAGACAACTTCCACCCATTTAGTAAAATAGTCAATTCCTATATTGGAAGAATATTTAGACGATTTCTGAATATTTGGCATTAAAAATTATAATATCGTCGCTGTGTATTTTTCTATGAAGCTTTAACTTGCAGGACACAATGAATCTTTGTGATGCCAATCATATTAATGAGCACATTGCATGAAGTCATCTGACAACAGGGAGTTCATTTGTTTTTCATGGTTATTTCTTAAAAATTTATTGTTATCAATACCATGAATTAGACTGAATATAACACTTTTGATTTTCCTTAATCTGTTTTATTTTGGAATTCAAATTTTGTGTCAGGAAGGAATTGGCCATTTCTTTTTGAACACACTTATGTTCTTTATGCCATTTTTTTGCAGGTTTGGGATGATTGAATGATCATTGAAGGAAAAAAATTGTGAGCACAATTGGTATTCAAAGGAACAATTTCATGAGAAACATAAGAAAAAGTCTATATCCATATCCATCAAGACCATTACCTTTCCTCCCTTTTGAATTATAAATCCAACCAAGAAATTCAAAGCAAGCCACAATTATTTTCCAACCAAGAGTCAGTTGTTCATTTTTTTTTTACATACACTTTTCATTACTCTTTGTATACTCCTAACCCACAAATAAAAGCAAGAAGTTCACTTACATGCTTTTTTCCCATTGTCATTATTATTTTTCGTTGTCGTCTTCCATTTTAATTTTTCTTTTCCTATCTTTTTCATTTCGAAAATAAAGCTTGCTTCAATGCAAATTATTGAGTCCATATTCCTTTGAGTCTAAAATCCTTACAAAAACACCTTGAGTCTTGCATGCCTTAACGACAATTCTTCTTGCTGACAAACAATGGGAATAAATTAATGTCCCTTCTTCGTTGGATCTTCTAGGTACTCAACAACAAAAAAATTATTCATACCTAGCAAGATGTCTTTGGCCATCTTGACTCTCATTTTCATCAATGGTGAGAGTTCTCGTGTTGACTAGTGGCATCCATTAATGGCCACTAATTCAACAATTTCCCGCTATGTTCGACATCAGAACATATATTCACATAGCAGGAATTATGCCAATGACTTTTGAAGACATGAAGACTATAATTTTTAGCATTTTGAAGCAAATGAAGAAGATATGCAGCCACAATAGATCAACACCATTCTATTACTGAAGAATCAGAGGACAGCTACAGAATCAACATCATTTCGCAACAAATTTAACAGTATTAGTAGAAGAAATAAAAGGTCATCTTGACTCTTTTATCCATAACTTATATAGCCACATGAAGAAGATTATGATCATAATTTTACATCCACCACACATGCAGTTCATCCATTTCCAAAGGGTAAGTTAAGAGTGTCATTTTCTAACTTTTTACCATAGAATTCCTTGAAAATCTAGAATGATAATTTTTGGAAAAAACTCTTCTTTTCCTCATTTCATAAAAATGCCAATACTATCAGTTGGGGGGGGGGGGGGGGGGTTAATGTTCATATTCACATTTTTCCACATTCATATCACATTTAAAAACCGACATACTTTCAAAAGATATTAACTATTACATTATATTTATGAGAATACAATGGATTTTCAAAAGTACTTAAAAGATAATTGGATTCAAACACAACATGGTTGTCACACAAGAACCAACCATGATGCAATCCAATAAATATATAGTTTGCAACAATAATCAAATTATCATATGAAAATTTCAAAGATCAAAATTGAATGCAACAAAAAAATATGGTTGAAAAAAAAGAACCAACCATGTTGCAATTCAACTAAAAGACTTTGCAGAAGTATGAAGTTATCAAATGATATCATGCAAAGTTAAGCGAAAGCTCAAAGGATAAAAAAGAATTAATGTAATAGATTGCATGAGGACATGCATTAGATTTAGTTGGGGGGTATGTTAGGCCTTTAAATTTTCATTTACTTCCATTACATTTTTACTTATATTTCTAGATTATCACCTTCACTCCACTTGCATTTCATTACATTTAACTTACCATTACCACTATTGGGTTACATTTGTGTTTTTCCAAACTTTAATAATTCCTAGTATTTTTAAGTGAATTTGTGGTAAAAAAATAGAAAATAATATGCACATACTTATACCTAACAAGTGGAATAATATTTTTTTCATGTATAAATAAAAAATAAGCTTCCAAAAGACTCTTATGTGGCCTCCTAAGATCAAATTCGAATTTGGATGGATAAGATCATGGGATCATAAGGATATGTGTCTCATTTCCTATTTGTATTTTAACTCTAAGAAGACATGTGCCTTATCACTTCCTATTTGTATTGTAACTCTAGAGATATAGGGAGAGATTCATGGACTCTCATTAGTGAGATAGCTTCTCATATTTTGTATAAATAGGGGAAGCTTTCTCTTATCAAATCATGTGTAAAATTGGAGTTATGCTCAAGCTTTGAATACAAAATTATATTTTGGCACCTTACTCATGAATGTTTCTTCATTTTGACTTGGTTTTTCTTACATATGGAGCATCTCGATTTACCATCTCATACTTTTATATCAACTACCTAAAATGTGTGAGATTTACTTGCTTTTATATATTAAAGTTTATTTGTTTTCTTAGTATTAATTTTAGAATGACTATGTAATCTTTTCTTTCCTAAACCATCTCAAGAAGGTAGATTCATCTATTTTCAAATTGGATTAAGTTTGAGGAAATATAGCTCATAGTTGTTTAGTTTCCTTTCATGTTCTGTTATTTACTTTATTAGATCAAACTATCAATTCATTGTATAATTGAATGTTCCTAAAAGATCAGGCTAAGAAGGTGACTTGTCATACTTCCAAGTTGGGTAATTAGATGTTCAACCTATACAATCATTGAGCTTTACTTTTACATGCTTTTACATCGATTTTTAAATCATCATCAGTTGTATAATTGGGTTTTCTTAAATATCATTTCAAGAAGGTGATTTTATCATATTTATAAATTGAATGCTGGAATACCTAACTTATGCAATTATTGAGTTTTCCTTTTTCATGATTTAATTTCTTTCCTAGACTAAAGTATAATCTGTTGCTCGTACATCATCTCAAGAGGGTGATTCTATCATATTGGATGCCGAAATGATTGAACACATCTTAGTTTTTTTTCTTTACATGCTTTGAAATGCTTTCTTAGATTTAAATTTCAATTCCTGCAAGTGTGATTGCACGCGCTATATTTTATTTTGAATTTGTTTTATTTCTTTCATTACTTGATTTCATAGGTTAGTTGAATTTCATTTTCATTATTTGATTTCATAGATTATATGAATTGGTTTTCGTTATTTTGTAGTTAGATTGATCTAAGCTAAAAGACAATTTCTAGCACATACAGTGCATGCAGGCTTCACAAGTTTAAAAAACCCCCGGGTTGACAAATTAAATGATAGGAAATAACTTTTCCCCAACATTTTGGCTTCATTTTCAGTGAAGTGTGCATAGGGACTATCTTTCATTCTAGAGTGTATTTTATTTTGTTTTTATTAACCATTCATGGGCAGAGGATCTAAAATGCAGCCCAAAGACTACATTGAGGAATGGTATCAAAAATCGATTGCGCCACAAAATTCATCAATTCTTCAAGAGATCGTTACAGCAAATTGAAATATCAAAACGATTTTTCATATCATTACAAAAAACCAGGTACATTTTTCAAGTTTGGATATGAATATTTCAAAGATTCTAATCCGTAAATGGCTTCATTGGAAGCATGAATATATATATATATATATATATATATATATATATATATATATATATATATATATATATATATATATATATATATATATAGTTTTTTTAGATAGGTAGAAAAAATAAAAATAAAATCAAACTTAGCTAGAGTTTTTTATTTTTTATTTTGTTTTCAAAAAAATAGTAATCAACGTTGATTAATTCATTTTGAATAAATTTCAGTGACACAGTAAGAATCACTTTGTTTTTATCACCATTAGAAATAAAATTTGTGTGTGAAAATATGAATGTATTTGACGATGCTAACTAGTATGCTCTCTTCCCGCGCCTCGTTGCGACTTGGAAGATCAGAAAATCAGATCAGTCAATTTAAAAATTAAAATTCTAAAATTCATTAAAAATTTTGCTAGAAATTGATCTACAATTCTATTGAAAATCGTCGTTCGAGTCATGATATTTTTTTTTTATCGGTTCTGCAAATTTTAATGTTTTGCACCCTGTCAATATTTTTCTGATTTATTGAATTGCATGTGCATAATTGTTTTTAAAATATATGTATATGTTAAAAAAAAAAAAATGTAACATATGTAATTAAAAAAAAAAAAAATAAAACATTTTTATACAAAAACAATTAAAAGAAAAAAAAAGAAAAAAAAAACATAAAAAAAAATTCAAAACAACGAATGGCCTATGGAAAGGAGGCCCACGCATATTCGTGAGGCCAGCCTTTGGCTTGGCCTTACACATATGTGCAGGCCTCCAATCCACACAAAGACCCATGCACTGCAATAAAAAAATAAACTTCTCTTTTCCATATTCGATCTTCCTCAAGCAACAGTTATTAGAAATCGATTTTAAAAGTTGCAAAAAAAGACAATGAAGGTGTATCGGATGAAGAAACTGTTGATGAAGAGAAGGTTGTAAATTTCTTATGAAGAGAAGATTTCAGATTCAACTCCAGAGACAGACAATGAAAGTGTATCAAATGAAAAAACTGTTAATGAAGAGAAGATTGTAGACTGCTGATAAAGAGAAGATTGCAGATTCCATTACAGGTAATTGGAATGAGGGTGATCAATCTAAAATTCTCTATTAGAGACAAGCCATTACACATCAAAACCCGCAAATAAAAAAAAACAAAGCACAACAATTATAGTTTGTTGTAGAAGTAATTGCCAGAAAACGAAATTGC
Organism: Pinus albicaulis; assembly: GCA_034641835.2. Lineage (NCBI taxonomy): Eukaryota > Viridiplantae > Streptophyta > Pinopsida > Pinales > Pinaceae > Pinus > Pinus albicaulis. The sequence continues at coordinate 478,869,872 of CM076569.1, read as the reverse complement.
CAGAAATGTGTAACTCTTAAAAACACATTATTTTAAAATGCATTTTCTGAGAAAACCGAGGCGAATTAGAAAAAAAATAAAACAGGGGTTTTTTTGAGAATGGGGTGAGTTAGGTAACTCACACATGATTTGCTGGATTTCGTACCATTTGGGAGAAATTCATGTCTCTTCGAAGCTCCATTTTGTAGATTCCGTGAGTGGAAATTGATTTATTTTGAACGGTTTAAACATGGCAAGTTGAAAGCAGAAGAATCAAAGTGAATAACAAACTCTACTCCATATGGCATGTGATATAAGAGTCCAATTTGATTTAATAAATTTGATTTTAGACACATGTGTCTCATTCCATATGTGTCTCATAATTAAAAAATATAATAATAATAAATAAATAAATAAATAAAAATAAAATATGTATATATATATATATAATAAAAAAATAAGAAACAAAAAAATTTGCATATACAATCGATTTATTGAAACAAATTATATGGCGAAAAATACTTGCAAAATTTGATCGAAATAATTTTTCGTGCAAGTGCTTTTTTTTTAACTGCTTCAAATATTTTTGACAACATGATTTTGCAGCACAAATGACGCGATTCAATTTGACAGTGACTTTTAGAACAATAGGAAGAATATTTATATGATCTCTAAATAGTTGGCATTAAAAATTATAATATTGTTGCTGTGTATTTTTTTATCAAGCCTTAACTTGTAGGACACAGTGAATCTTTTTGATGCCAATCATATTACTGAGCACATTGCATGAAGTCATCCAACAATAGGGATTTAATTTCTTTTTCATGGTGATTTCTTAAAAATGGATTGTTATCAATATCATGCATTGGACTGAATATAACACTTTTTATTTTCCTTAGTTTGTTTTATTTTGGAATTCAAATTTTACGTCACGAAAGAAATGGCCATTTCTTTTTTAACACACTTATGTTCCTTATGCCAAGTTTTTGCAAGTTTGAGATGATCAAATGATCATTGAAGGAACCCCATTGTGCGCACAATGGGTCTTCAAAGGAATAATTTCATGAGAAACGTAAGAACAAGTCCATATGTATATCCATCAATACCATTACCTTTCCTCCGTTTTGAATTATAAATCCAAACAACCAATTCAAATAAAGCCACAATTATTTTCCAAGCAAGAGTCAGTTGTTCACTTTTTTTTCACATACACTTTCCATTACTCTTTGTGTACTCCTAACCCACAAATAAAAGCAAAAAGTTCACTTACATGCTTATTTCCCATTGTCATTATTATTTTCCATTGTCATATTCCATTTTCATTTTCCATTTCCTATCCTTTTCATTTCACAAATAAACCTTGCTTCAATGCAAATTTTTGATTCCATAGTCCTTTGAGTCTAAAATCCTTACGAAAACACCTTGAGGCTTACATGTCTTAATGGCAAGTCTTCTTGCTGACGAACAATGGGAATACATTAATGTCCCTTGTTCATTAGATGTTCTAGGTACTCGACAACAGAAAAATTATTTGTACCTAGCAAGATGTGTTTGTAGATCTTGAATCTCATTCTTATCAATGGTGAGAGTTCTCGTGTTGACTAGTGGCATCCATTAATGGCCACTAAGTCAACAATTTCCTGCTATGTTTGACATCAGAACATCTATTCACATAGCAGGAATTATGCCAAGAAGTTTTGAAGACATGAAGACTATCAATTTTAGCTTTTTGAAACAAATGAAGAAGATATGTAGATGCAACAGATCAACACCATTTTGCAACTGCAGAATCAGAGGACAGCTGCAAAATCAACATCATTTCACAACAAATTCAGTAGTTTTAGTACAAGCACTAAAAAGTCATATTCACTCTTTTATCCATAACTTATACAGCCACATAAAGAAGATTATGATCAGAATTTTACAGCCACCACACATGCATCTCATCCACTTCCAAAGGGTAAGTTAAGGTATGTCATTTTCTAACTTTTTACCATAGAATTCACTGAAAATCTAGAATGATAATTTTTGGAAAAACACTTATTTTCCTCCTTTTATAAAATTTCCAATACCATGAATTGGGGGTGGGGGTGGGAGTGGGGGGAAGGGGGGTACATTCATATTCACATTTTTCCACATTCATATTGCATTCAAAAGCCCACTTACTTTCAAAAGATATTAACTATTACATTATTATTATTATGAGCATACAATGGTTTTTCAAAAGTACTTAAAAGATAATTGGATGCAAGGACAATCATGGTTGTCACACAAGAACCAACCATGATGCAATACAATAAATATATACTTTGCAACAATAATCAAATTATCATTATGCAAAGTTCAAAGATCAAAATTGAATGCAACAACAAAATATTGTTTAAACACAAGAACCAACCATGTTGCAATTCAACTAAAAGAATTTGCAGAAGTATGAAGTTATCAAATGATACCATGCAATGTTAAGCCAAATCTCAAAGGATAAAAAAAAAAAATGTAATAGATTGCATGAGGACATGTAATAGCTTTAGCTGGGGGGTATGTTGGGGCCTTGCAATTGTCATTTACTTCCATTAAATTTGCAGTTATATTTCCATATTATCACTTTCGCTCTACTTCCATTTCATTACATTTACCTTACCATTACCACTATTGGGTTACATTTATGTTTTTCCAAACTTTATTAATTCCAAGTATTTTTAAGTGAATTTGTGGTTAAAAATTAGAAAATAATATGCACATACTTATACCTAACAAGTGGAATGAGATATTTGTCATGTATAGGTCAAAAAGAAGCTTCCAAAAGACTCTTATGTGGCCTCCTAAGACCAAATTCTAATTTGAATGGAGAAGATCATGTGATCATAAGGATATGTGTCTCATTTCCTATTTGTATTGTAACTCTAAGAAGACATATGCCTTATCACTTCCTATTTGGATTGTAGCTCTAGAGATATAGGGAGAGATTCATGGACTCTCATTAATGAGATAGCTACTCAACTTTTTTATAAATAAGAGAATATTTCTCCTATAAAATCATGTGTAAAATTGGATTTATGCTCAAGCTTTGAATACATAACTAGATTGTGGCACCTTACTCATGAATATTCCTTCATTTTGACTTGGTTTTTCTTACATATAAAGCATCTCGATTTACCATCTCTCATACTTTTAGATCAGCTACCTAAAATGTGTGAGATTTACTTGCTTTTATGGATTAAATTTCATTTTCTTTCTTAGTATTATTTTTAGAATGATTGTGTAATCTTTACTTTCCTAAACCATCTCGAGAAGGTAGATTCATCTATTTTCAAATCGGATTAAGTTTGAGGAGATAGAGCTCATAGTTGTTTAGTTTCCTTTCATGTTCTGTTATTTACTTTCTTAGATCAAGCTATCAATTAATTTTATAATTGAATGTTCCTAAAATATGAGGCTAAGAAGATGACTTGTCATACTTACAAGTTGGGTGATTAAATTTTCAAATTATACAATCATTGAGCTTTATTTTTACATGGTTTTACATTGTTTTTTAGATCCTCATTCAATTGTATAATTGAGAGTTCTTAAATATCACTTCAAGAAGGTGATTTTATCATATTTCTAAACTGAATTCTTGAATACCTAACTTATGCAATTATTGAGTTTTCCCTTTGCACGCTTTAATTGCTTTCCTAGACTAAAGTATAATCGGTCACTCATACATCATCTCAAGAGGGTGATTCTATCATATTGAATGCTAAAGTGATTGAACATACTTTAGTTTTTTTTCTTTACATGCTTTAAAATGATTTCTTAGATTAAACTTTCAATTCTTTCAAGTGTGATTGTGTGCGCTAGATTTTCTTTTGAATTTGTTTTCTTTCATTTCGTTATTTGATTTCATATATTAGTTGCATTTCATTTTCATTATTTGATTTCATAGATTAGATGAATTGGTTTTCGTTATTTTTTAGTTAGATTGATCTAAACTGAAAGACAATTTCTAGCACATACAATGCACGCATGCTTCACAAGTTTACGAAATCCCCGGGTTGACAGATTAAATGACAAGCAATTAGTTTTCCCTAACATTTTGGTGTCATTGCTGGGGAAGTGTTCATATGAACTATCTTTCAGTCTAGGGTGTTTTTTATTTTGTTTTTATTAACCATTTATGGAAAGAGGATCTAAAATGCAGCCCAAAGACTACATTGAGGAATGGTATCAAAGAGTGATTGTGCCACAACATTCATCAATTCTTCAAGACATCCTTGCAGTAAATTGAAATATCAAGACGATTTTTCATATCCTTACAAACAATCAGGTACATTTTTCAAGTTTGGATATGAATATTTCAAAGATTCTAATCCGTAAATGGCTTCATTGGAAGCATGAATATACTTAACAATAAAAAATATATATATAGCTTTTTTAGATAGATAGGAAAAATAAAAATAAAACCAAACTTAGATATAATTTTAGATTTTTTTTAATTTTTTTTTCAAAAAAATAATAATCAACGTTGACTAATTCATTTTGAGCAAATTTCAGTGGTGCAGTAAGAATCACTTTGTTTTTATCACCATTAGAAATAAAATTTGTGTGTGAAAATATGAATTTATTTGACGACGCTGACTAGTATGATCTCTTCATGCACCTCGTTGCAACCTGGAAAATCAGAAAATCAGATCAATCAATTAAAAAATTCAAATTCAAATATTCATTAAAAATTTTGCTGGAAATTGATCTACAACTCTATTGAATATCGTCGTTTGATTCATGATCCTTTTTTTATCGTTTCTACAAATTTAAATGTTTTTTACCCTCTCAACATTTTTCTAATTCATTGAATTGCATGTGCATAATATTATTTTTAAATATATGTAGATATTTTTTATAAATTTAAAAAAAAGATGTAACATATGTAATTTAAAAATAAAAATTAAAAAAAAATCAAAATAACGCATGGCCCGTGGAAAGGAGGCACACGCATATGTGTGAGGCCGTCCTTTGGCTTGCCCTTATGCATATGTGTAGGCCTCCATTCCACGCAAAGACCCATGCACTGCAATAAGAAAGGAACCTTCTCTTTTCCATATTCGTTCCTCCTCAAGCAGCAGCTATTAGAAATCGATTTTAAAAGTTGCAGAGACAGACAATGAAGGTGTATTGGATGAAGAAATTGTTGATGAAGAGAAGATTGCAAATTACTTATGAAGAGAAGATTCCAGATTCAATTGCTAAGACAGACAATGAAAGTGTATCAGATGAAAAAATTGTTGATCAAGAGAAGATTGCAGACTACTGATGAAGAGAAGATTACAGATTCAATTAAAGGTAATTAGAATGAGGGTAATCAATCTGAACTTCTCCGTCAGAGAGAAGCCATTAAGTATTAAAACCTAGAAATAAAAAAATCAAACCACAGCAATTTTAGTTTGTTGCAGAAGTAATTTCCAGAAATGCATAATTGTTAAAAACACATGACTTTAAAACGCATTTTCTGAGCAAACCAAGGTGAATTATAAAACAATAAAACATGGTTTTTTTTTTTGGAACGAGGTGAGTTAGGTAACGCCCAAGCGATTTGATGGATTTCACAACCATTTGGGAGAAATTCAGGGTTCTTCGGAGCTCCGTTTTGCATATTCCGTGAGGGAAAAATGATTTGTTTTGAACCGTTTAAACATGGAAAGTTGAAAGTAGAGGAATCCAAGTGAATAACAAACTCTGCTCCACATGGCATGTGGTCTAAGAGTCCAATTTTATTTAATAAATTTGATTTTAGACATGTGTCTCATCATAAATAAAAATAATAATAAAAACTAAAACTAAAAATAATATATATATATATATATATATATATATATATATATATATATATATATATATATATATATATATATATATATATATATATAATGCATATGCAATCGATCTATTGAAGCAATTTATAAGGCGAACAATAATTGCAACATTTGATTGAAATAATTTTTTGTGCAAGTACTTTCTTTTTTACCGCTTCAAATATTTTTGACAACATGATTTTGCATCACAAATGACGCGATTCAATTTAACAGTGACTTGCAGAACAATTGGAAGAATATTTAGATGATTTCTGAATATTTGGCATTAAAAATTATAATATTGTTGCTTTGTATTTTTCTATGAAGCTTTAACTTGCAGGACATAGTGAATCTTTGTGATGCTAGTCATACTACTGAGCACATTGCATTAAGTCATCCGATAACACGAAGTTGATTTAATTTTCATGGTGATTTCTTAAAAATGGATTGTTATCAATATCATGAATTGGACTGAATATAACACTTGATTTTCCTTAATCTGTTTTATTTTGGCATTCAAATTTTGCATCAGGAAGGAATTGGCCATTTCTTTTTTAACACACTTATGTTCTTTATGTCAAGTTTTTGCAGGCTTTGGATAATGAAATGATCATTGAAGGAAACCAATTTTGCACACAATTGGTCTTCAAAGAAATAATTTCATCAGAAACATAAGAACAAGTCCATATCCATATCCATCAAGACCATTACCTTTCCTCCCTTTTGAATTATGAATCCAACCACGCAATTCAAATCAAGCCACAGTTATTTTCTAAGCAAGAGTCAGTTGTTCATTTTTTTTTACACATACACTTTCCATTACTCTTTTTCTACTCCTAACCCATAAATAAAAGCAAGAAGTTCACTTACATGCTTATTTCCCATTGTCATTATTATTTTCCATTGTCATCTTCCATTTTCATTTTCCTTTTCCTATCCTTTTCATTTTGCAAATAAACCTTTCTTCAATGCAAATTATTGAGTCCATAGTCCTTTGAGTCTAAAATCCTTACAAAAACACCTTGAGGCTTGCATCCCTTAATGGAAAGTCTTATTTCTGACGAAAAATGGGAATACATTAATGTCCCTTGTTCATCGGATCTTCTAAGTACTCGACAACAGTAAAATTATTTGTACCTAGCAATATGTGTTTGGGCATCTTGACTCTCATTGTCATCAATGATGAGAGTTATCATGTTAACTAGTGGCATCCATTAATGGCCACTAAGTCAACAATTTCCTGCTATGTTCGACATCAGAACATCTATTCACATAGCAAGAATTATGCCAACGAGTTTTGAAGACATGAAGACTATCATTTCAACATTTTGAAGCAAATGAAGAAGATATGCAGCCACAACAGATCAACACCATTCTGCAACTGTAGAATTAGAGGACAGTTGTAGAATCAGCATCATTTCACAACAAATTCAACAGTTTTAGTAGAAGCAATAAAAAGTCACCTTGACTCTTTTATCCATAACTTATACAGCGACACGAAGAAGATTATGATCAGAATTTTACAGACACCATACATGCAGCTCATCCATTTCCAAAGGGTAAGTTAATGTATGTCATTTTCTAACTTTTTACCATAGAACTCCTTGAAAATATAGAATGATATTATTTGGAAAAAGACAGTTATTTTCCTCATTTCATAAAATTTCCAATACATCAGTTGGGGGGGGGGGGGGGGTGTACATTCATATTCACATTTTACCACATTCATATCACATTCAAAATCCCACATACTTTCAAAATATATTAACTATTACATTATTATTATGAGCATACAATGTCTTTTCAAAAGTACTTAAAATATAATTGGATGCAAACACAATCATGGTTGTCACACAATAACCAACCATGATGCAATCCAATAAAGATATACTTTACAACAATAATCAAATTATCATTATGAAAAATTCAAAGGTCAAAATTGAATACAACAACAAAATATGGTTGAAACACAATAACCAACCATATGGCAATTCAACTAAAAGACTTTGCTGAAGTATGAAGTTATCACATGATATCATGCAAAGTTAAGCCAAAGCTCAAAGGATAAAAAATAATTAATGTAATAGATTTCATGAGGACATGAAATAGCTTCAGTTGGAGGGAACGTTGGGCCTTGAAATTTTCATTTACTTCCTTTACATTTTCACATATATTTCCATATTATCACTTTCACTCTACTTCTGTTTCATTACATTTACCTTACCATTACCACTATTGGGTTACATTTATGTTTTTCCAAACTTTATAAATTCCTAGTATTTTTAAGTGGATTTGTGGTTAAAAATTAGAAAACAATATACACATACTTGTACCTAAAAACTGGAATGAGATCGTTGTCATGTATAGGTCAAAAAGAAGCTTCCAAAAGACTCTTATGTGGCCTCCTAAGGCCAAATTCGAATTTGGATGGAGAAGATCATGGGATCATAAGGATATGCGTCTCATTTCCTATTTGTAATATAACTCTAAGAAGGCATATTCCTTATCACCTCCTATTTGGATTGTAACTCTAGAGATATAGGGAGAGATTCATGGACTCTCATTAATGAGATAGCTTCTCATCTTTTGTATAAATAGGGGAAGCTTTTTCCTATCAAATCATTTGTAAAATTGGAGTTATGCTCAATCTTTGAATACAGAATTAGATTGTGGCACCTTACTCATGAATGTTCCTTCATTTTGACTTGGTTTTGCTTACGTATGGAGAATCTCAATTTACCATCTCTCATACTTTTATATCAGCTACCTAAAATGTGTGATATTTACTTGATTTTATAGATTAAAGTTTATTTTCTTTCTTAGTATTAGTTTTAGAATGACTGTGTAATATTTTCTTTCCTAAATCATCTCAGGAAGGTAGATTCATCTATTTTAAAATTGGATTAAGTTTGAGGAAATAGAGCTCATAGCTGTTTAGTTTCCTTTCATGTTCTGTTATTTATTTTCTTAGATCAAACTATCAATTCATTGTATCATTGAATGTTCCTAAAAGATCAGGCTAAGAAGGTGACTTGTCATACTTTTAAGTTGGGTGATTAAATTTTAAACTTATACAATCATTGAGCTTTAATTTTACATGATTTTACATTTATTTTTAGAACCTCATTCAATTGTATAATTGGGTGTTCTTAAATATCATTTCAAGAAGGTGATTTTATCATATTTCTAAACTGAATGCTTGAATACCTAACTTTTACAATTATTGAGTTTTCCCTTTGCATGTTTTAATTTATTTCCTAGACCAAAGTATAATCGGTCGCTCGTACGTCATCTCAAGAGGGTGATTCTATCATATTGGATGCTGAACTGATTGAACATACCTTAGTTGTTTTTTCTTTACATGCTTTGAAATTCTTTCTTAGATTAAAATTTTAATTCCTACAAGTGTGACTGCGTGTGCTATATTTTCATTTGAATTTGTCTTCTTTCTTTTCGTTACATGATTTCATAGGTTATTTGAATTTCATTTTCATTATTTTATTTCATATATTAGATTAATTGGTTTTCGTTAATTTCTAGTTAGATTGATCTAAACTGAAAGACAATTTCTAGCACATAAAGTGCACACATGCTTCACAAGTTTATGAAACCCCCGGGTTGACAAATTAAATGATTGGAATTCAATTTTTCCCAACACAACGGAATTCATTAGCCCAAAAGGCATCTTACCATACGCGAAGGTGCCTCAAGGTGTTGAAAATGTTGTCTTCTTATGATCTTCCTTCTCAACTGAAATCTTGTTATAGCTAGAAAAGTCACTGATCATTAATAACATGTATGATCATGTCACCTTTTGTAGGATGTAATCAATTTTGGGGAGTAGATAGTTGTCCTTCAAAGATGTTTTACTCATATTTTGAAACTAAAAAACAACCTTATTTCTCAATTTTTCTTCCTCACGGGAACAAGATTTTCCGCCCAATCAGAGTACCTTAGTGAGACTATTGTTTTTTCCTTCATAAAATTTTTGAGTTCCTTTTCTATATATGGAAAAAAAAGGGTCTCAAATTCTGTTTATAAGCTTTTATCCCCAGTTTAAAGGGAACCTTGTGCTGAATAATACTAGTGTCATATATTTTTAGAGCTTCATATGACTAGGAAAAAACATCAACAAATTTCTTTAAAATATTAACATACCTCTTTTTGAAATTCTTTGGGACATATATAACTAACCTAACCATCTTTGGTTGTTGTTTTGTTCGCATATTACAATCTTCAAGGTCATCTTCCGAGTTTCTCATTTTCGGATTAACTGCGACATCATTCAAATTAAACAGTCAATCCAAAGGTAATAATCCTTTTGGTATGACATTGTCCTTAAGATGTAATATTTTTTTATTTCCTATAGAATACTTGAAAGACAAACCCCCTTTCTAGTTCTCTTCAATCTCCCCTTCCTAATCAATTTCCTAATTAGCAAAGTTCAAACTCACCAGTCATTTTGAGAAAATATTTATTTTTCTCTTCATCCTCGAACACCTTCCAATGTTTAATATTATCTGTAATAGATGGCATGTGTCTAATCTCAACTTCATACTTTAGTATGGGATTCAAAGGGGTTTTGAAATTACTTACTGCAATTTCTGGAGAATCAGTAAGTATGTTGCCTTCTCTAGGAACAAACTCTATGTTGAACGCTACAAAGAAATTTTCAACCAAACCCCAAACTTTATTTTTGTAATTTTTCAATCTCGGATGCCTTGCTTGATAGTGATTCTTGATCTGTTTGACTACCAACACTGTATCCCAAAAAATAGAGATACATTGAATTCCCAAATGCTTAGCAATTTGGAGTCTAAGAATCAAAGCTTCATACTCTTTAATTTTGTTTGTGGAGTCAAATTCTAATTTATAAGAAAAGGAATGAACTTACCTTCGGGAGAAATCAAGAGTACTCCAGCTCCACTAAAATCCTTCAAATAGGCACCATTAAAGTACAATTTCCAAAATCCACTGACTATTTGCTCCTTATCCTCTATTTTTTTAAGGGAGCTGCACTCTATTGTCTTCAGCAATCTCTTCTATTTATTATAACATAAAACAAGAAAGGTTGTCCTTTTCCTAAATATATGTAGGTGAATTACTGGAACCTTCCTATGTAACTATCTTAATGAACATAGTCTCCCTATACAACTGCCTTTCTTCACCACCAAAAACATGGATGATGGCATATGTAAAATCCAACTTCAAAACTCCTCCTAGTCTAGCTCCTCGGAATATAGACAAGAGAATTCCAAAGTGTGTTGGGATGTCCGAAACTACTACATCCATCACGATGCTTTTGGCTGGAATTTGAACCAAAGAAACCACCAAATATTTAATCACCGCCACACATTTTACCTTCTCAGAATCAAATGAATACAAATCCTTGTAAGGATTAGTAACGTGTAAGTTAAAATTTGTCATTACTGAAAGAGGCATCAGGTTATGAGAGGCTCCACAATACAACATTGAATTATGAAGAATAAATGTATGTAACAACAATGAAATATAAAAATGAGGAGTAGAGGTATCCACTTCTTCCAAATGAGGACCAAACATCACCATTAGTTTATCCTCCTGCAAGTTTACTGTGTCTACTGCAAGGTTATCCCATGAGATATTTATAAAATCAGAGACTTTATTTTTTTATGTTGGAGTTTTAATCAACTCGGTCAAAGGAACTATCACTTTAATATTTCCTAACTCCTTTACCATATTAAAGGAATGGCTCTACTTTGCCACTTTTTCATGTTCTTCTTCATTCAGTTTTTGTTCTGGAGCATCCTGAGAATTGTCAATAGGATGTTGAACAATCTTATTTAATGCTTTTGAACTTAACTTCTCCTTTGAACTTCTCCTTGCTGAAATTTAAACTTTTGGGTAGAATTAGCTTGTTTTTTTCTATTATCAAGTTGTTTTAGGGGTTTTTGCGGAGTCGCCATTTACTGAGGTGTCTAATTTTTTTGTGTTTCTTCACCATCCTGAACCCTTGACCTTTTTCTTAATCAAAGGTCATACTTCTTGTGTAACTCTTCTTGCATAAAATTTGTGAATCTTTATACAGTATTCAATTTCCTCTTCACCTAAGGAGACCTAGAATTTCGAATTCAATTATTCAGTTCTGACAATATCTTCCTCTTACCCATATAAGATAGAAATTTAGTTATATTTTTCTTTAGGATTCTCTTCCACTTTATCTTCTTGTTCTTCTTCAATATGCATTGGAGGTTGGATCTGATTTTGATCTTTCCTCTCCCTCTGCATTATTTGTAGTGGCTACTACCTTCTAAATTGAGGATTGAAATTTCTATTTTGACCCCGATGAATCTGTCTAGGGGGGTTTTATTTTCAAGTTCCAATTTTACAAGTTTTTTTGACAAATTCCCAATGACTTTATTCATTTCTTCCAATTTTTGTTCATGTGCATCTTTAGGTTGATTCATATCCTTTACTTCATCTTTTCCTTTTCCTTTTTCATCAACTTGCTGCTTTGACTTGATCTTTCTAGTAGCAGACAAGTTTTCCTCAATTTCAAGTGCATCAGTTTGAATCTGATCTAAAGTAGGGGATCTCTTTTCCCTTAATTTGAATCTAAAATCAGATTCGAAAGCACCTGCAAACACCACCTTTTCTACAGCAGGTGGAGGCTTTATCTTGGCTAGAAAATTGTTGTATAATTTATTAAATCTTTTTATAAATTCATTTACATATTCTTCTGATTTTCTTTTAATAGCATTGAATTATGTTAGAAGATAGTTGTCATCTTTTTCCTCTCCTGATATTTATATAAATGCATTTTTTAACTCCTCCCAAGTATTAATATAATTTTAAGGAAGGGTTTTGAACCACATCCTCACTTCTCGATCAAGGGACTGAACAAAAAACCTCATCACCACATCTAAATAATGAACATTCAAATTTTCGGAAAAAGCATATAATGTAGCAATATGTTTTTCAGTTGTCAGTTCATCTTCACCCATAAACCTAGGGAGAAACTTGAGATAGTCTTGTGACAGAGCATTTATTGGCTGAGGGATATTTAAAGGAGCATATTTTCTCATAAGAAATGCAGGTAAAACCATGTTTAAGGTTGGGTTGATTACATAAGAACCTTCTCCTTGAAACAAAAAAGGCTGACGAGGCTGAACTGAAATGGGAATTGGTTGATTAATGTAAGAAATAGATTTTTTTGAGGATGAAATATAAAATTCCTCAACTTATTAAAACATTGGAAAAAATCAATATTTTGAATATTTTTTTGTGGGCAAGAACCAAATAATTGTTGATCAGAGTTGGTACCAAGGGGTTATTGGTGACTTAGCTTTCCACACTCTTTGAGATACTAACTTCTCAGGGTTAAAGAGGGTAGGAGTCTTCTGCTGCGAGGTATCAGACCTCGTGTGTGGTCTTCTTGGAGCAAAGATTTTTATCTTGGTGAGAGACTCATCCTATTCACTTTCATTGCTCACCAATCAAAGAAATGATTCAAGAAATAAATCCCATGGAAAATAAATTCTTATCTTCGTTCCCTGGCAACGATGCCAAAAAAATGTTGTACCTTAGGAGAAAATCTCTGGCTGAGGATAAATCAGTGCCCAAGACATTCATGTAAAATTTGAAAATAATTAATAGTTTATCCATTAATTTTATAAAATGCCAAAAATATAATTTAAAACTCGTCAAATTTTCATATGAAAATAAGGCTTTCACAAATGTGTTTTGATGGTGAGTATAATTTATAGAAAGGACCAAAATAAATGATATTGGAAAGTCTCAGATAATAGGTTGTCTTACACATAATCTATTATCTTTAAATTTAGAAGAAAAATGGCTAGCATGAAATGAAATAAAAAATAGAGGAGTGCATCATTAAGGATTTTAACTCCAATTCACAACAATATAACATTAGAGACCAACAACTTCATTACTCAATTCTGAGAGAAGAAACATTAAAGAAAGATGGAAAAAGAAAGACTAATCATACCCAATAAGTTATATAAGCTCCGTGAAAACTTTATTCATCGACATATGAAAATAAAATATAAAAATGTAGTGCTCTGAGGTCCAAAAATCTAGATCATCACTTCTTCTTTCCAAGTATTTTTATACGAAATTTCAAAATACAGTTATGAAATTGTCAATTCCCTAAACTACTTTGGAACTAACTGTTCTCAACATATTTCATTTGAAAAATGTTATATAGAAAATAAAGTATTTTTTCCAAACATTATAAAAAGAAAAATTGAACTCCACGTTGGAATATTCTCTTTCATTGATTGATTTTTACTTCAGGAAGAGTGGAAGGTCCTACTCCTAGATCATTTTCTTGAAGATACATCCATTCTCTACACCTCTTCCACATTTCTGCATTTTCGGTTGGCTTCTCAATAAATAGATTTCTCATCATCCAAAGAAGTTGGAAGTCTCTCTGTAGATAATTAACAATAGTATCCCCTTTCAACAATGTTCTCTTTTCATAAGTGGTGCCAATTTCTCTTTTGGATTCTACTAGCATTGTTTCGAAAGTCTCCCTAGGAAATATATTTCCATGTTGATCCCAACAAGATGGCAAGCCTTCCCTATTTATATTATCAAAATTAGTATTAAATTTTCCTACATATTCTTTCACCTTCTTTAATCTCTTCTCAACCAATTTCCTATGCAAATTCTGTAATTTAATTCTGTTGATATCAACCATGTACTCAGTCTTTTTTTCTCTTCCATCTTCCTTCAATTTATGTGCAGATTTGGAATTCAGGTTATCAATCGTCTATTTTGCAAATTTTCCTCTTTGTTGTAATTTCTGTTTATAGGCCATAATTTCACCTTCCAAATCTTTGACAATGGTTTTCAGCCTCATCCATAATCAGTAAAAACTCCCAGGTTAAATATAGTAGTTATAATATCATTCCATAAGATCTCTCTCGCATGAAAAAGGGACATATTCCATTTCACTTTTTCTTTCAAATCCTTGATCTCCTGGTATGAATCATGAGAATACTTTCTATATTTTTTAGCAGTCTCCTTTGTCATAAACAATTCCTGTTCAATAACCTTAGTAAATTTCATTTATTTATCAAAGTCACTCTAGATTGTATTAATCTCATTATCAGTCATCTATAACTCAATAGTCACTTTATTTAATTTAGAAATTGGTTCTTTTGAATCTGTATCTACTAGAATAGTTCAAACAGGTGAGTCAATATGTTGTTGTAAAGCAACATTTATTTTCTTGAACTTAGTTACCACCTCATTCCTCTGCAATAACTCATTAGTTAAAGTTTCCTTTCCTTTTTCAACTTGGGATACTTATGAAGTCATTGTATGCTCTCCAGTATGTAGTTTTAACTTCTTCATGAGTACATGAATTTCTGCTTCAACACCTTGCAACAAATTTTGAATTACACTTATGTCTTCAGGATTCACTCCAACCTTGTTTTATAGCTTCTTAAATTCTTCATTTTAAGTTGACGTAACTCTTGAATTTTCCTTTTCATAATTTAGCTATCCAAAAAACTTCTCTAACATGGCTTTAGATTTGTTGGCAACTAAGAATGTTTTATTCAAATCATTGTAAATTAATTCTCCAATTTTTCTATGGAGATTAATCTTATTAGGCACGGAAATATTTTTTGCATCCACACCCAAATTGATAGTTCTAAAACCTATTGAATAAGAAACATATAATGTAGAAGGATTAGAAAAGGAAATTTTAAGTTGAATCCTTTCTAAATCCATGGTTGACAACATCCTTCTTTGATAATCAAAAGATAATTGAGCTTCCAGCTGAGCTTCCATATTTTCTTTAATCTTATTGTTTTATTCTTTGATTTGTGCAAACACTTGTTTGATGATAGGTACTAAGTCTTGAGAAGCCTCATCAGGATGTGGAGAAGATGGTGTACATATTGTCTCTCCCAACTGCAACTAAAAACTAGGAATTAGTGTTGTGTTACCCTCATCAAATAGCCTTTTCCTTTTTTTGTTCCATATGCATATTCATCTAATTCCATGGTTTCTTCTCTACCTCTCATGAGTTTATTTTCACTCTACACCAATGTTTCAATCTCCACTCCCATCATTGAAGCTGATTTTCCTCCGTTTAGCAACTTCTCAATTTCAAGTTTTGCTTCATGTAAGAATGGAGCATATCCATTTTCTACTCTTCTGTTTGAAATGATATGCAGATGATCATAAGCCCATTTATTTCCTAATAACAAATCCATCCCATTAATCATTCTCTGAACTTCCTCTGCAACTTTCCTAGTGTTAACAACGAAAGGACCTACATCCCTTGTTATTCTAAATAAAAGGCCCTTTTTAGCTAGAAAAAAATGAATTTTATCCACATTTAAACTCTACCTTATGAACTCTAAAGCAAACAAACTCATAGGAAAAAATTTGACAACCTATAGGGTTCAATGTTAGCTCCATACAATCTGATCTCTGAAAAATATTTAAATGAATACCAATCCCCCACTATTAAAACCTTTCTCAATTGAAGAAAACACCTAGCTTTTGGTAGTAAAGAAGGTGCAGGAGAACTATTTATTATTGAACCCACAGAAAGAAAAGAGGCAGCAAACTCCACAAAGCCTTCATTCTTTGGACTACCCCTTACTACATCAGTCCAGAAGATCACTAACTATTTTTTCTTATTAACATCCATAATATTCAACCCCAATTGCATAAACCTCTCCACATGAGTATATAAGAAAAAATATGCAATAAAATAAGGGAACCTAAAACATCTTTTAAGTGAAAATTTCATAAAATGGGCATCGAATAACCCCTCCCAGAAAGATGGAATATCTAGGACAACCCCGGGTTTCATCATTAAACTAAAAATACCCTGTGTGACTTTGTCGATCACTGATGAATTATCTTTCCCCATAACGTTGTTTAAAATTGAAGTATGGGTTGAACTTCTTCGGCAAAAGTATCTAAGGGAAAATTATTTTACTCTGAGTTCAATGAATACCAATTGGGAATCAAATAAAACACAGTTTGGGCATACTCCTGACCAGTTAAATTCTCAAAATAAGCTAACAGGGTTTCTTCTGAGAAGGCATCATATGAGTTTGAAGATGGAAAATAGAGAGATTGTTGGATTAAAGTAGAAGATACATGAAA
Organism: Pinus albicaulis; assembly: GCA_034641835.2. Classification (NCBI taxonomy): domain Eukaryota; kingdom Viridiplantae; phylum Streptophyta; class Pinopsida; order Pinales; family Pinaceae; genus Pinus; species Pinus albicaulis. The sequence goes on along the minus strand of CM076569.1, from coordinate 478,852,929 downwards.
AATATTTTATCCCAACTTATCCATCACAAAACACTTTTGAGGATACATTTCAGACACTAGCTAGCTGATAAACTCTGGAAAAAGATGAGTTTTAGTGATAAAAGTTAACAGAACCCCGGACTTGACTACATTAGCATAATATGGGAAATTGGACTTGTTCACAAGGATATGCTTGTAGATTTCAATATGATTTAAGGAACAAATAGTATAAAAAATGTATGCTTCAATGTCCATTAACGGAATATGAGATGATGAACCAACTATAACATCTTTCTTGGACATTTTGTACAACTAAAAATTGGGTTTACTACTATAAATCCCTAGCAGTGACCAGGAGTGCTAACTGGTAACTGTCGCTGATAATTTTAATGTAATATTGACAACACAAACAAACAAGGAGAGTAGGAGAAAATGAACTAGAAATGGGATTTATAGGCCAATTATGCGAAAAATGGGAGGGGGAGGAATTATGTGCCTCCGTTTGAAATTAAATGGAAGTTAACAGGGAGCATTAATGGCGGAAATGATGTGCATGATTAGTAGGTGGAAGAGGGAGGAATGATGTGGCAGAATAAATGTGGGGTTAGACAATCTTGATGATGTAATCGGGCTCGCTTGTTAACGTCACTACGGAAGCAAGCTTTGGTACGGTTCATAGTCGGAGGAGTACTCCTGCAGACTATCTAGGCCATAGATATTACGATCACGGGTGCATTGAAAAGTATTTACGGAGGAACCTCCACCATTATACATCGAGTGGTTAGTGTCATCGAGTTTTGCCCCATCTCCTGGGCCCCGACACATAACTCATCCTTGCCTTTGGAAATGTATGACTTTTAACTTTTAACAATGATTCCAGTGTCCCACTAGAATTTAAATGTTGCAGTAAATTATGATTAACACATTAATCATAATCACAACGTTTTAAAATAACTTTTATCCCAAATCAAAAATTCAAGGTTCATTCAAGATTATCTCAATATGAAAATAAACCATGGTCAAAGATTATCTCAATATTAAAATAAACCATGGCCCAACATCGCATTGTGACAAATATTGTCTCAATATGAAAGTCAACCATGGTCAACCATTTTCCAATGTCACATTTTGACAAACATTGTCTCAATAAGAAAACCATTCATGGTCAAACATGATCCAATGTCGCATTGTGCCATATATTATGTCAATGTGGAAATAAATCATGCCCGACCATGGTCAACCTTGTGTATTTTAGAGTTTATAATATTTACCTTAGGATTATATACCTTGTGTTTATAATATTAATCCCTTTGGTTTACAATATTAATCCCTTGGGTTTAATATTATTCCCTTAGGTTTAGTATTATTTCCTTGGGTTTTTAGTAAAAATTCATTGGGTTTATTAGTGCCTTGGGTTTATAATATCAACCCCTTGGGTTTATCAATCTAAGGGTTCATATTACTAGGGTATAATATTATTGATAGGCTTTCTAATATAAATCCTAGGGTTTACAAATCCCTTATGTTTATAATATTAATAATTACTTACGCTTTTTATTAATAATATTAACTTTTGGGTTCTCAATATTAATGCCTTGGGTTTTTAATATTAACCCCTTGGGTTTGTTAATTGCTTGGGTTTATCATTTTAATCCTTCATGTTTAATATTATTTCCTGGGTTTTATAATGCATTAGTTTTATAATATTAATAACCCTTTGGGTAATAAAATCAATATTAATTATATTATTGATAATATGAATAATATTATATATTATTATAATGTAATAACAATTTTTATAAATTATCATTATAATTGTTATAATTATTACCGTATTTATAATATTTAAGGATAATAATATTTTCTAATATAATTATTATTATTATATTATTAATATATTAATATATTTATTAATATCAATATTAACATTGATATTAAATCCATATCCATTGATGCATATCAGTGTATATCAACCACATTTAATAATGTGGTTGTGCATGTGATTGAATAACATCTATGAGTGTATATCAACCACATTTATTAACGTCGTCCACATTTATAAACATGGCTGTGTTATTTATATGGACTTTATGAAACTAAAAATCATGGTGCCCATTATTTGTGTCCTACCTATATGTAAAGATACAACTTAGATTTTTTCTTTTTCTTTTTGAAGGTAATAAATATGATGGCTATTATTTATTGTCTAACTACAACATATGTGAAGACAAAACTTCCACCTTGGCTGTGCACCTACATGAATGAGTAATGGGAAATAGAGCACCCTCATCTTCAAAAAGTATGTCTTCTAATGATGGAGTCACAAATATAGCCTCCAATCTAGTGGTTTTGAACTCTCATTTCATCTACTTAGTGTGCATTATTAGAGTTATAGCTCCTACTTGTCTTAGGTGTGATGTTGTTTAAGGAGTCTATTACTTGTCTTTAGGAAGTTTTTAGATCTAGTTAGGTTCACAAATAATTTCAAATTGACTAGCTTCTTGTATTGGTGCGAGGTTGAGATATTTTTTCAACCAGGTTGATTGTATGATCAAATATAGTTTCTCTATCTTGAGAACAAATTGATGAATTTATATTGTAACATTATTTTATTAATAAAAGTGTTCTTATGAAATATTTATTTACTATTATAGTGGGATTGGGCCTAACTCTCTCACGATATGGACCAAGGTAAAGGAGACCTAATATATTAGATAATTTGACTGATTCCATTTATGTGATGCTAGAATATCTTCACATTTTGGAAAGGAATTGAGATGATTAAAAAGCTTACGAGTAACCAAAACAGATGAGATACAACACTTTGGTAGAAAGATGAAATTATTTTCGATATAGAGGTAGAGAACAAAAGGATATTTGATTCCTCAACATCACATGGATTAATGAAGAAGCTTTCAAGATCCTTTTCTCATGTGCTAAATTGATAAGAGATCACACCCCATACTTATCCTACCGATTTGTTTCACGATTCTAGGGAATTACTCAGTATTCAAACGTATGCTCAACATAATCCATCGCAATAACATTTTTTATTAGATGGAGACTGATACTCTAGCCAATAGGAGGACCATGAGGGAATTTACCCGCAAATGGAAGAAGCTCTTAATATTTCTAGTGGCCTATGTAGTCTTTATTTTGGAAATTTAATTGTTTTCCAAAGCGGCTGATCCAGGTGGATATTGGTGGCCACCCACCTATTCCATTTGGACCCGCACCATCAACTCTTTAAGTTCTTCACTTCCAATAGCTTACTATTTTTAGCAGGTTTTTGGGTCCTACACTCTCGGAGCCGTTTTGGGGCCTTGATGATCCAGGTGGATATTGGTGGCCACCCACCTATTCCATTTGAACACCCTACATCAATTCTTTCCATATTTAAGTTGCAGCACAACTTACTATTGTTAGCAGCTTTTCGGAACCTGAACTTCCAGAGCCGTTTTGAGGCCCTAAATAACATTTTTTTGGGAAAACCAGGAGCAACATGGCTGCATGGATTTATTTTTCTCACACACAAAGTTTTAGTCCTCGAACAGATCTTCCTAACAAGCTATTGAGCATGTCAAACGGAGATTGGATGCCAAATTTATGTCCCCTAGATGTTGAAACACCAATTTACCCAAACGGGACCCACAGTTTTGGCGCTTCATCTCCTAGGGTTAGGTTTTTGGAACTTTCGGGTTCTACATTGTTTCTCAATAGTAAATATGCCTTCGAGCCTCATTGTAACATAGTGGAGGGGCATGTAGCCATCACATTTCTTCTCAGAGATATGCTACCAACACCCTAGCTAGTTTATTTCCATTATGTCCATAAGCATATTTCAGTTCTTTGATATTAATGAAATGAATTATTGTTTCTGCGACATCTATGTGATTATATCTATTTCTATATCTTATTGCATTACTGCATAAATCAGGATCAGTGATATCAGAGTGGTTGTGCTCTTTCTCTATTTTTCTTTGCATGTCCCCAAAGCGGTCAAAGTATAAGGATTTCAAGCTCGATCCGGTTGCACCCTTCCAAGATCGGCCTCGCCAACCTCGATGACCCCCCATGGAGGAAAGAAAGAAAGAAGAGGGAGCAGGAGATCCTATCAAAGTCTTGCTCAAGGAGGCCCGCGAGAAATAGAGGAACGCGATGATGGATTCATTTTCCCAGATGCTTCAACGACTGTCCACCGGTGGTACATCTACATCGATCACGTACGCCAACAGATTTGTGACATCCTGGACAAATCCAATACCAAGTTCAGCAGAATTTGCCCCCCATGGAGGAACTTAATGCAATGGGGACCATTGCTTCCTAAGGAGGGAGGAATGATCTAGGTGGATATCAGTGGCCACCCGCCTATTCCATTTGGACCCACACCATCAACTCTTTCAATTCTTCACTTCTAGTAGCTTACTATTTTTAACAGGTTTTTGGGTCCTACATTCCTGGAGCCGTTTTGGGGCCTTGATGATCCAGGTGGATATTGGCAGCCACCCACCTATTCCATTTGAACCCCCACCATCAGTTCTTTCCATTTTTAAGTTGCAGCACAACTTATTATTTTTAGCATCTTTTTAGCTCCTAAACTTCCGAAGCCGTTTTGAGGCCCTAAACGACGTTTTTTGGGAAAATCGGGAGCAACATGGGTCCTTGGACTGATGTTGCTCACACCAAAAGTTGTAGTCCTCGGACAGATCTTTCTAACGAGCTATTGATCACGTCAAGTGGAGTTCAGATGCCAAATTTATGTCCCCGGGAAGTTGAAACACCAATTTACCCAAATGGGACCCACAGCTTTGGCGCTTCATCTCCTAGGGTTAGGTTTTTGGACGTTTCAGGTTCTATATTATTTCTCAACATTAAATAGACCTTCAAGCATCATTATAACACAGTGGAGGGGCCTTTAGCTAGCACATCTCTTCTCATAGATATGCTACCAGTGCCCTTGCCCGCTCATTTCCATGATGTCTGTAATAAGCCTTCGAGCCTCAATGTAACACAGTTCAGTGGCTTGTGGCCACCACATCTCTTCTCAGAGATAAGCCTACCGGCGCCCTCGTTGCTCATTTCTATTAAAGCATATTTCAGTCATTCTTTTCTAAACAAAATGAAGCATTATTTCCGTTGCATCTCTGTTTTTATGTTTATATGTGTATTATGTTGCATTCCTTCATAAATCAGAAGTTTAGGACCTGAAAAACTGCTAAAAATAGTAAGTTGTGCTGCAACTTAAAAATAGAAAGAACTGATGTTAGGGGTTCAAATGGAATAGATGGGTGGCCACCAATATTCACCTGGATTGTCAAGGCCCCAAAACGGCTCTGGGACTGTAGGGATCGAAAACTTGCTAAAAATAGTAAGCTGTTGGAAGTGAAGAACTGAATGAGTTGATGGTGCGGGTCCAAATGGAATAGGTGGGTGGCCACCGATATCCACCTAGATCAGTGGCGGTGATGTATATTGTGGCCTCCATCCACAAATAAGAGGAAATTTCGTGTGATAAGGTTATAAGCATCATTCTTGGGGTTTGGAAGTGACTTACTTTAACTTTTATCTAATTTTCCTTCGTCATATTTTCCTATTACATAGCCTTTGTATCGGTGTTCTTCTTGTTGATACTCATTGTGGAAGTGAACCAATTGAATCCATTGGTCTCTCTTCTTTTTTTTCTCATTCTTGTAACTGTCTTCTTCATATGTGGCTATTTTATTTTTAGTATCATTCTCGTAAATGTTTTCTTCATATGTGGCTATTTTACACCAAAGGTGTTCCTATGATCGGTTTAGCTAGGAAGATGTATCCAATCACATTTTTCGATTTGTGTCCTCCTCTGCCTAATCATTTTTTACCATGTTGTTGTCATCATGTTAGGTGTGGCCCAGGTTCAAGTCTTTGCTTGCGCGGACTCTCTGTAGTTTTCTAGGTATAATTTCTGAATTAAATATATTGAACCATGTGAGAGTGTATAGTCTTCTAGAAAATCTCTTAGTGCTAGTTGGAAAAATTTTGGACGACCTAGAATCCATGATAAACACTTATGTTGACGGTGTCACATTATTTATTGATAGCTAGATAATCTCAATGTAAATTCTCATGTCAGACCAAATGTTTCTGGCCTCTATACATATAGCCATATTGACCGTTCAAAGTTTTTTATTTTCATACCACTGATATTGAGCAATGTAAGGTACCTTTCTCTCTCTATTAAACTTTTTAAATACACTTTTGAAATGGAAAATAAAAAGGAACTTACAAAGAACACAAAAAAGCATTATATTGAGCAAAATTCTCTAAAATATTGATACAAACATCAAGCTTCTTTCCTACTGGGCTTTATATGTTCTACAATTTAATTCACGATGGGATCCATTTTGTTCTCAATCATCACTTTGTTAGTGTAATTTAGTAGTCTCTGTGTTGGGAGGTATTTTCCTTCGGTACTAATTTGTTCAAGGAATGAATTATAGTAAAACATCTTGAAATGAAAATATGAATAATATCTGTGCTATGTAGTGGAATTGACATTTATGATCACTTTTTCTAATTGGTCATTTGAATGTCTGCATCTTGCTATTACTACATAATTTAGTTTTATGTATAGATTGTACATTTTCTAGTCCTTATGTAATTTTTTTTAATGTGAAATTGGGAGGTTAATAAATTTGAAAAAGATGGTAATGAATTACAGTACGGTATATTGCATCATAAATACCATTTTAGATTCATTTTGAGAGTATTTTGAGATATTGTAAAGTCCTTATAACAAAGTTTCCTCTTGAAACTTTAAAATGAAACCTATATGTAGCTTCAATCTTATTTAAAATTGAAAATGCTTATGAATTGAAGTTATCCAGGTTATTCTCACCGTGTTGAAGACATGGAATCTTGAGAAAAGGATGTGGTTCTTCGACGTTCAATTGCACGTATGGAGTGAAAGTGTACATAAAATGGGGGATATTCATGGATAAGAGGCATATCTGGGATAATTTCATCCTCTATTCATAAAAAATTAGGTTTTTAATACACTAGAAAACTTTTCACACACACATACAATATTATTAACTCAAACAAAATTTCCATTACCTTCAATAGTTCTCAAATCTACGTGCATGTGACTCATGACCCTGAACACACGTAAGCATTGATAGAGAGAAACTAAGATATTATAAAGAAGAACATGTATATTTGGAGGGTTACCAGTGTAGATATTCTCCAAATTCTGGGATTTTTTTGTCACAGTGTGTCATAACCTAAAATGTGAAGAAAAGAAAATACTAATTGTGATTGGAAACTCTATATATTTCTCTTTTGACATCTCATTTTTGTATCTATCAAAACTAACATAAAAAGAATGAGATATGAATATTTATTTTGATTGTAATTCTATATATTTCTTTTTTGACATATCATTTTTGTATCTATTAAAACTAGCATAACAATATTGAGATCTGAATAAAGAATTGTAACACCCTACTCCCACATTTAGCCAAGTTAGTTGGCCTACCGGGGTAAAAATGTATTGATGAATAGTTAATATGATATAATTCAAAATAATAGATCACCTTGACGAAGTGGAATCAACAAAACAAAATCTTACTGACTTCCCTCGGGTGCTATAGGACCCCCACAAGCTAGATCACCCTTCTAGGTGCCCAAACCTTGATTTAACCTGCTTTTTCACTGATTTGGACTCTCAAATGTTGCCATAACACTGCTTGAATTCTCTTTCACCCAATTCTATGTTTTTGACCATGAGATCTAAGGCACTTTCTCAGGGTTAGTCTCCAAACCACTACCCAGAACTTAATGAAAATTTCAGATATGATAAATGGCATAGGGAAAAAACCTTCCATAAAATTTTAGATAATAACTTTACCTGACCATACCTAAACATGAAGGACATTTCATCGAACACATCATGATCATGTGTACTTAGAATTAAAATATCAACATTGGTACATTGAATATAACATAAATTATTTTTGTAATTCATTGTTACATTGTCGATATTATAAAGAAATGACTTCTTCATAATTAAAACATATAATCCAACAAACATAGAAATGTCTCATAACTTCATGAAAAATGAGATGGAAGTCAAAAAATTTATTTCAAGTTACCATGCAAACATCAATTACATAAAAGTGTCTTAGATAGTTATTCAAAATCAACCATAGGTTCTGGCACACCATCATAACCTACATCTTCAAATGAATGGCTCGATGTAGATGAAGATGATCCATATTCTTCTCTTTCATCAACTAGTGCTCCATCTGAGTCAACATGCATGCCCACCATTTCAGAGTTCAAAAGTCTTGTAGATCTACGTCTACATTCTGCAGAGTCCCATTTCAACAGTAATTGTTTTGGTAGCAATTTCTTCAAAATATTTATGGTCTGCAACTGAAGAGTTCCTCTCTTTGTCAAATTGAAGTCATACACAAGTATGTCAACATCCTCCAATTTTAAGACATTTGTGCGGCGACGATTTATATTTGTGCCCTTTCTTTTTCTCTTTCTGCCAATTCTTTTTTCCACTACCATCTCTGGCTTGTACACACCATTGAAAGGGTGGGTACTTGTGGCATACCAATGCACATCAACAGCTGTAATCTCTTCATTTTCATTAATGACCTTTATAACCTTGGCAATCTAGAATGGATAGCCAAGTGGATCTTCATCTGCTAACACTGCTATCATGTAACCCTCCTTAAGATCCTGCACAGAACCCCTGTAAAGGTCTTCCATGGCTTCACGTTGTACACGTGATCTTCTAGAACCAATATAGATTTCTCTTTCCTCTACCTATGGGGAATTAATAATAGCTTGAGGCTGTTGTTGTTCAACATTGTGTGTTTCCTGATGTTCATGTTCATTTGGCATATTTTGTGGCCAAAAAGAAGGAATCTTCAAAAGCGTATCCCAATTTACTGATCTTGAAATCATATCACTTTGATTACTGAAAAAAGACTCCCACCAAACTGAATCAGCAACATCGAAGTATTCATATGTATCTCTAATACATATTTTAATTTCCTCTAGACATTCAGAATAATTTATGTCTCTCTTCTGCCTTCATGCATTATGGAGTTCAGAAACTGACTGTAATAACAATATCTTTGATGAAAACATTGGACGCTCTGGAATGAACTTCAAAAATGCTAAACCTGATGATGGTCCCCATTCCTCAATAGTTGAATACTTCTTGCCCCATATAAGTGTTATCCCATCAATTTTTTTGATACGAAATTGATGCTGGAAGCTAATGTCATTAAGTTGTTCAATGCATTTCTCCTCACCATGCGATCCAAAAATAAACCTTCGCATGTCAATAGTTTCTTCCAACACATGAAAAACAGGCTCTGGAATGTACGATTTATTAATACATTCAATTAATCATGGAAGGCTACCAACACCTTTCCTCCTCAATGTTACTGAAAAACGACTAAAAATTTGATCAATATGATCATGAGTATGCCCAACAATAAGGAAACCAACCTTTATCTTTTTAAAAATCCCCAATTCAACGAGCATGTTTAGATACCCAAAAAGAACTTGATTTTTGTTCTCACGACTTGTGTTGTCTAATTTTAAATACAAAACTTCAGGAAGAATCCCAAACCAATGAGTAACCACATCATGGATTATAGTTATGGTCAGATTTGCATCATTGTGAATATTTGGAGTTGTGAAGAAAACTCTTGGAAACATCTTCTCATTAAATACCATACAACCAACCAAGTGAAACTGAATGAAATTTTCCTCCTGTAATTTTTTTGGCGTGCGAACAAAATGTGGAAGAAGTGTTTTCTTTTGGTCCATACCATTTATTATCAATCCCAGATATTTATTTGGATGATCATAACACTTCTTTCGATGTTTATACAAATTTTGTCTTTCACTTGTTTGCTGATTGCGATGGTCTTGAAGTTCTTTGACAACGGAATCTGTACATAAAATAAAAGAAACATATGAATAAATATATTTTCATAGTTGATAAGTATCAAATTTAAAAAACAATGTTTTGAACACATACCTCTTTCTGCCCCTTGACATTTATCTCTTTTTGCTTTAAGAGAAGCACATGTGCTACAAATCCCCATCCTTGTCTTCTTAGGAATACGAACATTGTTGAATTCAATTTTCCATATCCTTGTAAAATAAGAATATGTAATAAAATTACCAATTCCTTCAACAGCTTCTGCATAATCTTTGTATAACATGAATATTTCTTGTCTCGAGAAATTATCTGGAATATGTATTGTGTCTTTATTTGGCATACACTCTCCATGATTTGAAAAGAAGTCTTTCATCCATGTCTTAGCAGTATTTGCAAACGGCCCCACCTCCGGTTTATAACGTGCTTCTGAATAATATGTGGGATCCCTTTCCAATCTATCCTAGATTCTTGACAAACGATAATTACCAATTGAATACAACATTTTGAATGCCATTCTGCAAAGCAATACATTCCCAATATGATAATCATAACCTGCTAGTGTAGATTGCATGCAACACACTAAATATGAATTTTGCATGCTTTTATTCATTGACATATATGTTTTCCTTTTCTCCAAAGAAAAGTTGAAATCCATATTTTTCAAGAAATCCCTTCGACAACATTCACTTGAAATCAAATGAATGACAGAACTTCTTGTCGTGAGATATTTTGTCCTCGCCCTTGTATAACTGGAATGCTTTGGATTGATATGAAAAGGTCTACTCCTACTCCTAGTTGCAATATTTTCTTGCAACGGCTTCATCATTCCATCATCCTTTGTAAAAATAGTTTCATCACCATTAGAAGGAATATTATCCCCACTATCATCATCCTCAACATAGTTAAGAAATTCATCAACATCATTGCATGGAAAATTTTCTTTACCATCATCAGTTGAAGAAAAAATTTCACAAGAATCATCGACACTTTTGTAACCCTGACTCAAAAGAAATTCTTCACCATCTTGACCCATGCCTTCAAATTCTTCCCTGGGAGGATTCAATTCTTCATCACCATGAGTGTCTTTGAAATGGTCACTTGGAGAAAATGAAATATTCAGATCTGTGCCTCTAAAATTATCATTTGCAAGAAACTCCTCATCCTCCCCTTCCTTAGTGGTGCTCTCATAATCCTTGGGATTAGGCATAAGTGGAAGCTTTGAATTTGTATTCACTATAATTTCTTCATCCTGCCCCTCCCCTTCCTCACTGAAGCTCTCATAATCCTTAGGATTAGGAATAGGTGAATGCCTTGAATCTATATTTATTGGAAATTCTTCATCCCCCCCTTCATCAGTGGTTAAATTATAATCGTTATGATTAGGATGAAGTGAAAATTTTAGCTTTGGAAATTCATCCCCGTCTTCATCAGTGGTGCTGGCATAATCCTTAGGATTAGGACGAAGTGGATATTTTGACGTTGCAAAATTCTTCATTCCCCTCTTCCTCAGTGGTGCTGAAATAATCCTTAGGATTAGGACGAAGTGCATATTTTGACTTTGCAAATTCTTCATTCCCCTCTTCATCTGTGGTGCTAACATAATCCTTAGGATTAAGACGAAGTGGAAATTTTGACTCTGGAATTTTTTCGTCCCCCTCTTCATCAGTGGTGCTTGCATAATCCTTAGGATTAGGACGGAGTGGAAATTTTGACGCTGTAAAATTTTCATTTCCCTCTTCATCAGTGGTGCTAGCATAATCCTTAGGATTGGGACGAAGTGGATGTTTTGACTCTGAAACATTATCATTTCCCTCTTCATCAGTGGTGCTCGCATAATCCTTACGATTAGGACGAATTTGATATTTTGACTCTGGAAATTTTACATCCCCCTTTTCATCAGTGGTGCTGGCATACTCCTCGGGATTAGGACAGAGTGGATATTTTGACTCTACAGATTCTTCATTCCTCTCTTCATTTGTTGTTCTCGCATAATCCTTAGGATTAAGCTGAAGTGGATATTCTTCATCTCCCTCTTCATCAATGGTGTCCTCATAATCCTTGGGATTAGGACGAAGTGAAAATTTTGACTCTGGAAATTCTTCATCATGCCCTTCATCACTATTGCTTTCATAATCCTTAGGATTAAGAGTAAGTGGTATAAATGGCGCTCGATTTACATAAATTTTATTTTGCTGCACCTCATCAATTTTTCTCTCATCATCTTTAGGATAACAACCAAGTCGATTTTTTGACTCTCTATTCATGGTGAACGAACTCCCGTTATATTCATCACTCTGAATAGAGTTGTTGCGTGACGAAGATGTTGATGTTCTAGAAAGAAAAACTTCGCTATCAGAAGAAACCATGGCTTTCAACAAGAATAGGTTGAATGATACAAATTCCTCTCCCACTTACAATATATAACTTAAAGACTGAAAATTTCCCTCCAAATTTTCCCTCCAAAAAAATTCGCGAAAAAATTTCCCTCCAAAATTCCCCCCCAAAAAAATTTCGCGAAAAACATTCCCTCCAAAATTTTCATTTCATATATTTGGTACAAATATTAATCAAAAAATGTATCTAACATTTGTTTTAATAAATTGTTTATGTTGAAATATTTTACCGATATTTATATTCAAAATATCCACAAAATATTTCTATCATGGATGCCTTCCAAACTAAAATAATGTTTTTATTTGAATGATTTAACATTGACTAGATGTAAGTATTAACTATAATATTACTATAATACCTACATGCAAATATTAACTATTTTAACTATAATGAGTACATGTAAATATTTTAAATTTTAAATTTTAAACTTACGTTATATTCATCTAAAATATATTTCAAAATTTATTAATAAACTGTTGGTCTTCAAATATTTGACCGTACTTTCTATTCAAAATATCCACAAAATATTCCTTTCATGCATGTCTTTGAAACTAAAATAATTTTCTTATTTGAATGGTTTAAGATTGACTACATGTAAATATTTACAAAAATAACAACATGTAAATATTAACTATTTAAACTATATTTAACTACATGTACATATTTTAGATTTTAAAATTTAATCCCATGATTTTAAACATTGATTACATGTAAATATTAACTATGATAACTAAATGCAAATATTAATTATTTTATCTATAATATTAAATATAATTAACTACATGTAAGTATTTTATATTTTAATTTGTATTCTGAGATTATATTTGAATTATTCAACATTCAATACATGTAAATATTAAATAAAATATTAATTATGATAACTACATGCAAATAATATGTATTTTAACTATAGTATGAACTATAATAAACTAAATGTAAATATTTTAAATTTGAAATTTTAATCCCACATTCGTTAAACAGTAAACCAATCAGACAATATTCGCTATTTCAAAGGAATGATTGTTTCTATTCATCACATCACATCAAGTTTTCTAGTATTTGTTAGAGAAAATTTCTGGAGGTGTTGCATTGGCATTGGTAACTTCGTGGAGGCATTGCATTGGCATTGGAGGCATTGTGTCGCTATTGGTAATTTTGTGGAGGTGTTGCATTGGCATTGGTAACTTCGTGAAGGCATTGCATTGGCATTGGAGGCATTGTATTGCTATTCGTAATTTTGTGGAGGCATTGTGTTGGCATTGGTGACAACAGCTTTTTTCATTTCAAAGGTTAGTTTTCCTTTTATTCTGTCAATTTAAAGACGATTTTGGGGAAAATATAATTTTCTATAGTTTTTTTGTGTCCAAAAACTACTTTTTAAAGGTTTTTAGGTTCAAAAACCTTAATTTTTTAATATTTTTTTAGTGAAGAAAATGCAAAAAAAACCAAACTTTTTAGGGTTTTAAGAACAAAAATTTAGATCTTTTTTCTTTTTTAAGACTTATAGGTTCATCTAGACAGAAAAATCCATAAAACGACCATGCACATAAAAAAAAGTAATATTATAACATTTTTTATTTGTTTTTTTTAATCATAAATATATCAGTGATTTCATTATTTTTTTTTTTTTTTTTAATTTGAGAATTTTTTTATTTTATATTCTATTTTTTTCTTTTTTTTTTTTAAATTTTAAATTTTCGTTTTATTCTTTTTAATTTTAAATCTTTAATTTTTATTTATTTATTGTTTTGTTATATATATATATATATATATATATTAATTGTATTGTGATATATATATATATATATATATTTTTTAAATTTATTATATTGTTATATTAAAACAAATGTTTTTTTTAATTTATTATATATATATATATTTTTTAATTATATAATGTTTAGAAACCAAACATAATTGTGATTTAATAAATTGTTTTTTTTTTTATTTGTTATATTTTGATATTTTTAACATTTTTTTTATTATTAAATAATGTTTTAATAATTATATTATATAAAAAAAAAAATTAAAAATCGAAATTAAAAAATAAAAAATTAAAAACAAAGTAAAAATTAAAAAAATTAAAAAAAAAATAAAAATAAAATAGAAAAAAACAAACGCGCGCAGGGGGGCTGGCCAGGTGGCACCACGGGGGCGGCCCAACTAGCCTCACGGCCCCGGCTGGGCTGACCCCGTGGCGCCGCCCGGCTGGCCCCCAGCGCCCAGTTGGCGGGCCTGCGCTATTCATTTTTTAAATTTTTTTAATTTTGTTTTTAAATTATTTTTTTAAATTTGTTTTAATAAAACTTTTTTTAATTTTGGTTTTTTTTTTTTTTTAATAATTTGTTTTAATAAAACATTTTTTAATTTTGATTTTTTTAAATTTTATTTTGTTCTTTAATTTTTTTTTTTAATTTTTTTTTAAACAATTTGTTTTAATAAAACAATTAAAAGTTCATAGAAATATTGTTATATAAAAAAAAATAAAAAATAAAAATAAAAAAATTGTTATATAATATAATAAAAACATTGTTAAATAATAATTGTTAAAAATTTCAAAATATAACAAATACATATATATCAAAAAAAAAAAAAAAAAAATCATTAAACAACAATTATGTTTTGTTTTTAAACATTATATAATTTTTAAAAAAAATACAATATAATAAATTTAAAAAAAAAAACATTTGTTTTAATATAACAATATAATAAATTAATTAAAAAAAAAACTATATAACAATACAATTAAAAAAATAAAAAATTATATAATATTATAACATTTGTTATAAATAGTTAGTAACTTTTTTGTTTTTTTTAAATATTAAACAAAAACTGAAGTTTGAAAATACTAGTTTATTTTTTTAAAATTATTTTATACAATTTAAACACATTTTTAAATTTTTTATAAAATGTATTCAAAACATATTATATAGATATATATACATATGATTTATAATATTTTGTTTTTAAATGAAAATTTTTATAGTTAATTTTACTTCTTTAATTTCAAACTATTTAGTTTTAGAAATAAATTTTGTTTATTAAATTTATTTTATCCGCAATATTTTTCCATTAACTAATATATATATATTATCAGGAAAATGCCATCAAAAAATATTTCTGTGAATGTTTCTGCACCTAGGGCAGTAGCTCCCAAATCTACGGCAGCAACTCCCAAATCTACAGCTGCAGCTCGACGCACTATAGATACAACTCCCAAATCTAAAGTTGCAGTTGGACGCACTATGGACACTGTTGGACGCAATAAGGATATTGTTACACACACTAATAAAAGTCAAGCAAGTGGGGCACCAGGTTCATTAAAGCTTATTTCTGATTGGAAGAACGCCGAGGAAATAGATAAAACCGATTTCTCATGGTATCTTGAAGACAGTGAAATGGAGGCTGATATACACATCTATCTGATTTGTGGTATGATTGACTTAAATGAGCCATATGATGTGATGGGAAGAGTACGAGACATATGTATGGTCCCGAATACAAACACTATTTATGTTCTTGTAAGGAAGGCTCAGAAACGTGAGAAGGTTAGATATCGTCTATCAATCATAAAGTATGACACAGATGAAATATCTTCAAAATTTTCTGAAGAAATATCAAGCAACATTGCAAATAACATTGTAAGTATGCTTATTTTTATTTCCTTTATGCATTATTGTAAGGATGATTCAATTTTTTATAAATTATTGATCATTGACATGTTTTCTTTTGTTTCATAGGATTTTGTTTCGGGTCTTTCAAACATGTTTGATGGTATTTATATGTTGGTGCCAAATGTTATGGATGTGATCAAAACTTTCCACAAAGACAAAGCAGAGGAAAGGAGATTGAAGCAAAGAGCAATAGCTCGTGACACTGCAACAGTACATAGAGGGGATCAACCAAGAGTCACTAAGGTGGGTCAATATAGTAAACTTAAACATGTTTCTTTTGAAGGTGTCAAACATGAAACAGAAAATTATGATAGAATTAGTGAGGAGGAGATGAGAACTACTGTGCAAAAGGAGAAAACAGATCAGACACCAAAAAGAAAAATTGCCAAAGATGTCTCTCTTTTACCTCATGAAGGAGAGATTGTTTATAAAAAAACTGATATGTTATCCAATAAGACTAGGAAATCAAATATTGGTGAACCTGTAAAGGTCGTGAGCAGCAGTGAAGAACAAATTGAAAGCTCTTACGGAAGCAGAGAAATCATAACACCAGGTGCTGAGTTAGAGGATGGCATTATTAAAACAAAACAAAATGATATTCGACAAGATTTGAGGAAGAATAAATTAATTCTTGGTGGTCAAACATTTGAGCTTAATGTTAACCAATTTTATGGCCCGGATGAAGGAAAATCTCAATATCAAATTAGAAAGGCCCATCACCTACATGTACATAATCTAAAAACATTGTTCAGGTTCAATCCATATGCGCATGTGGTGGATTATATAGTTCTTGTCGATCCATGTCAGGTTCCCAACAAACAAGCATTTGACAAGACAAAATGTTTTGATTATAAATATTATGTAATTGGAGGGAACCATTCAATAGAGGCTAAGAGAGAATTGATTGCAGAATATCCCAATAACTATCTTTTTCAAACAGTGAAATGCATCATTTACGCTGGCTTAACAGAAATGGAATCAAAGTTATTGGCATGGGATCATAATGCAGATAATGAGTACAGAATGAAAATGAATTTCATCCAAAGGGTCAGATTTATTCATAATGAATTCATATAAAAATGTGGTGGGGATAAGACACAAGTTAGTGTAGCATTTCGAAAGGAATGTTTAATAGAAATAGGTTATCAAATTGATGAAAAAAAAGCAAAAGATGGAAAATTGAATACAAATCTCTTCAGAGGCACAGATAACATTTTTCAGTTGGCATTTAGAACTGGCGAGGTATGGGATTTGATTGATGAGATTTTTGATCGGTGGGAGAATATTTCCATAAAAAATCAAAAGGTTAGAAAGAGTAAACCCATAATATGTACCAACAGTAAGGGGGGTCCTGAAATGAAGCAACTTCCAGAGGATATGACTATTACACCTTGGAGAACAATGCAAGGTGTGAAGGATGATAAATTAGTCAAATTAGTATTAGCCCGTGTGAAGTCGGGTGAATTATCAATGGAAGAAATGTGTGCAGAATTTCAAAAGTAAGTTTCTTGAATTATTTATTATTTTTCTTTCATTATAATTTTCTTTTAAATAAAACATAATGATGTTGGTAGAATTTGTTATACATGTCAATATATTAACGCTTTTAACTTGATTTATTCAGTCAGAAAATTTTTATGAAAATACAAGAACACATGGTTAAAATGTTGAATGAAGACAGTTGGGATGATGTTGTACACAACTACCCAAAATCAAGTTCTACATCAACACTAAAAGAGTTTTATATTGCATTCAATAAGGTATGTTGATTTATAAATTTATTTTATTCATATTTAAACTATTTTTATTTGATTACTTATACATATCTATATATATATATATATATTAATGTCATTAAAGATGTCGAAGAAGGATGGAAATGGAGTACCAGATACTTTCAAAAGCTTTATTGAAAAAATTAAGATGGAGAACATGAGAAGGAAGCGTCTTATGAATGTTGAACTAGATTCTACTCTTAATCATTACATTTGGAATGGGCTCGACAATGTCCAATATCAAATAATACAAGGTGACTGTGAAGACATTGCATCACTAATACCTAAAAGGGAATATGGCCTAGTTATTGCAGATATTCCTCATGGTTTCAATTTCCCAGACATTGAATACGATAGAGAACCATATACTTATCAAGCTTTTAGTAAAGTGGTTACGGGTTTTCAAGAAGTGACAACATCACCACTTTGGCGATTTGTGACATTTCATTCAGACACACAGTTTCTAATGTTATTAACAAGCTTCAAGGGTAAAGCAAACTCAAGGATGCAACTTACATGGTAAGATTTTGAAATTGTATGTTTGATTCCTCCTAATTTTTTTTATTCATGTAAAATTTAATTGAACTTTTACTATGTTATGTTACAGGCAAAAGTCAAATATTGTTTCTTCTGAAGATCAACCTATTATAAATGATTGTGAGTTCATCCATGTTGAATGTTTGACAAAAGATGATAGCTAGAAGCATATTATTATGAATCGAGTAGATGGGAAGAGTCATAGTCGAGTATTGGTTTATGATGCAGTTGTAAGAAAACTAACATATGAGGATAAAGATGCAAAAGGAGATATAGTTAACATTTATCAAAAACCACAAGCATTGATTAACTATCTTATAGATATATGTTCAAATGAAGGAGAATAGGTTTTGGATTTATTCTCAGGTTCAGGTAAGTTTTATTATACAAATTTAAATTTAAATATTGTCTTTTTTACTTTTTATGTCTCCATACTAATTTTCTTACTTATTTTTTTTGTGCTTGATGATTAGGTACAACACTAGCATGTTGCCTACTAAACGGAATAAATTGCATTGCCATTGAGAAAGACCCAGTTCAATGCAAATTTATTCAACAAAGAATTAACGCACTTAAATTCCTTCCAGATGCGAAGCAAGAAGTTGGTTTGAGGAAAGGAGATTTTAATGAATCACGTGTGGCTAAAAAAGCAAAGGAACCTCAACCACCATTATATGGAATGATTGGAAAGGGACACTTTGGAAGATTTGTTGACATGAAAGATCCATTAGAAGACGACAATGATCAAAATGAAGAAGAAAATGTTGCAGAAGAAGCCATCAATGTTGTTCTAGATGATGTTGAAGATGTATTAGTTGATATTGTTGATGATGTTTAAGTTATGCTTGCAAACAAAGCTTATTTTTTAGAACTATTAATCAGTTTTACTTGTAATGTTTAGACTTTGATATTTTATGAGAACAACCCTTTTTTTTTGCAAAAAACATGTGTTTGCTATTATTTTTTGACATAAAATTCAATAAAAATGTTGTTTTCTTAAGTTTTTTTGTTAAGATTCTCCCAAAAAATTAGTTTATTTAACATGTTTTTTCCAAAAAAAACTCTGTAAAAGTGTATTTTTTGCATTGTATTTATATTGAAAAATTGTATTTTTTTGTCATATGGTTCAAAATATTGGTTTTTTAGCGACAATTTTTCGATGTGCATTGAAAAATTATTTAACAATACATAAACATGTAGAAAATATAAACTTTAGAATATTGACCCTTTTTCCATCTTTTATGTATGTGAAAAAGTGAAGATAGCATTACAAGTTTTTATTTTTAAAAAATTTGTTTTTATTTTTATTTTTAAAACACAAGTACATAAATGCACTTAAAAATAAACATCTCACAGAAGAAGAAGACATTAGAAAATCTATAGTGTCAAAATAAATCCTATAAAAAAACTTTGGTGATGATACACCACCACTATTCAAAATCGACATAAAAAACATCACTTTAAAAAAAAAAAAACTAAATGAAAAAAACTTAAAGTGCCAAAAACATGCTCAAAATTTTTTTTCTTGATTCTGCATCGCCACTTTTTCAAAATTAGGTGTTTTTCTTGATAATTCAAAAAGTAGGTAACAATGAGGTTACCTATTTCATCGGTAACATTGTTATTTAATGAACATCTAAAAATCCAACCAAGTCAGGGACTTCCACGTACCACCTGACCATAGACTTGGATGAACCAAATATTTATTTTAGCCAATCACCCATGTGTTATATTCCAAGCATGAATGTGGGCTTCACAAGAAAAGCAACCAAGGCTTGCTCAGGATTTACGATGTATTTTGCCATTAACGATCAAGGGATTTCCTGGACTGAAACCATCATCTATGCAACCAAGCTTTAACTTGTATCCCACCATTACTGGTCAAGGGATTCCTAGGCCCAAACAAGAAACATACAATATCAAGATTTATCGTGATCTTACCAAAACCAATCAAGGGATCACTAGGTATAAATAAGCATGGATGCCTCCCAATTTCTTAACCAATACCTCGAGGACTTTTCTCATCTCCACCCATAGGCTTTATCATGGATCCTGCCATTACTAGTCAAGGGATTCCTAGGCCTTTGGTAATTTTCCTGAGACCATCTCACCTAGATCCAAAACCATCTGGAAATCCATCTCAACAAAATTAAAGAACCCCATCACACCATGTCTATCCGAAAATGGTAAGGCAAGGATGAAAACCGCCATCACACTTGGCAAAAACCAAGTCAATGATAGCAAGAGAGCCAAATAAACACATCCATATACCATGCATCCAAAAAATAGCAAGGAAATCATACATGAAACTCGATACCTACAAATAATCCCATTGTAGCCACTTGATCCAACACTTTCATATGTTTTCTTATCCTTCCATTGCCTTCCTTTCTCCAATGCTAGAGTGCTCCAAGAATGCTCTAGGTATGTGAGAGAGATAATAGAGAGAGAGGTCCAAGCTAAAACTGGCAAGAGGTTGTGAATGGATACTCAAAATACTTCTTATCAATGAGGCCTTTATTTTCTTCAATTTCCTCTATCTTCCTTCAATTTCCTTATCATGCAAACTTGTGACCTTTCTCCTTCCTTTTCTCCTATTTTCCTTTATTTTCCTTTACTTTTCAATGCCTTTTTTAGTTTCCTTATCCATAATAAACCAAATGAACACCCAATAGGATGTTTTTCCCAACATTCATCTTGGAATACGTGTCCCATGACCTTGGTCTTATTTTTCCTGTATTAACTTTATTACATGAAATTTTAACCAGGGTCGTTACAAAACCTCCCCCCTTGGGGGAACACCTTGCTTGGTGTTAAATGATGCCTATAACTAGCAAGGTCATTGAAAACCAAAACATAATGCCCATGGATCTTGACAACTTAGATCGATGCAGTTTTTACAATGAGCAACCTGTTGAGAAGAAAAATCAACATGACAAACATGACAACATAACAACCATACCACTTGTTAGATCTTTATAACATAGCTTGAAGCGTACATCATACATATGAATATATATACATAACCAAAACACAACACCAAAAAGTATATTTAAAGACATCCGCTCAACTGGAAAATAGAGAAGGATAAATAGCATGAATCTGATCATCCATATCCCATGTAGCTTCATTATGCCCAAAGTGCTTCCACTGCACTTTAAATTTCTCAATTTTGGAGCATGAGTTGTTTCCACTACAAAATGCACCGAGGTTCTAGCTGGAATTATCCTTCTGGCTCAATCTGTAATACATATCGGTTAATCACATGATCAACATCTTTCACATACTTCTTAAAAAATGATACATGGAAAACATCATGGAATTTCATTATCGGAAGCAGTGTAATTCGATAAGCCATTGGTACAATTCTCTCAAGAATATTGAAATCCCTGCAACACTGATGCGTCATCTTGGCACATGACCCAATCCTTAAGAACCTCTTCTTAGGCTTGATGTGCAGGTACACTTTTTATCCATCTTGAAACTCCTCAAATACTCATAGCCCTTCTGCCTATCCTGTGCTACTTGTAAATTCTTATTGATAACCTACATTTCCTGTTCCATATCTGGAAACATGTCCGGTCCAATCAATACCATGTTTGCAGGATCATTCCAAGTGATAGGAGTATTATAACCCCACCCAGAAAGTGCCTCAAATAGACTCATTCTCTTTAACTCATGGTACTCATTGTTGTAAGAAAATTCAACCAGTGGAAGATACTATTCCCACTTCCGTTGGTGATGCATAACATACATTCTCAAAATTTCCTCTGAAATTTTGTTGAATCTTTGTATCTGTCCATTTGTCTATGAATGGTAAGCTATGTTGAAGGCCAACATTGTACCAAAACCTAAAATTAACTCTTTCCAGAACCTTGAAGTGGACTTGGCATATTTTTCTGACACAATCTTCCAATAATACGATGTGGCCTCACTATCTATCTAATGAATACCTATGTTACCTTACTAGATCAATGAGTAGACTTCACTAGAATAAAGTGAGCTACATTATTCAACATGTCAACCACAACCATGATATAATTGTGTTCTCTAGATGTTTCGAGAAAACCTACGATAAAATCCATGTAAATGACCTCCCATTTCCACTCTCAAAATCGAAATCAGCTATAGTAACCCACCTGGATGCTAACACTCTACCTTTACATGTTCTAAATATAAACATATAGCTAAAAAAATTTCCACCTCATTTTTTACGTTCGTCTAGTAGCAGAATTTTTCCAGTGTTGTTAATGTCTTCAAATATC
This sequence comes from Pinus albicaulis, assembly GCA_034641835.2. NCBI lineage: Eukaryota > Viridiplantae > Streptophyta > Pinopsida > Pinales > Pinaceae > Pinus > Pinus albicaulis. The sequence continues at coordinate 478,830,356 of CM076569.1, read as the reverse complement.
CTGTATGACCTAAATATGGCTTAACATGAGATTCCCTTGAGATAACCTTCTTGAGCTCATTTTTTTCTGGCACATATATCTTGTCCCTAAATGTCACCAAACCATCTGTTGTGAGATGATAGTCCACATCATGTTCACCTATACCCTGCTACTGTAACTTGTGCCTAAGCTCCTTGTACCTGTCATCTTGTTTTTTTTTCTGTAATATTTGATCCTCTAATATGTCCCATAAGAACTCATAGTTGCTATGTGAATTACTTGTATCCTTCTGCTAAGATAATATGCAACCATTTTCCCTTTACCCTTAATGTGCCTGATCTCAAATTCAAACTCATTGATCGTAATCAACCATCTAGCTTGCATAGCATTAAAATTTGGTTGTTCAAACAAGTATATTAATCGATTGTGATCACTCATCAACATGAATTGCCTACTAATAATATAGTGCCTCCACATCTTCTAAACACGGATGATCGTAATCAACCATCTAACTTAGCCTGATGCATCCCTTGTCAAATATTTAATTCAACGACAACCTTAATTCCACTAACTCTGGTGTGCTCAACCTGTGCACCTTCAATGCTGGTGTTTCCCCTGCTACCAACTAAATACAAAATTTCACTTCTCTATGAGGCAAAAATCTGAAATATCTGCTAGAAATGCATCCTAAAACCTTTATAAAATCTGGTACCTTCCCATACCTCTGCATCCTCAACATCCTTACCTTTATCACTAGAAATATGCACTGCAAATAACACACACCCCTTCCTATGACTGCACTTTTCCTACATAGTTGTAACCATTCTGACTAATGTAGCCTTCTTCTTACCCTATAATATTCGTTTTTCTCCATTTCAATCCAAGCACTCAATATCGCTCTCATAACAATCCACCTTATTCTTGTGAGATACAACTAATACATACCTAGAAGCATATTTTATGAACCGGATGGAAGTACATTTAGATGCGCTTATGTAGACATACCATTCAACTCAAATGCACAAGCTCTTAACCAATGATGAACTCTCTTCTTAGTACCTATATCCAACTACACTAGCCAAGACTCTTCATGCACTTATTTTCTCAAACCACACTTATCCACACGGTCAAGGTTAGCATAACTAAATTAAATACAACGTCAATCAAAATAGAAACAACTTAATCACAAAGCTTACCATCCATCTCGATACTAGATGTCTGGTGATCTTCCTTCCTATTATCCAATGCTGCATAGATCTGAGGAATGATTTTTCCAACATCCCTAGCTATTTGTGCTTCTTGTGCACTGTAGATTTGAGGCCTACCACCATGATACGACAGGACGTCCTTCTTCAAATGCTCCTTTCCACATATCCAACACCACAAATGTTCCTTACCCTCACCTTTATTTTGTTGCCCTCTAGGATGTTACCCATGTCCCTTTCCAACTACATTAAACTTCTTATAAGGAACAACATTCTCTTTCTCACCTGCATCATGAGGTTTTGTTTGCTTCAGTTGCCATTTACCTTTAGATTTGTCTTTCCCTTTCCAACCACACTGAGACTTTGTCTTACACATTGATTTCTCATAATAATGCTTCAACTTTCCAATTACTTCTTCAAGCGACTAAGGCTCATCATACTCAATCTGATATTTAAATGCTAATAGTAATCCACTGAAAAATCTCAAAACTTTGGCTTTGTCATCCTTAATATATGGTATATACCACAATAACTCTAAGAACATGGTCGTGTACTCCTCATTTTTCATTGATCCCATCTTCAACTCCTATAACTCCTTATATTTACTGCCATAGTACCTTTCTGATAAGTACTTCTTCCTCAAAAGCCTCTTGAGTTCATGCCAACTTAACTCCTTTATTCTCATATCTCTGACCCGCTTCACATCTTCCCAGGAGATTTTTTCTTTCCCTTCGATTTTGAAAATAACTATCATGGCCTTCATGTTCTCGGTGTAGTCATACAACTCAAATAATTTCTTCATCCCAAGAAACCATGCCTCTGCATCTTCTGGTTTCTTCAACCACTAGTACAAAATGGCTAATTAGTTACTAAAAGAATGAATAAAATTTGCATATAAACGAACATTTTTTAGTCGGTGACCAATAATGGCTAATTTATAGTATCTTATAATGCTACCAAATTTTATTCATATTTAGTTTGGTCGTTAATTATTTGTCTCAATTTTATCATGTAGTATTATATTTATTCATTTATTTAGTCATTGATTTAGTCATCAATTTCGACAAGTAATGACTAAATACAAAAAAATATATATACTAATATATGATCACCTGATAAAACCAATTAATAACAAAAGAAATATGACCAAAATGTTGGTCGTGGTATAAGATACTATAAATTAACTACTGATAGTCATGTATATGAAAATTTTAGTCATCATTTGAAACCAATTAATGACCAAATAAATATGGCTAAATTTATGTCATGTTATAATATACTATAAATTAGATACTATTAGTTATATATAAACAAAATTTAGTCATCGTTTCTTATCACAAATTTATCATTTAAAAAATTCATTTTTTTTTTTTTTGTAGTTTCATATTCATTATATAAACAACTGATTTATTATTTTATATAATTTACTTTCATTAATATTCGATATAAAAAACTAATTTAGTCATTATAAATTTATTTTATTTGTGTTCATATTTAATCAATATAGACTACTAATTTAGTAGTTTTAGATTAATTTTATGTGTTCATAATTAATCAACATAAATTAATTTGTATGATTTTGTGACTAAATTAAAAAATATCATAGTTACAACTATAAATAATTCCAACCATATTAATTATATTATGTGAAATTTCAAGTATTACAATATGAATTTCCAACTTAATATTGGTTGGAATACAATTTACACATGAAATATTGTTTCGTCGCTTTAAAACATTAACATTGTGTTTCCAAGGCATTGCAAGTGAATTCACCAAATCTAAAGACTTGACCATTAGTCTGGATCTCATGCGAGATATTTCTTTTAAGGGTTTCAGTAGGAAAGTTCTCTTCTCTATCTCTTTCTACATTCATCGCTCAAGTGTTGTTGTTCTCATCCTTCTTCAATTCCTACTTTCTGCCATAAATTTTGATTTCCTTTTTTGAAAATGAAATAAGATACAATTCAAAGTATAAGGCATGAAAGAGATGAACACTAGAACATAAAATAAAGTAGACTCTAAATTATTTATATGAAATATACCTTAACATCTACAATGTCAATGCCATTTTTCTCAGAAAAGTAAGAATATCAAACAAGTTTTCTTTAGTTGAGAAATAGCGACCACTATGTGGCGAGATGACTTGTATCAAAAGAAACAAATAAAATGTCACCATAGAAAAGAACAACTTAGGAACTTAATATTTAACTTTAATGAACATCTCAACTTAAAGAAGTAACCATTTTCCTAGATTTGTTACTTTTCCAAGGAATACAATAAAATAACCCCCTCAACAACTTCCTTACTAGAAATGGAAATAAGTTATTGATATCCACTTACTTCTCCTAGAAGAATTAACAAAATATCCAAGGAAAAAAATTTCAAAATTTTTCTTATGTAACCAAATCCATTAGACAAGCCAACAATGTTAAAATAGTATAGTTACCCACTTGAATGTGAATAAGGACCCAAAACTCCGACCATACAATGGATCCAATTCAAGGCAGATTCATGTGATACCCCTCATACCCTTGATATATTAATCAGTCATTATGCATGATCAATGAGTCAACGTAATAAAAATCCAACTCCATTAAATTCAGGTGTCCCATTTCCTCTTTAAAGGTCATGGGCTAAGTAATGGAAAGGTGAACCCACAACATATCAACCCACAACTCAAAGAGAAAACTCCATTCACGTGAACAACTATCACATGATTGATTCATGTGGCAAGAAATCAAATCAACTCCATAGATACTATATGCATCCACCACTATGAAAATATGTGAACTTTTGGACCCATGAAAATACAATGGAAGCTCCATAATATTAAAAGGTGGATAGACCATGTGATAAATAGTGTATCCTTCATAACTCCTGGGCTAGGCATGTTTACCCATGACTACATGAAATAGTGATGTACAACCCCAATGAATATGATATTGTTTCTATGTAAACAAATGTGTCGTGGATAAAGAGTTGGGAAACCCATATGTATGTGCAACTCAAATCAAGGGTAGGACTGATCTGAAAATGACCTGAGTGACTTAGCTCTATTTCAGAGATTGGGGCATTTACTGGATATGTCACCCTTAAAGAAAGGATGATATCTAGAGGCTACCTGGCCCTCCAAAGACTCTGTCTATAGAACTTTATAGCGATTAACACTCAGGTTATTAAAATGCGGAATTTTAACCAGGATCGTTTCTAGTCCTTGTACAACACGTGATTGGCAGTATCACTGAACAGTTATTATGTGCATTAACTGTTTAGGCATGAAATAATCTATGTATCTTTATATTGAACAATTTCACATCAATCACATAAGCCATACCATAAGACAAAGAAGTTTGTGACAGAGTTCATCCCACCTAGACTACGTCTCATGGTCCGCCTCAGAATTGTGCGTCTATTGTATTATTTGAGTCGAGAGAAATATGCTACAAGGAATCATCAATTTCACTACTGATGTTGTAGATATGGACCTTCCCTTTAATAGGCTAACTGATACAAATATTTTCTTTCAACACATAAGAAAAGACATGGATGATTCGCACACTAAAACAAACTAAGGACTGAAGCTTTATGGACCTTCGATAGATTGGTGGCTGAAAGAGTTTTAGAATGTCTAAGTTGAACTCGTCGATTATCAACATACTTTGATGTTGTCTTTATGCAAGTAGGATGCTTTGCTCCTTCAATAAACCTGCAATGACAAACTCTCCACCAATTACATCATTTGTCTTCTTTAAGAGTGCCTTCTTCTTCTTGAAGTAGGGAAAACTCTCTTTAACCTCCTCTCATGAGGTCTCTCCTTCTTGGACTTCAAGGTAGCTAAACTGAATTTGGCATAATAAAATTGGATCTCGTTGTCCATCAACTTACTTTGATGCTGAAACTTATGCAAGTGTAAAGATCTTTTCCTCCTTCATGAAAACCTTCAATAAACCAAAACTCACTACCACATTATGTGACATACAATATAAGGGAGTTTTAATTCATCTTGAAATTTGAACAAACTCCTTCTTTCGCCACTCTTTCTCTCTTGAGGTCTCTCTCAAAAACCTCTCAACACTCTTCTCTAAAAGTGACCTCTTCACCCTTTTACAAAGAAAAATACTTTATTTTATACATAAGAAGAGCTCATAATCTCAAGGCTTCTAGAAAGCTGCCTCGAACCTCCTTTTGCTGCTTTTAGCAATTTTTTGGAGAATAATTGGTGATGAGGGATTCGAATCCCAACATCACATTCCATACATAGGATTAGTTGCATTACTTAAGCTCCAATTTAAATACAAAACCCATAAATAAACTTTATAATATGAATCTCCACCCGATGGTTAGGCTAACCATGTGGGGAATGCTAACTACACCGTGTGAACAGGAAAGTTTTTGTCCGATGGTAGCTCCGACGGTTAAGGTGTTATCCCGGTGGTCTATCTTCAGTGGTTCCGGTGACCTTTCACATGACTTGACATTTGTGGTCTTCAAAACTATTCACGTGTAATTTGCCGATGCTGGTAACAACCTATTATGAAACTCCGACACGGTCTTTACCATTCTGGTCACATTGAAACGTTTCTAACGTGGTTTAAACCCCGCAGTCTGGATGACTCTATGGGTGTTTAATTACAATTTTTTACATAAAACATATCCGAGCCTTTTAACATAGGTTTATCAAACCTTTACAAAACCCGAACCATTGTTTTAATTTTTCAACCCGACATTCAAACCTTGACATTCTAACTTTATAACATAGTTCGAATCTTTACAAAACCCGAATCAAACCTTGCATTAAGGTTTATTACATAGGTTGATAATTTTTTACATATGTAATAATTACATAGGTTGACCTTTTTGACCTTTTTACATATTTAATAATTACATAGACATTTTTGACCTTTACATAAAGACTTGGAACAAGTTTTATTACATAAGTCTTATAACAAACTGGTTGTTTCTGTCGCAGGTCGATTTGACAATGTCTTTGATTGGCACTTTGGAAATTTGTTGGAGTCACATCTGAAGTTGATGTCGATCGATGTCGCACATTTGAAATTTACAAATTTAATGATCATCTTGATCAATACCTGAATTATTAACTAATTGACAATTACCAAATGCCGAATAACCATCTTGGTCGACTGAGTAATTTCGATACAATTTTAACAATTCTAAACTTGGATCATACTTCCCAACTAAAAGAACTTTTGGTTCTCTAAAATTTTTATTTACAATGTTTTTGAAAAAATAATTCAATCCTAGAACCTAGCTACAACTTTACTAGATCTAGATATTTCAAAATCATTCAAGCATAAGGCATGAAGTTGGCCCAACTCCATTCAGTACTTGTTTGATCTCCAGTAGGTGACATGGGTTCTTCCTGAGCTGCTGGTGTCGGTACTGTTTCCTTTGGAAGCATTTGACAATTGTCTTGAACATGCCCTAACAATTTTCAATTTTGACAAGTTGACAGCTGGTGAGGGTTCTTTCCCATCTTGTACCTGCAAAGAACTCGCTGCTCTAATACCACTTGATCTGAAAACGACCTGAGCTACTTAGCTCTATTACAGAGATTGAATGTAGGGGCATTTACTGGATATGTCACCCTTAAAGAAAGGATGAGATCCAGAGACTACCTCACCCTCTATAGACTCTGTCTATAGAAATTTATAGCAATTAACATTCAGGTTATTAAAATGCGGAATTTTAACCAAGATCATTTCTATTCCTTGTACAACATGTGAATGGCAGTATTACTGAACAATTATTATGTGCATTAACTGTTTAGGCATGAAATAATCTATGTATGTTTAGATTGAATAATTTCACATCAATCACATAAGTCATACCATAAGACAAAGAAGTTTGTGATGAAGTTCGTCCCACCTAGACTACGTCTCCGGGTCCGCCTCAGAATTGTGCGTTCATTGTATTCTTTAAGCCAAGAGAAATATGCTACAAGGAATCATCAGTTTCACTACTGATGTTGTAGATATGGACCTTCCCTTGAATATGATAGTAGTTCTACCCTGCTAATACCCACATCTCATAGGTTCAAGCATATAAAAATGAATTTCAAAGTCTTCAGTAAAAAAGAATGCCCATGTTGGTAAACTTTAAACTAGCAGAAGCTTTTTCATCAAAAGTTTAAAACCTTATTATAAAACCCATAGTGAAATTTCATTTGCAAAATCTTACTCTTTATCTTCATTGAAGATTTCCTTACCTTTCACATTGGTTATAAAAACCCACAACCAGGTTCAATGCAGAAGCTTTCTGTTCAGAATCTATGGCTAAAACCATAGTCAAAACCCACCTTATAATTATTTGGATTAACATTCGATTTTTATTAAACCCCAAACAAATCTTCAGCTTCACTTCATGGGAGTTTGAATTAACATTCGTACTTTATAATAAAAACCCATTATATAATGGTCATCGCATACCAATCCTTCGCATGGAAATGCATTTATATCCACACATCCGTCTTTGATTAGAAAATATCAAAGATATGAATAAAACCTTTGGGAATTACTTTTATCAACTACAATTTTGTTCACAAATCCGAATATCAAAATAACATTTGTTTCATAATAAAAGTTCAACTTTTATTAAAACCTCAAAGTGCCAACACATAGTCTGACCCACAGCAACTTGACATACCTTTTTATCTAACGACTGATAACTTATCGCATTCCTCTTAAACGATCCCACGGTGGTCACATTACCAAGATGTACAAGTTTTTTTTCTCCAAATTCACACGAAATGAATGGTTTTATATTACCACTCCTACCACACATCACTCAAATACCGATATCGTGTTGTTTCAACAAATTCTGCTTACCAATTTTATGCTATGTGAAATCATTGGTTTTAAAAACTCGGTTTTGTTGTTCAAACTTCTATTGACTCTCTATATCATACAAATATATGGTTCCATCCAACCCTTTAGCCTTTCAATCTCATTCCAACTGTGCCTATGCTTGATCCGAGATGCTTATTCGATCTGATATGTTTCTGTTGCATATATAGTCGATGTGCCCATATGCCGAATTCTAAATTAAGCTTCTCTTTTGTGTAATCGATCCTTCCAGTGATCGATACACCCTTAACTCATATATCCTCTCCGATATATACATAGAGAATCTCTAATTAACCCTTATGACAGAGTTGATCACACATGCTCATGCAATTTCTTATTGAAACTCAAAGCCTATTCACACATAATTTAAATCAAACAATACTCATATAATTCCGAAAAAAATTCTTTCATATATACAAATGAAATCACTTACAAAACCTCCTTGTCTTGGCCAGATCTTCAAAATCAAATGGCCCTGTATAACTACCCGTAGGCTTACAAGAACAAACCTGTTTTCCCTAAAACTGAATCACGCACACACTCTCCCGATATGTCTGCTTAATGCCTTTGAGGCTTACATTTATACAAATTGATAATGAATCAATTCATCTCCCTCAATAACTCAACAAAATCCTTAAAATCCTTAAAGTCCTAAAATCTAGACTTAATCCCTAAATTTGCTGAAACTGATTCTAAATTCATTCCTAAATCTCAACTATCTCTTCAAATTCCTAATTAATCAAATTCCCCTATCCTCTAATAATTCGAGAACGGTTACAATTTTCTCTCAATATTTAATTAAAATTAATCAAAACCCACTCAATTCATTAAACAAAATCTAACTCCCTTGAAGACTCAAAAACCCCTAAGTCTAACAAATACAAGGATTTTTCTTTTAGCCTAATGCCCCTGCATTAGAATAGGCTAACTAATACAACTCTTTTCTTTCAACACATAAGAAAATACATGGATGATTCGCACACTAAAACAAACTGAGCACTGAAGCTTTATGGACCTTCAACAGATTGGTGGCTGAAAGAGTTTTAGAATGTCTAAGTTGAACTCGTCGATTATCAATGTACTTCGATGTTGTCTTTATGCAAGTAGGATGCTTTTCTCCTTCAATAAACCTGCAATGACAAACTCTCCATCAATTACATCATTTGTCTTCTTTAAGAGTGCCATCTTATTCTTGAAGTAGGGAAAACTCTCTTTAACATCCTCTCATGAGGTCTCTCCTTCTTGGACCTCAAGGTAGTTGAACTAAGTTTGGCATAATCAAAGTGGATCTCGTCGTCCATCGACATACTTTGATGCTGAAACGTATGCAAGTGTAAATAGTTTTTCCTCCTTCATGAAAACCTGCAATAAACCTCTCAACACTCTTCTCTAAAAGTGCCCTCTTCCCCCTTTTACAAAGAAAAATACTTTCATTTATACATAAGAAGAGTTCATAATTTCAACGCTTCTACAAAGCTTCCTTGAACCTCCTTTTGCTGCTTTTAGCAATTTTTTGGAGAATAATTGGTGATGAGGGATTCGAATCCCAACACCACATTCCATAAATAGGATTAGTTTCATTACATCAGCTCCAATTTAAATTCAAAACCCATAAATAAAATTTATAATATGAATCTCGGCCCTACGGTTAGGTTAACTGCACGGGGAATGCTGACTGCACCATGTGAACGAGCGGTTTTCTGTTCGGCGGTAGCTCCGACGGTTAAGGTCTTATCCTGGTGATATAAAATACAGCGGTTCCGGTGACCTGTCACATTACTTGATTTGGTTCTGCGGTCTTCAAAACTGTTCACGTGTAATTTTCCAATGCTGGTAACAACCTGTTATGAAACTCTGATGTGGTTTTTACCATTCTGGTCACATTGCAACGTTTCTGACGCGGTTTAAACCCCGCAGTCTGGATAAATCTGTGGGTGTTTAATTACAATGTTTTACATAAAACATATTCGAGCCTTTTAACATAGGTTTATCAAACCTTCACAAAACCCAAACCATTGTTTTAAGTTTTCAACCCAACATTCAAACCTTGAAATTCGAACTTTATAACATAGTTCGAATCTTTACAAAACCTGAATCAAACCTTGCATTAAGGTTTATTACATAGGTTGATAACATTACATCGAACCTTTGAATTAGGTTTATTTATATTTCATCAAACCTTTTAACATAGGTTTTACACCATGGACCTTAGAACCGACGATTCAACCTTTTAAAAAGGTTTTGACCTCCGAACCTTAGAATAAGGTTTTTGGTAGGTTTTTTAAAATTTAATATAAAACCTTTTGACTTTATGGGTTTTAACATCCCATCCTCCGAACCTTTTCAAAGGTTTATGGCTTAATTTTTGTGCTAGGGACTTTGAGTCCATAAGTTTAGAAAACTTAGGAATAGGACTTTAATTTAACATTTCACCCTAGGAGTAGATTTAGGCTTTTACAAAGTGTATTTTTCTTCGACACTTAGCACTAATCTTTAGGACTTAAGCCTAGGAATTAGGATTTGTTTTGTCCATTAAGGTTTACAAAAGCGGACTATAAACATTTTTGACCTTTACATAAAGACTTGGAACAAGTTTTATTACATAAGTCTTATAACAAATTGGTTGTTTCTGTCGCAGGTTGATTTGACGATGTCTTTGATTGGCGCTTTGGAGATTTGCTATAGTAGCATATGAAGTTGATATCGATCGATGTCGCACATTTTAACTTCAAAAATCTAATGATCATCTTGATCAATACCTGAATTATTACATAATCGACAATTACCAAATGTCGAATAATCATCTTGGTCGACTGAGTAATTTCGATACAATTTTAACAATTCTAAAATTGGATCAAGGACTATACCATATAATGTGCAAGATATAGTAAAAGTTGTAAAGTATTTTCCCACCATGGTATAAAAATGGATTTCCTTAATCAAAATAATAATATGATGTTTCCACATGTGTCAATACAACCCCAATAATAAATCTAGAGAATAAAGAGGAATGTGCCAAACAATTTCTTCAAATTTGATTTGATCCTTGCCAATGTGTGATGACCATAGGAAATATATCAATAAAATATATGAAACCTCAACAAACAAACTCAAATATCACCCCACCTAGGTCTCACCAAGTGCCAAGTGATGATTAGCAACATAAGAGAAGGGGAACATGTGAAGTGTACCCTCCTACTTAATCAACAATTGATTTATCATCACCACCATATGCAACCCTAGATAGGAATAGAGCACTTAGTGATTGGTGGAGGCCTTTAAGATGCAAGGAATGGGATAATAATGAAAAATAGAAAAATGGACATGTCTATGGATTTTTCCCTCTTTTTCAGACTATCAATTCATGGAGAAGAGGTGAAGGATAGGGACATGGCATAGTTTCATATGGTGTGGGGGTAAGATCCCATGGAAGCCTCCTCATTCCACTAGTGTAGTGATTAGGATGTGCATATTGGATATGGAGACCAATTTGATATTTTTCATTGGATTTTAATGGCATAAAATATGGAATTTAAACATTCTAAAATGGCTTCATGTAAGGCCTTGCCTAGGTCCTTTACTGGAGTAGTCAGGCATGCACTTTGAGACATGTTCTTATCATGTTGCCTAATTGTATATACAGGTCTGAATCATTCCTAAAATGAGTCCAAAATTATGTTTCTTTGTCCAGCCTAAAGTAGTTGATTAGCTGAAGGTGAGTTTTAATGGGGTTACACCACTGGTTGTGCATTGCAACATTAAGTTTTCCAATATACAATTAACCCATCTTATGCGAGTAAGCATGGAAGATTTTGGAATTTCTAGAGAACAAAAATTTTATGGTCAGAATTTAACCCTCAAGGAAACATATGATGAAAATTACCCTAACTATATGTCAATAAACACCTTTTACAACAAAAAATAATATATACAATTTTAGAACATTTCTAGTCAAACTACTTATAGGATGGAATATTGTTGCACTATGTGCAGATGACAAATCAGATAGGGATATGGAGTTTTAAGTTAGAGCTCCATTCTTGGGTTGTATTCACTTTTTCGAAAGGACGTAATAGCATACTTTCAATATATAAAGGGATGGAAATTCATTATCTCATTTCATAGTTGAGCAAGAACTGGCTGATTTTGCAACTTGAATGGTAGAACTAAAAATGAACCTATCTGTTGAGGCTTGTCCAGGTTAATTGTTTGGTGGTTCTTACATGCAATTTTATATACCTGGATGAGATTATAATATTCATAGAAGAACTGGATACATCACCATTTTAGTGTTAATACATTGTACCATATGATATATTCCATGATTTTGTTTCCAATGATTTCAAGTAGGAAAAGGAAAACTTTTTCAAAATGATATAGGAATCATGGAAGGAAATGGATACTTATGGTGAAAGAGATGAAGGGTTGTAAAATATTAGTGAGAAGTTTCACATGAGCAGTGATTTGAAAATAACAGACAAAAACATCAGCATATGGTAACCTTGTCATGATAGAATATCCATATTTAGCTATTTTCTCTATGCTATTGTCTACCTACCAAATAAAAGAGGTCTGAAAATTTGATTGACATTTTGGTGTCAGTTGTTGTTATAACTATACAGGAGAAGAATATGTAATGTTTTCAACTTTGATCCTCATGGAAAAAAAGGGTGGAATTGGAAGGCTTGCATGGACATGGCTATACCAATGTCTAGAATATAAAGAGAAGTATTTACTTTCAAGTCTCCATATCATGTCCCTTAACACCATCTTTTACTATCCATGAAAACGCAATAACAGATTTTGGGATATGGATTAAGGAAATCATCTTACTCTATTATGTTTAGGAAATTTGAGAGAGAGGAATATTGGACGTTGACAACAGATGTCAATGGAAATTTTTCCATCAACAAAATATATCTTGCTGCAGTGAAGAAGTGAAATATTTGAATACATATTTGATGAAAACCTATGCCACATCACAAGCTAAATATGTAGTATTCATTGGAATAAATTTTGCTATCTTAGTCAACCAGTACACAAAAACCATGATGGAATCATGTTGTCTAGATTTCCTTGGCGAACCTGTAATGAAATATATGGAAGTGACCTCCCATTTCCACTCTAGAATCATAATCGGTTGTAACAATCCACCTGGATGCATGCACTCTACCTTTAACTGTAGACAATATAAACATATAACCACAAACTCTGCCACATCCTTCTTCAGATCCGACCAATAATAAAATTTCTTCACTGTTTTCAATGTATTTTGGTAGCCTGGGTGACCTGAATATGGTTTGCGTGAAACTCCCTCAAGATAATATTCTTGAGCTCACTATTTTTTGGAAAATATATTCTATCCCTAAATCTGATCAAGCCATCTGTTGAGAGATTATAGTCCACATCCTATGCACTTGTACCTATACCTGTACTCTGTTGTAACTTGTGCATGAGCTCTTTATACATATCATCCTACTCACCTTCCTGTAAAATCCAATCCTGTAATTTTTCCCATAGGAACTCATAGTTGCAATTTGATTTACATGTATCTACCTACTAAGAAAATCTACAACCCTATTCTCTTTTCCCTTGATGTTCCTGATATTAAATTCAGACTCACTGATCGTGGCCAACCATCTAGCTTGCCTAGAATTTTTATTTGACTGGTAAAATAGATACCCCAAACCATTTTGATCACTCATTAGTACAAACCTCCTTCGAAGAAGAGAGTGCATCCATATATTTAATGCATGGATAATCACTGATAGCTCAAGATCAGGTGTCAGATATTTTTTCTTGTGCTCATTTAGTTTTTGTGACTCATAGCACACTACCTATCCTTCCTGCATAAGGACTCCACCATGTCCCCTCTTGCAAGCATCTGTACATACCACAAAATCTTCTTTCAGATTTGCAATATTTACCGCTGGAGCATTTCTCAAAAACTTCTTTAACTGCTCAAAGCTTGTTGCACATTTCTTTGTTCATTCATATTTCTTACCTTGCCTCTACAATGACCTACTATGATATGAAACTTTAAAAACGTTTATGATGAACCTCCTATAGTAATATGCTAACCTTGTGAATGATATATCCTCTTCTACATTTGTAAGAGTTTCCTAGTCCATGATATCCCTTATCTTCTCTGGATCTACATATATTCCTTCCTTGGAAACAACATGTCCTAAGTAGTGTAACATTGTATGAAAGAAACTGCATTGAGTGAGCTTAGCATAGAGTCGATGCTCTCTCAACAATCTCAATATTGTTGCTAAATTCTTGGCATGTTCTTCCTCACTATTAGAATATATCAGGATGTCATCAATGAATACAATAAAAAAAATTGTCTAGATAAGCTCGCAACACACTTCATAAATCACATAAAGGTATCTATAGCATTATTCAAACCAAATTTAACCACAAAAAACTCATAATTTTAATACCTGGTCCAAAAATTTGTCTTGTAAATTTCCTCTTCCTTGATGTGTACATGATGATATCCAAATATCAAGTCAATCTTTGAGAACATTGTTGCTCCCTTTAGCTTATCAAATAAGCCATCAATCCTAGAAAATAGATACTTGTTCTTGATGATCACCTTCTTCAACTACCTATAATCAATGCATAACCTAAGATTACCATTCTTCTTCTTCACAAGTAATATTGGTGCACCCAAAGGTGATACACTTGACCTAATGTATCCCTTGTCAATCATTTCCTTTAACTGCAACTTCAAGTCTAACAACTCTAGAGTGTTCATCCTATATAGTGCCTTTGTTTCTGGTGTTTCCCCTGGTACAAACTCAATGGAGAAGTCTACTTCCATGTGAGGTGGAAAATCTAAAATATCTATGGGACATACATCTTGAAACTCTTGTAAGATCGGGTACTTGTTCAATATCTTTGAATCCTTATCCTCCTTACCTTTGTCACTAGAATTTTGCACCGCAAATAAAACACACCCTTTCTTGTGACTACGTTTGGACTATATATTTATAGCCATTCTCACTGATGCTTCTTTATTCTTACATGGTAAGACTCTTTGTTCCCCATTATCATCCAAGAACTCAATAGCCTTGTCATAACAATCCACCTTGGTCCTATGAAGATATAGCCAGTCCATACCCAAAAGCATATTATATGACCTGAACGGTAATACGTTCAAATGTGTTGAATTATTCATACCACTCAACTCAAATGCACAAGCTCTTACCTAATGTTGAACTTGCTTCTTCATACCTGTAGCCAACTACACTAACCAAGATTTTGCATGCACTTATTTATTCAAACCACACTTATCCACCAAGTCAAGGTTAACATAACTATAATTAGATCCAAGGTCAATAAAAATAGAAACAACTTGGTCACAAATCATACCATCCTTCTCAATGATAGATGCCTGATGGTTTGTCTTCCTTTTATCTAGTGCCACATAGATACAAGGAATACTCTGAACAACATCCACAACAGTCTACGCCTCCTGTGCACTATATATTTGAGGCCTACCACCTTGATTCGGTGGATAATATCTCTTAAGATGTTCTTTTCCACATGTCCAACACTCCAACCATCCTATACCATCACCTCTATTCTATTTTTGTGACCCATGTCCTTGTCTAGCTACATTGAACTTATTATGTGGTACAACATTCTCTTTCTATTCTGCATTTTGAGGCCTTTTTATTTCCGACTTCCATTTACCTTTACCTTTATCTTTATCTTTTCCTTTACATCCTTTCTGATATTCATTCTTACTTTTTGACTACTTGTAACAGTGCTTCTATTTCCCAATGACTTCCTCAAGTGACCACGACTCATCATACTCAATCTTATCTCTAGATTATAATGGAAATACATTGACTAATCACTGAAATTTATCCTTTCCATATTTAAGATACAATACATACATAAATAAATCCAAGAACTTAGTCATTTACTCCTCATTTTTCATTGATCCCATTTTAAACTCACATAATTCCTTGTCTTTGTTGTTGTAGTACCTTTCTAACAAGTAATTATTTCTGAAGAGTCTCTTGAATTCATGCCAACTCAAATCCTTTTTCTTGATGTCTCTGATATGTTTTACATCTTCCCACCATATGTATGAATTCCCTTTGAGGCTAAAGATAGCTATTGTTGCCTCAATATTCTATGGGTACTCATGCATCTCAAACAACTTATCCATGCCAAGTAACCAAACCTCAACATCCTTAGGATTCTTCAACTCTCCATAAAAAAATATGTTGTGTAACTTTCTTAAACTCATCCTGCAAGTACCCCCTATCACTCCACCTTTAAGGATATTGATGATGATCATAGTGCCTGTCAGAACCATAACTATAATACTACTGGTGTCCATCACCTCTCCTATCTGGAGTATGAAAAAATATACAATATATAATCATATCATCGATATCTGCCTTGTGACCATAATGATACCAACTTCCATATGCCCCATTAGTCCCATCCTCCTATCCATAGCTGATACAGAGTGGTCCTTATTTCTGCAATTCTGACAAACTCTGAAAAATTACTGCATTGACTTTTGCTCATTTTTCCTATGCCGACATGATTCTGTCATTATATGCTTTGCAAATCCTTATTTATTCCTTCAAACTCCTCAACATGTCTTCTAAGTCAGAATATTGTCCAACACCACATTACTCATCTGATTCATAGGGATAATCTTTGTAGTCTACCATTTTTCTAGTCATGTTTATTTCTTCCTGCAAGGCATATTATCCCAGCTAAACCAAATCATTAAAAAAAACAATGTAACTTAATTAGCATCATTTAGGAAGGATATATCATCTACAAGATCAACCAAATCAGTGTAATACATGTATAAAAATAATCATAAAATCATATAAACATGTAACATATAGATAAAACAACTTTTAAACATCATTCCAACCACAGTCCAATCATCAATGCACGACCATATCATTCACATACCATGACCACATGCATGAAATAAAAACCATATGAATATACACTTGATAACACATAAGCACTTGGAATGCATAAAAAAATCATAACTAATCATACACTCATGACGACACATTCCACAATAACCCCATCAACCTTCACATGGTGTCATCGTTCCAACCATGACCAACATCACAAAAAAATAGACCACAAGAATGAGGAACACATATGAAACCAACATAAATGCATGACTAACACACTAAACATCGATTATGAGGGGTTAATCATGCTCTGATACCACTTCGTAACACCCTCATCCCACATTTACCCATGCTACCTGGTCCACTGGGGTAAACATGCGACGAGAGGCTACTATGTTCTGATTCAACCTCCTATGTAACCTTAAGGAAGTGGAACTGACACCACACAACTATAGAAACCTTTTTCACCTTCTATGGGACACCCAAGAGCCATCAAGGCCTTCCAAGAGGCTAGCCCCTGAGACAAACTAACATTTTAGGGTGTCAATCTCCAAGTATCTCCCTTGATATGGGAAAGAGTGCAATGGGAAACCTACAGTCGCTTGCACAACATGGGCATGTTTGCAACTAGGGACTTTTCCAGGTAATTCTGAGCATGAAACCCCTATTTCTGTGCCACTTTTTCAGGCCCAGAGCTCAAGTCATTGCCCAAAACTCCATGAAACATCTATCAATGAAAGATAATAGTAGAAAACGATGTAAATGCAATCACTTGAACA
The DNA here is from genome assembly GCA_034641835.2 of Pinus albicaulis. Classification (NCBI taxonomy): domain Eukaryota; kingdom Viridiplantae; phylum Streptophyta; class Pinopsida; order Pinales; family Pinaceae; genus Pinus; species Pinus albicaulis. The sequence continues at coordinate 478,812,612 of CM076569.1, read as the reverse complement.
AGGAATTGACTGGACCCCTATGAGACATGATAGGAATTTCGTCAAACACGTCACAAATATGAATTCTACAGGTTTAGACAACATATCTGAGCATAATGGTCTCATACTTATCTAAGAATCGCTAAGAAGCATTGTTACATTATCACATTAGCTGCATTATCATCTATTAGATCATATATTCATTTCTCAAACATTTACAAATAAAAAAATGATGAGAACCATACACTTTCACTGTCATAAAACACATTCATAACCAGCATATAAAAAACATAAATATTGGGGATACAACAACCATATATGCTAAAAATTATCCATTACATTTACACATAAATTACCAAGGAAAGAAACTCTAATTCATGAATTCAAAAGCCAGAACATTGTGGGACTACCATGTTCTAGCCGACCATATATTGGCTGAGCCAAATCTCTCTTCAACGAATCACCCCTGTCCCATATTACAAGCGTGAATGTGGGACTCAAACGAAAATAAATAACCAGGCATTTCCTAGGCTAAACCACCTCACCCTCATCAATAGAAATAGGCTTTACCACAATCCTCACCAGATCACTAGGCCATAAATAAGCATGGATGCCACCAGATTTGTCTATCGACACCATGAGAAATTTTCCTGTCTCCCAGTCTCTAGGCTTTACCGAAATCCAGAGTCTGGTCGAGGCATCACTAGGCTATAACCGAGACACCACCCTTCAGGCTTTACCGTATATCCCACCATTCACTGACGATGATTCCATTAGGGGAATTTTGAGGTTCAAAATAGGTCTCCTAAGGAAATTATAAAATAATTGTGGAAATAATGAAATAAGATTAGATTACATCATCAAATTTTAGAGGGAAAAAAGAAAAAACTATTCTTTCAACTCTTATTTACAACTTATCTCCCTATGGGTTTACTCTAATTTCGAGTGGAAACACTCATTGGATGAAAATTTTGATTCCGCATCCAAGGATTACCCATGTTGCATACTTTCAATGGACCCTGCAACACAAAAAATGATAAATACATGAAAAACGTGATTGAAATCATGTTTTTTCATGTATCTCTCATTTTTTCGTGTAGAGGGGTCCATCGAAAGTATGCAACATGGGCACTCCTTGGATGAGGAATTAATTTTTTCATCCAGTGAGTACTCCCACTCAAAATTTGAGAAAAAAAACTAGGGAGATAAGTTGAAAATACGAGTTGAAAAAGTAGTTTTATTATTTTATTATTTTATAATCTTTTTACTTTTTTACTCAAAAAATGGTGAATCATCCCCCATGGTTGACATCATCATCTTAAATCCTATTGGTTCAGATAAAATTTATCTTGGTTGTACATTTTTATTAGGAGGCCCATTTTAGACCTCAAAATTCCCCTAATTCTAGGCCTTATCAAGGGTAGCCACATCTAGTCTTTATCGTATATCTTGTCATTCACCAATCGAGGATTCCTAGTACCCCCGAGGCACACAATACCTGGCTTTAACGAAACCCAAAATCTAGTCCAGGGGTCACTGGGCCAGTGCCTTTACCACAATCCACAACCTAGTTCATGGATTACTAGGCCATGTGTTCTTTCATTCAGAGATCCACCTCACTCAGTTTCGAATCCATCCAGAAATATAGCTCAACCAAAATATGAGAACCACATCACACCATCACTATCTAGAAACATCAAGCCAAGGTTGAAGAACATGGTCACACCTGGAAAAATCCATGACAATGATAAACAAAGAACCAATAACGCACATGCATAACCATTCATGCCAAATCTAGCAAGGAAATCACACATGCAAATCAATACATGCAAGTAAACCCGATGTAGTTGTTTGATCCTACTCTTCCTTGCTTGACCTTTTCTTCCTCTTTTCTTTCTTTATCTTTCTTAATGCAATGTTGATACGCTCCAAGAAAAATATAAGTCTCCAAGAGTGAGAGAGATCGATAATAGAATGAGAGCTCCAAAACTGAACTGAAAAAAGGTATCAATTGATCCTCATAAGCCTTTTTATCAATTAGGCCTCTATTTTCTTCATTTTCCATTGTTTTCCTTCATTTTCCTCCTCACATGCAACATGTGACCTTTCACTTTCCTTTTCTCCTAATTTCCATTATTTTCATAAATAAAACACCAATTAATGCCACTTTTCATTTCTAAATCCTTTTCCATTGTCTTTGCCAATTTCCTTAGCCATAATAAACCAAATGAAAACCCACACTAGGATTGTTTTGCCCATCATTCAGCTTGGAATAAGTGGCCCATAAACATGGTTATTATTTTGTCGTTATTAACTTTATTTAAATGGAATTTTCATGAGGTCTATTACAAAATTGATATTTTTCTTGGTAACAGAAATTGCTATAGTTTCTTCTACTTTTTTACCTGTGATTTGGAATTATTTTCCTGCATTTGATGCTTCTCCTAATTTTTTTCTTGAAAAAATAACCCTTCTTTGGAAATTTGAACCTTCCTTGAACAAACTCAAGCTTGTACTTTTATAAGAGCTTGCATGCACCTTGAAGTCATGGATGTTTTCATTTTCTTCCTTTGCTCATGCACAAGATCTGGAACCCTTGTATCAACTTTCATACATCTAATAGCATGTTGACACTTCAAAAAATACAAACACATATCCATACATTAATATAATGATTTGAGTCAGTTATGAAATTTTTGGGCTATCGAAAGAGTAAATAATATCCACAACCTATATGCAACCCCTTCATGGAAATAAATACCTCCTAGATAAAAGTGGAAATTATGAACTGATAAGCATGGAGCTATGTTCAAAACATGAGTTAACCATTTCAAAGAAAATTCTCATGAACTAGAAACATTGGTTATGCTTCTAAAATGTAAACAAAAAAAACCATTGATGGGAAAGAGCATACCAAATAAACCCCTCAAGAAACCTAAATTATAATTGGTGCATGCTCTTCATTAGAAACTTCTTCCTTGAATTACTATACCCTCATTCCCGATCAACACTTCACTCCCATTGGGATGTTCTACAATGGTTTATGATAGTCCTATATCTAAACTATAATTAATTGGATTTACCACAATACTTTCAAACTATAGGTTAGATTCAATTATGGTGGATTCAAACAAATCTTCATGAATGTTATAAGCCATTTTGTCGCATCTGGTCAATAGGCTTACAAACAAGATCAATCAACATCTGTGAACATTTTTTCATTGTGTACACAAAGCCCTAAGAATGACCCTTAAAATGATTGAGTTTATGGGCCTGACTACTTCCAAACAACGTTTTTAATCCCGAGTGCAACCCAACCCTTTAGAGACCCGTGTTTAGCAACAGGTAGCAACTTACTACACCAATGTTGATCAACAGTAGCTTTTCCCTTGCTAGGGGTACGTTGATTCTATAAATTCAGGAAAATTAAAAATAATCCTGTAGCTTCCTCTTCCAAAATATTCCAGGAGTTGTTCTGACTATTTACCTTGGATTAGAAGCTTGAATCCTATCTCATTCTATCTTGGATATTTCACCTCTTATACCTTGAACTCATCCTCCCATATTAATTGGATCTCCAACATAGATTCGTAAATGGATAAGAATTCCTAAACTACCACACTCTCCTATATTTACTACCATCCACAACATTAGGGTTGGATTCTGGAGATTGATCATTCCCTTATGTTTTTTCCTTAAATCTAAGAGAGTCATCATATTCATGCATTAGGGTGGCATTGAGGTGTGATTTGTGACAAGGAAAATTAAACTTGGGGTGATATCTACAAGATCAACACTATCTATGGTTTTAAACTCTCACCTATTTATATTAATAAAAATAGTATATTTTTTTCCTATATGTGCGATGTTATGTTTACATTCATGTATTTCGATGCCTCTTTGATTCATTAAATAAAGTGATTTAATTATGCTAGGTAGATGTTGTAGATCCTTGGATTTTTTGATTGTATGCGTAGGTTATAATTATAGAAATCAGAGCTAGGATTGGAGCTTAAAAGCCAAGAAGAAAGTAAATATTCTGATGGATTCAAATTATTCCTCTTTCCATATTTCAATTTCTCTAAGGAAAACTCTATATTATTTGCTTTGTATTGTTCTAGACCCGTCCACTAAGTCCAGGGGAGATAATTTTGTCCACAACTATACATCTCATATAAAAAATTAGCGAATCCACCGGGGATCATTTCTTTCTATTATCATTCTCCTTCACCTTAGCAATTTTTTCACCTCTTGAACTGACCTTCATTTCCTCACTTAGACCTTGATTAACTCGAGGAATACCTTTATTTGATCTTGATTTCATCTTTTGTGTTGTAATTTGGCTAGATCTGCATCAATAATCCCCCTGATCTGGAGACAGAGCATTGTAGTGCACCCTATCCTTCTCTGCACATTTGATGCAGAGCATTAGTGCACTTTCTACACCTGCGTTGATCCTGTTACATGAAAAAAATCACTATTTCGTGTCTTGCTATATCATTTTCTTTGTTCCATCTAGTCTTCCTTCTGTCCCTGACTGTGTTTTGGTCTTTGAAAAGCCCCCATTTGTTTTTCTTTTGGTTTTTGTAGCCTTTGATAATAATTTGTTTTGATTTTTCTTTGTTCTTGCTAATTAGGTCATTTTCAAACTTTTTCTTGATCATTGATTGCTTGAGAGAATCAATATTACAATCAAAATTCTATGTAGTTTCTTTTATCGGTGATTTATAAAGCATCTTAGCTTTCATCTCATTCGAAAATTAAGTGGATCAAAAATAAAAATCACATGCATTTTGCAGTGAATTTAGGGTTTTGTGTGTGAAATTGGAAATTGGAACAACTGCATTAAGGGAATTGACTTAACATTTTTGTTTGTTGCATATTATATGCTACATTACTATTTTTTCTCTTCCCTCCAGTACATATATTTTTATTGAAAATAAAATTCCATTTTATCATGTTAGACTTCATCTTTGGGATATTCAGGTGAAATTTGCAGTGAGCCTTGAAAACTAAAACATAATTCAAGATAAAATTTAAACTTTATTGAACCAAACTTAAGGATAATTTGAAAAACTAACAAAAAAAATTTAGAAATCTAGGCTAAAGATGTGTTCTAGTGGCTTTAAATGTAGGAGTTGTCATTTTTTCCAACATTGCATTCCGGGGGTGATATCCCATTCCACATATGTAAGTGTATCAGACCATTCTCCACATACCTCCGGGCCTATTGGAAGGTGCTCCACGCATTAAAAGTATATGGGAATGCTCAAATCGTATGTTTATGCATTAGACAACACTACCACGGACTATGCTTCCACATAATGTCGAGTATATTTTGGAAGTCCACCTTAGGTAACTGAGTCCACTGCCTTGTATAATGTGACACAATGAACACAATATTCGGGGATATTTCATGCCTCTAAGTAAATCCTTGATTCTCCAAGGTGGTATGTTTCAGTTCACAGTTGCTTGGTAAACCCTTTTTCCTAGATTATCCCTTTTTATTTTTATTTTATTTTTAATTTTTAAAATTTATTAAAGCAACATGGAAGAACCAACTCCTCAACCTCTTCATTCACGTAGGATGAAAATATTTCCTCCTCTTCCACCTTAGGAAACTCCTAGAGGTCGCTAGAAGAATAAAAATATGAATAATATCGAATATAGTGCTTTAGGAGCTACTACTTATGGTTCGCCATCTAAAATAGATCCACCATAACCATCTTTTGTTGTGAGTACTGAACCCAATTTTAATTCTTCATTTGTTGGAGAGTCCACCACAATCGAAACAAAAGCACCTGAGACTTTATTACCTAAGGTTATTGAACCTTGATATATTGAATCAAATATAGTCCAACCTAAGGTTTTACAACTTAAGGCACCAAAATTACCTACATATGTTACTTCAGAACCTTCTTCTTCTCTTCCTTTATCTAAGACCCAACCACAAACCCTTTATCTTGGATCCGACGGTGAACCACTTCCACCTGGTCTTGTGAGTATTAAAGATATTCCTCAGGAAGAGCCTCAACCCTCCTATCATATTCATTTGAGAGGAAATCATCTTTACCATGCCCATCCTTTTCCTTATCATCATACTCCATCATAAGTTCCTTTATCTGACTCTTTTTCTTTTAACTCACCCTTGAGTTTTTCGCAACAATATTCTTTGGGAAAATTAACCATGACTAAATCCACTATGGTTTCTCAACATGTAGCTTCTACTATGACCCATAAAAACCATGTTTTAACCTCATCCATGTTTTTAACATCACCAGAGACACATTTTTATGGTATCCCATCCATCTCGCTTGGTTACCAATCATTATATAGTACCTTTTCTAGTGTGGCATCGAGTCCATGGACCTCTCCCATGTCATGTTTTTTTGGATTACCTTCGGACACTTCTTTTATTAGTGCTACACAATTTTCTCTTCCTCCTCCATCTCAACCAATAGTTGAACAAAAATATGGCTAATATGTTAGTGCATATGGATACTTACAACAACCTAGATCATCCTATGTTGGGTAACCTCCTCTTGGGGAGCAGTTGCGTTCGTATTCCCCTCCTATATCAGTAGGGGGAACATGTTGGGGGAACAATTCCATCTCCTCATAAAATATCAAAAGTTAGTTCTCAGCCTCATCATAGTCCTCCACATTCAGGAATGGTTATTAATTATTGTCAATCTACTCCTCATGTATGACTTGGACCACTTGTGAATCAAGTTCAAATTTCTCAATCTATTCCATCTTCGTCTCGAATTCCTACTGGTCAACCTATATCTCAACCTGTTCAAACTCAAGTTCATGTAAGTCAACTTTCACAGGTTTCACATTTAGCTCAACTACTTCCACCGGTATCTAGGGCCTCTCAAACACCACTTACCTAACTTCTTCAATGTTTCTCATAGTCTTCATTGGTTTGACAAGCTATTCGTCAAAACTAGATAGATCACCCTGTATATGGTATGGAAAAAATGCAAGCTAGCGAGCCTTATGTTAGGATGATTAAAAATCCCACAGGACAACCATATAAATTCTATCAGGGAGTACCTTACTAAGGTCAGCAAGTACCTTATCAAGGTTAGCAAATTCCTTACCAAAGTCAGAAAATTCAAACCCAACCATTTCAACCTTTACAAAGTTATCATGGCACTGGGAAGTAAGGTTATTTGTATTCTGGTTATCAGATCCTCCCTATCCTGGAACACAAATACTTGTTGGTCAAGCCATCCCATCTTACCCAGGATATCTTCCACCAGACCTTAATAGGTAGCCTCCATTTTTATAAAATATTGAATTTCCATATTTGACATGGCTTACCAATTATCCCATTGTCCATTCTCCTTCATGGTTGGTTATTCTTACGGAGTTTCTGATTGATATCCCTAAATTAAATGGAAATCCTAGAGAAAACCCATCTACACATGTTATGAAGTATCATTTGTGGTGTTATTTAAACTCCCTCAATGATGACTCTATCCATTTACTTCTTTTCCAGCGCACGTAGCAAAATGGTATATTGAACTACAATGAACTTCGTTCAATAATTTCAGTGCCTTAGCTACCACATTCCTGACACATTTTTAGTTACCCAATTGATATGAAACTGGAATTGAACTTTTAACCAATTTCAAAAAAATTGATTCCACTCACATCTTTGACCATATTCATGAGTGGTGGCGACGTTGTCGACTGGTTAAAACCTGTGTTCATGATATATTGTTAGTTGAATGGTTTATTAAGTCTCTATTACCATCTATAACAGAAGACATTGCTAAGGGTGGTGTCATGACTGAAGAGAAGGTAATTTCTCATGCCTTGTATTTGGATCTTATTCATATCCAATCATGCATGCTCAATGATAAAATAATAAATGCTCTATGAACTTTGAATATTGTTCCTCAACCTCCTATTAAATAATCACATGTCGTCGATGGCGTGAATGGTTCTTCCAGTTAGTAGTCGATGACTAACCATTTGGTTCTATTCTCGTTGTTTCTACCCAAAACCCTCATTCCTATAATCCTACGGATTATGCTTCCAATATAAGTGGAATTCAATCCTCGAAATTCAAATCTCAGCAATCAAGAAGTAAGCTTAAAGGCAAGGTAAAAACAAGAAATATATGGTTTCTAGGGATCCTTCTTCCTCTAACTCAATCTTGATGCTTTCCTCCACTAAGCTGAAAACTGATGTTATGGTAGCTACCAAGAATAAATAATACATTAATGTGAATCCCTCGAATAGTCAGGATACCAATCAACCTTCTACTTCTACCACATCTCCATTTAATCCTACACCAAATTTGCTTCCTACTGAATTGATGATATCTACAAATCTAAATTCAACCTTCATGCAAGAGCTACTCAGAATTGTAACATAGTTGAGGATCTAGCTCAATCTCCTTCTACTATGTCAACTCTTGAGGTGTTGAAAACGTTTCCTGCCCAGAGGCTTTACCTTCTACAATTGGATGTATTGATCCCTTGGACTCTAACCTTGTAGTTTTTAGCCATGAGAATCATATCCCTTGACTTTTGACTCAATTAGATTTTATGATTCACGTTGTCATTCATGGTAAGAATATCCATCATTCCATCATGGACGAAGGTGCCTCAACCTGTATTGTGTCACTTTCTTTCTAGAAGGCTATTGGTTCTCCCTAATTAAATCAATAAACTAACACTCTAAATGACTTTTACAGAAAAGGATTCAAGCCTTGTGGAATTTTGAACTCATTTCGAGTATAATTGGGTGGTAAGACAATATCAGTAGAAGTCGAAGTTATCGACGAACAGTTATATTATAATCTTCTACTAGGTTGTAAGTTAGTTTATGCTATGATTGTTGTTATTTAAACATATTTTAGAATGATTGTGTTCCCTCATAAGGGCGATATAGTATCCATTGATCAACTCACCTTAATTGCCACAAATTCTCAAGTTACTGGAAGCATCCCTCTTGTGGGAGAAACCCGACCCACACCCATATCATCTTGTTGTGGTGGGATTGCTTCAAGATTCTTACCTCATAGGAACCTTTTCTCTTCCTCCTCCTATTCTTGACAATCCTAATCTAATTTCCCATGTCAATGTGATATCTTCTTGTACTAGTCCATATAATCCTTGGCTAGTTCCATATGAATCTACTATTTACACTTTTGGTGACCACATGTCGGTCAATGACATTGAGCTCGATTATGAATCCATTTATTCGGTCTGTGCAACACATTCTACCCTTAGCTCTTATATCGATTGGGTTGATCATTCCTTAGATTATGGCACATGATTTGATCCCTTCTCTCGTGCATTCTCTATAGATGATAATATCATGTAAATCATGATGTCGAATGATGAGTCATGGGACGATCATCATGATCATTCCTCCTTGCAATATTCCTGCAAGGATAATGTTAGCGAACTCTACCGACCCATTATCATTGATATTTTCGTGAATTTCGTATCCATCCATGGTATCGATTCTGAGAATAATTTTTTGAATATTGAAGTGACTATTCCTCTTGATATTTAGATCAATCCTGGCATTATCGACAGTTTACATATCGATGCATCTTACTCTCCTGATGAAATCAAGACTTAGAAATCCTTTTTCTAGAATTTAGAAAGATTTTTTCCTATTCTTATGAATAAATGCTAGGTATCTATCCAAACAATGTTGTACATGAAATTAATACATATGTCAATGTTAAGCCAATTCGACAGCGCCTTTGTCCGGTCCATCCTAAGAAGTTTGTCATTTTTTAAGCCGAAGATGAAAAAATTATACGCGGCGATTTAATCTACCCATTACCACTAAATAATTGGGTGTCCAACATTGTTCCTATCATAAAAAAATAGGAAACAATTCGTGTGTGTGTCGATTATGGGAACATTGATCGTGTTTTTCCTAAGGAAAGTTATCCCACCTTTTTCATCAACTAGATTGTTGACAATTGTGTTGGTTGTGAAATATTGTCATTTACGGATGGATTTTCCGGCTATAATCAGATCAACATTATCCCATTGGACCAACATAAGACAACTTTTATTTGTCCATGGGGAAAATTCACATATCAAAAAATCCCTTTCAAATTGAAGAATATTGGGACACGTTTCAGAGGGCAATGAATTATGCCTTCCATGACATCAAACACATTGTACAACCATATTTGGATTATTTACTTGCTTACTCAAATCATCAAGTTTATCATCCAATGCATCTTAAGGTTGTATTTTTACATTTTGACACTATAAAATTAGGCTCAATCCACACAAGTGTGTGTTTTTTGTTAGCTTCGGTCAACATCTTGGTTTCGTGGTTTCAAAACATGGAGTTCATATTGAACCATTGAAATTAGGGGTGATCTTAGATCTACATACTCCTTCTTCCTTTCTTCAGCTTCAATGATTCCAAGGGCTAGCTAACATCCTATGGAGGTTCATTCCCAACTACACTGAATTTGCGAAAGGATTTACTCGACTATTAAAGAAAGGGGTTCCCTTCCATTGGGATGAAATGGCCCAAAAGACATTTGATATTGTTGAAGTCTAGAGATGTCTCTTTTGACCATCCTTTTTTCAATCACATTCCACCTTTCTATTATTTTTCTAAAAAAAAACCAAGAATATTAAGGTCAAGATAAATTCTACAAGGTATTAATCATCCATATTTAAATTCTCTTTTTTAGTGAAATTATGAGAAAAGTATCTTGCAATTACCGAATTTTGCACATTCTGCAACTCATATCTATTTCTGCAGCAAAATACATTGTTAGATAGGTTGTAGCACTCAAGAAGAAGAAACGGGATTGTCAAAAGATGACATTTAGATCCCATATGGATAACCACTTACGAGCATTGGCTTGCAAGCTAAGTGAAATAAGATATTTTGAATTGAAAGGTTGAGTCAAACTTGGAACTGCGTGCTGCATTTGAACACAGGAAGTGGGGAATCAAGCGTGTGAGACACTTAGTTGTTAGAACATGAATTATCCTATGACTTGCTATTTTAATAGCAATTCATAAAGATATTGGACTCTTAGTTATCGATCTCATAGATTTCAAATTGTCTTACAGTTTATCGCCTTAAAACTCTTTTTAAGTTGTCTTTATCATTTGTATAAATAACAGTAAGCGAGACAAAGAACACAACGTAAATTATTGTTATTTAGTTTATAATACTTTGTGGACAAATTGATACTATGTTCTCTTAATAAAATTTAATGTTACTCTCTAAATGTGTGCATGAAGAAGTATATATTGATAATCAATCGTGCACTCCAGGAGGCCCCCTTGCGAGTTGTGAGGTTTTATTTTATTTTTTTGTTATTTTACTTAATGTTTCTTAGAAGTTTATTCTCATTACAAATTGCATTTATGATTGCTTTATTTTTTTGACAGAGTCTCATAAAAGAGAAAACACCAAAAAGAGTTACTGATTCAATGCATCTCTATTACCTGTACTTAGTGTTTCATCATTCAATTTTAGTCTTAGTTAGTTGTTTTATCATTTAATTTTCATTCCTATTAAGTTGTTTTCAAGTTCTGATATGTTAAAATGGAAATACATTTTAGAAGTTATTTTTTCACATTAGTAATCACTCTTGAGTTGGAATTTCATTTATTTTATTAGATTCCATTGTGGTTTCCTTTTAAAATCAATTCTACCTTTCATATATTATATTTTACTATCAGTTTTTCTCACAACATTTAGATTAATTTTGTTCCAAATGAAATTTAGCTTAAATATTTCTTTTCAGTAACTAGTGTAGAATGAGTTCAATTCTGCAACAGTAGAATTAAATTATTTCTCTTCCATGTTTTTATTTTCAAGAATTTCCTTCTGATATTTTAAGTGTGGATTTATACAATCTAGATAGATCTTTTCTTCAAAAGCTTAATTTATTTAGTTAGGACTTTGTATTGAAAGAACATGTGCATTATTAGTTTCCAAATTGTATAAAAAACAATCATTCATTTTTTTAGTTAGTTTTATTTTTATAATTCACTTAATTTACGGAATAAATCCTAGCATATATAGTGCACGTACATTTCACAACTACACAAATCATGGTTGACATTTAATGAAGTAAATTAAAGACAATTAATTTACCAAACAGATGCCTTTAAATATATTTGGATTTAGGCATCCTTGTTGTACCCCCCATATTATCAATGCAATTAATTCCTTTATCTCATCGTTGTAGCTACTACCGTCGCTATAGTATTCGTCCAAGATGATGATGTAGGGACAGAACATCCTATTTATTATTTGAGTCAGAACTTGAATGATATCGAGATCAAATATTCCATTAGAGGAATTTTAAGGTCTAAAATGTTAATCCTAAAGAAATTATAAAATAATAGTGGAAATAATAAAATAATATTAGATTACATCATCAAATTTTAAAGGGAAAAAAGAAAGAAGAACTTTTTCAACTCGTATTTTCAATTTATCTCCCTATGGGTTTACTCAAATTTTGAGCAGGGACACTCATTGGATGCAAAATTCTATTCCTCATCCAAGGAGTTCTCATCTTGCATACTTTCGATGGATGCTGCTACATGAAAAATGTAAATACATGAAAAGCATGATTGCAATCACATTTTTTCATGTATTTGTCATTTTTAGTGTAGCAAGGTCCATTGAAATTATGAAACACGATACTCCTTGGATGAGGAATTAAATTTTTTCATCCAGCAAGTACTCCCAATGGAAATTTGAGTAAAGAATTAGGGATATAAGTTGAAAAAGTAGGTTTATTATTTTATTATTTTTTTCATCTTTCTACTTTTTTACCCCAAAAATGGTGAATCATCCCCCCATGGTTGACATCATAATCTTGAATCCTATTCGTTCATATAAATTTTATTTTTCTTGTACATTTTTATTAGGAGTCCCATTTTAGACCTCAAAAGTTCTCTAATGTCACGTCAAGAAGTTAGCTTTGGCAGTTGTCCAATATTTCCAAAGGTTTCGCCATATATCTTACTTCACAAGACTATGGTTGTTTCCTACTACAACCTAATTACATACATCTTGCCATGACAATTGATGGGGCACAAGTATTCCAAATGGAGTTTCATCCTACAAGAGTTTGATTTTTAGTTTATCAAATCCAAATCAAAGAAATCCCGATTCTTTCCTGAGTTGATATGAGGCCCTCCCATTATCAACATTGAAACAACGTCTGACGATTCTATTCTAGAAAAGTCATTTTTCCTGATTGTGTCATCTGACTCATGGTATGGAGACATTATCATATATCTTCAAACCCAAAATTTTTGCTTTGATACCTCTCTCTTTGACCACTGACATATCTGATATGAAGTTAAATTTTATGAAACCATCTCAAAAAATAGAAGAAAAGAGAGATCAATGCCCTAGAAATCAGCCACTTCGAGGGGAAAAACTCCAATACATTTACATAAATGAAAAATTCTTAGATTATACAAATCACAAAACCTCCTTCTATATATAGGGGTCCATGGGGTCGCAATATAATCCTAGCTGACCTAAAAATAATAATGTAAGGTAACAATAATAACAATATGGAGGGTACAGGGGTACAACAATAACAATAAGGGGGCTAAACTAATAACAATAAGGGACTACACTAGTAATACGGGAACCTAACATACCCCTCTCCTTCAAAAAAGTGTTGTCCTAAATGCTTGAGTAGCTCTAGATTCTTTTGTATAAAATTCTCATCATCCCATGTAGAATCTTCAGTGGGTAAGTTCTCACACTGGATGAGATACTCTGAAATTGATCGATTTCATAGCTGTCGAGTTCTTGTTTCCATGACTGTTTCAGGTTCCAATATGATTTTTCCTTCCTCGTCAATTTTTGGCAATATCGTTTGAACTGGAATTTTGTCACCTATAACCTTCTTTAAGCATGAAATATGGAAAACTGGATGCACTCGCAAAGAAGCAGGAAGCTCCAATTTGTATGCCATAGTACCAATCTTTTGCAACACCTTGTAAGGACCATAATATTTTGGCGATAATTTATTATCCCTCTTAGCTTTCTTGAGGGACGTTTTTTTTTATGGTTGTAGCCATAAAAATACCCAGTATTCTACATCAAAACCTATTTCGCTGTGATGTTGATCTGCCTGTTGTTTCATTCAATTTTTTTCCAAATTGAGGTTGTCCATTAAGAGTTGGAGAACTTGTTGTTGATGCTCGATGTTATCTTTCACTGCTTGCACCTTAGAATTTTCTCTCAAAGATGATGTGTTGGATGGTGGATGATATCCATAAAGTTCCATAAATGGGGTCATTTTTGCTGCAGTATGGAAGGAAGTGTTATACCACCATTCAGCTAGAGGTAACCACTTGACCCATTGTGTTTGTTTATCAAATACAAAACAAGGAAGATATCCTTCCAAAAATTTGTTAAATATCTCAGTTTTACCATCAGATTGAGGATGATAAGATGAGCTATGAGTTAGTTGAGTACCCAAACAAGAAAATAATTCTATCCAAAAATTTCCTGTTAAAATTGGATCTTTGTGTCTTACCATAATATTTGGGTTTCCATGTAGCTTTTTAATTGTTTCCATAAATGCAGTAGAAAATATACTTGCTTTAAATGGATGAGATAATGCACAAAAGTGTGCATAAGGTAAGTCTATCAACTACCACCATCATGACACTCTTTCCTTCGAACTTAGGTAAAACTCTGATAAAATCCATTGAAATATCCTCCCAACGTTGACTTGGAATAGATAAAGTTTGTAGAAGACTCGAGGTCTTAATTATATGTTGGGGCCCTTGTTTTGAAATTAAACAGTTTTGTGTTGCGGAGAACAGGTGGCGGAGCGCAACCACAGTAAACAGAGAGCTTCCACTGTTGTGAAGAGGTGAAGGGAAAGTGGCACAGCTGTTGTAGAAGCAGGTACAGATGACAAAGTGAAGCAGTAGAAGACAATCAATGGGACTCCCAGCAATTAGGGAAAGAAGCAAAAATCCGAGTGGAAAAGAAGAAAGAATTGTCAGTCGCGCTGGAAATGGGACAAATAAGCAGTCTATCAGCTCAAAGAGAAGGTTGGCCTAGTAGGGATTAGAAAGCAGGAGCCGTAGGAGAGCTCTATTCATGTTGTTATGTTCTCTCTCTCTCTCTCTCTCTCTCTCTCTGTTTTGTTCTTCTCTACATCTTGTACTGTGATTGTAGTCAGTTCTGCCACGCATGCTCTGAGGAGTGTTATAATAGTCTTTTGCTATTAATTAATCACGTTCTAATATAAGGTTGTTGTTCTGAGTTCTGTATTGTGTTATCATTTAATGGGATACATAGCTATTTTGAATTTTTGTTTATCATTCTGATTAAGTTCACGAGTATTGTTATCTTTCTGGTATTTACACTTAATCAAAGTACTTAGGTTATGGATGGCTTGCGTATCTACTATGCTTGATCGATACCCGACCTAACCCCAGCCTTAGTAAGGTCGCCACATGCCTCGGGTGAGACACTCTGTTCATCAGAGCAGGGTGAAAATGCCGACATTGTGCTAGACTACTACGGTAACCCTTGTTGGCCACCTTTCCGAACCTGGGTCTCTCCCGGAGACCTTGTTTCTTCCCAAAAAATGGTTCCGTTGCTGGGACCTGAAATCTCATTCTGGAGTTAGATCATGGTATTATGGATCTTCAAGAAAGAAATACGGAAATGGTGGGATGACCATCTGGACCAGTTCATAGCTCAGCAAGCAGAAGTGAGACAACAAAAAGAGAAGAATGTCAAGAACCAGATTCTCTTCTCTGAGTCCGTCAGTGATATCTATGAGATCTTCTGGGGAAATTTTCCTGAGGAGCTCCGCAACTGGTCACTGAGATTTTAGATCAAGGCAATCCCAAAAGGGTTGCGAACTGTCTGTCGCAAGTGGGAGCACTCAGATCTGGTAGCACTCCATCGGTTAGATACCGATTTGACCTGAGATGTAGATTTCTACCTGTGCAATCCACCTTAGAAGGATACATAGTAGAGTTCGCAGTTGAATGCTACCAGTATTTCTCAAAAGTGGAGGACTATACGGGGGACTGCTGAGAGAGATCTCTCTGTGGATTAAGGCGTTGATGGTGGACGAAGGACTAATGGAGTTCCAAAAAGCTGAGATGGAGACCTAAACCACCAGTACTTGGGGAAGGGACTGAAGGAGAGATTCTACAAGTAAGCTGAAAGGGGGAATAGGGATATGGATTCTGAGAGGTCTAGTAGGCTATGGGAATGACGAGCACATCAGAGGGTTCAACTCGTCGAGAAGTGGCGAGAAAGGGCTATGAAAGAATTGGAAAGGCAACGAGGAAAAGGGAAAGAAAAAGGAGAGGCACCTAAGACGACGAAGCATATGGAAGGTCAAACGGGTTCCCAGGATCAGGGCTATGCGGGGGACTGCTGAGAGAGATCTCTCTATGTATTAAGGCGTTGATGGTGGACGAAGGACTGATGGAGTTCCAAAAAGCTAAGATGGAGACCTAAACCACCAGTACTTGGGGAAGGGACTGAAGGAGAGATTCTACAAGTAAGCTGAAAGGGGGGAATAGGGATATGGATTCTGAGAGGTCTAGTAGGTTAAGGGAATGACGAGCACATTAGAGGGTTCAACTCGTCGAGAAGTGGCGAGAAAGGTCTATGAAAGAATTGGAAAGACAACGAGGAAAAGGGAAAGAAAAAGGAGAGGCACCTAAGACGACGAAGCAGATGGAAGGACAAACGGGTTCCCAGGATATAGGGGGACCAGCAAGGAAGTGTGGTAGGTGTATAGGAGCCCAGCCCCAGCAGAAGAGGGAAAGGAGTATGACAGAAATGATGTGCACCACAAGGAGACATCTGTTGTAGAGCTGCATGTTGTGATGGAGAAGCTACTCCAAGAATGGCCAGCACCCATAATCCCAGGTAACTCTATTTCCCAATGCTCAAGTAGCTCTAATCTCGACCTTCCCCTGGTACTCTATAAGCCACTAGGTGAAAGTTTTTTTTAGTTACGAGAATTAAGTAAGCCAAGTAGAGTTTTCTAGGATGGGTAATGACGATTTGGAGCAACATTGGTACCTCTGTGAGGCCATATGAAGAGCTTGACAAACACCAGACACAGGTAAGTTGGTATAATTTCAAACTAATCTCCAGGAGAGAGCTCTACGCTCGTTTATGAAGTGGTCTGAGACTCATCAGAACCCAGCATTAGGCGATGTAAAAAGGGATTTCATGAAAGAATTCAAATTACCCCAAACAGATCAGCAAGGTTTATCAAAGATGTGGGAGAACAAGTAGCAATATGGGGAAACTGCATGGGACCTGATGAGGAGATTCAAGGATGCGGTTGGAAAACTTAGCTACCTGATTGATCCTAATCACCAAAGGGATTAGTTTATCAAGGCCCTTCTCCCACTGAAAAGGACCCCGCTGACACAACAAAATATCGATACACTGCAAGATGCATTAGAACAGGCCATGAAGATAGAGGCCATGGTGGGATACCCACAAGAGTTTTGAGGAGGGGAATCAGCTCAGGACCTTTCCATACTGAAACTACAACATAAAATAGCTAGCCTGACAAAAAAACTAAAGGAATTTCAACCCCTGCATCCACCGAGGCCAAATGTATGGTGTATGCATTTTCTAATGGAAGGACATGTGGTAACCGAATGTCCTCGATTACGAGGCCAGAAAGTGGGGACACCAGCTATAGGGACACTAGGAGCTCCACCAGCAGGAGGGGTAGCACAAATAAATACCCAAGGATTATATCTGTTGCAACACCCATACACAGGGTTCCCCGCACAAAAAAATTCAGCAATGACTGAGTATTGTGAGATCTGAAAAAGCGTGGGCCACTCACCCCGCCTATGGCCCATACTCAAAAGCACTCCAATGTCTCGAAAAACGTATACTGTGAGTTCTGTGCATCTACCACGCACAGCACGGAGCAGTGCAGAGTTCGAGATGCTTTGGCAGAACGGTTAGACAGACCTTCATATAGAGTGAACAAGGCTCTTAGAGGACGAGGAGGAGGCATGAGAGGAATCCGAGTGGGAGGAAGAGGACCAGTACGATGCTACAACCATGACCAAGAGGGCCACGTGGCTAGGGAATTTCCACTTTCTAGAAGGCCCTAGTGCTCTAAGTGTAGGATTAATACACACGCAAGAGAAGACTGCCCAGAGCTCATCAAAAGATGGGAAGAAAGGGCCAGAAAAAGAGGAAAAAATCTAGTAAATGCCGAGCCAATAATAATTGAGGCTCAACCCATGCAGAGCATAGCTATAGTGACGCGGGGAGGAAAACGAACTGAGGAAGATGCACAAGGGATGGACTCGATAAAACTGGTAAGACCAAAATCTCCAAAGCCAACATTCAAGCCAGAGAAATAGAAGCAATTCTTTCAAGAGGGAGTAGAATCATTTGCCCAGCTGAGGGGAAGAAAAGGAATCAAAATTCCAAAACCGAAGGAAGGGAGTGAAAACCAAGCCAAAATAGGCACTACAATTGAAGAATGGCTCCGTCTATTTCTAAAATTTGTTAACAATGCAACCATGATAGAACAATTAAAACAGAACCTGGAAAGAGTAGTGCAGAAGATGATGGATCTAGGAGAATCATATGGCATGACACATAAATATATACAAACATTGAAGAGAAATAATAAAAGGATAGGCAAAGAGTTCTGGGTGAATACTCAAGTCGCGGGATTCCAAATCAAGGACACAATGCTTGATCTGGGGTCTGACGTAAATATCTTGTCCAAAAAAACGTGGGAAGAATTGGGGAAACCAAGACTAACATACTCGCAAATTCAACTCCATATGGAAAACCAGTACTACATTGTGCCCATATGCAGGCTAGAAGAGGTCGAAGTCAATGTTATAGGAGTAAAGACGTACATGTACTTTGAGGTCATCGAAATTATAGGAGACTAAGATCCCTATCCAACATTACTGGGGATCGACTAGGCTTTTGAAAACTATGAAGTAATAGATTTAAAGAAAGAATTTATGATCTTTGAGGATGAAGATGTTAGATTCACCCAATCGCTCGACCTGTATCAAGGTCCCTGATACACAGAGTCAGTCTATAAAGAGAAGATGCTTAGATTCTCGACCATCTTTATCAAATGATTGCAGGAAGAAGGGAAGATTATATCAACCCGACGGTGAGATGATTAGTGAGATAGAGGAGCATTCAAAGCTCAGACCTGAACTTAGAGATATCCTGGGAGGATTGGCAGCAAGGGGGATATGAGACCAGCACAAGGAGATGTGCCACCATTAGAAAAATCAATTGGATCGGGACTGAGGTAAGAGGTTACCCAACCTTGTCCGATATGAATGCTGTGAATACTTTCATTATAAAAAAAGAAGACAATGTACCAGAGGATCAGAGTGTCCCGCTCATGGACATGGCCTTGCAATCCATGACTGCAAGATGGTGGAAAAACCACCGTGACTCACTGACGCGATGGGACAAAATTTCAGCAGTACTGAAAGCCAGGTTCAAGGGAGAAGAAGGACCCCAATGCACTCGAAAGCTCTAGGGGAATTCAGATCCTGCAAAGCTTTTGAAGAAGTGTGAAGATCTATGGAAAACTGCAAGATACCCGTACGAGCTGTGGGTCCACAAATTTATTCACTCCCTTGATAGGATTCCACAGGCTTGGTACCTAAAAGAGGAGAGGAAAAGGGGAACTGGCACTTGGCAAGAAGTTACGAAGAAGTTTACACAGTGCTTCTTATTTGAAGGAAAGATAGATACAGTTACCCAAGCAGTAAAGGCCTTAAAAAAAATACTGTTCTTCCCAGAGAATCAAGAGGAGGATGAGAAACTACTCCTGAACCAAAACATCTGGCAGTCAGTAGCATGCAAGAAAATAGATAGTGAAATGGACGATGATAATCTAGAGGGACTTTAACATTTATACTTTGAAGAAACAGAGGGAGAATGGAATATTCAGGAAAACCTGATTATCGAGGGAATTCATTTGCTCCCCCTCAAATCTAAGAAACTAAATATTGGGACTGAAGAGAAGCCCAAATTAGCATCGTTCGAGGACTACTGGGATGCTAAGACGACCAAGGAAATATTCAGTCTACTACAGGAATATGAGGACTTGTTTTCGTCATCCGTAGCCGACTTGAAAGGAATCAAAGGGGACCTGGGAGAAATGCGTATATTACTAAAGCCTGATGAAAGACCAATCAAACACAGGCCCTATTGATTGAATCCAAGGGTAAAGGAAAAATTTAAAGTGGAAATCGACAAGATGTTGAAGGCAGGGTTGATATTCCCAGTGGAAGAAGCAGAATGGGTAAGTCCCATAGTTATACAAAGCAAAAAGGATAAGGCAGAAATCCGATTCTATGTTGATTATAGAAGTTTGAATAATTCCTGTATACATGACCCATTCCCCACCCCGTTCAGTGATGAAGTCCTAGATAGTGTTGTGGGGAATGAAGCATATTCTTTTACAGATGGATTCTCAGGGTACCATCAAGTCAGGATAACCGAGGAAGATAAGAAAAAGGCAACCTTCACCACCGAATGGGTTTCCTTCGCATGCCACATAATTCCATTCGGCTTGAAAAATGCACCAGCAGTATTATCGCGCATTGTCATAGCAGCATTCCATGACTATATCCACAATTTCCTAGAGGTCTATATGGATGACTAGACCATCTACAGCCTGTTGAAAGACCTTCCACGCTATTGAGAATTATTTTTGATAGGTGTAGACAACTACAGATCTCATTGAACCTAAAGAAGCGCATCTTTGCGGTGTCGTTTGGAACATTGCTCGGACACGTTGTATGCAAACAAGGAGTTTGCAAAGATCCAGCAAAGGAAGCGGTGATAATCAACATGGAAGCTCCAGAAACTGTGAAAAAATTGAGGTCACTATTAGGCCATACAGTTTATTATAGGCAATTCATCTGGAACTATGTGAAGATAACAGCCCCATTAGAGAATCTATTACGGAAATCGGAACAATTCAACTGGATAGAAAGTTGTGCAATGACCCTAGACACCCTGAAGGAAAAATTGGCAACTACACCAATATTGGTTCATCCAGATTGGAAAAAATAGTTTCATGTCCACATTTATGGTTCAAGCATCATGCTCAGAGTGGTTCTAGACCAACCAGGGGACATTACAATTGATCACGCAGTGTGCTTCGCAAGTCGGAAACTATTTATAACAGAACGAAACTACACCACAATAGAAAGGGAAGCACTAGAAATGGTGTACTCCCTCCAAAAGTTCCACACTACCGGCTAGAAGGATTTTTCAAGTTTTTTACAGAACATTCAGCTTTGAAGTATCTAGTGAACAAACCGGTTTTGGAATGAAGGATATGCAGATGGCTCCTACTCTTTCAAGAATTCACCTTCGAGGTGATATTCAAACCTGGGCGATTGAATGTGGGACCAGACCACCTATCAAGGCTCGAAAACAGAGAAAATGAAGGATCTCTAGATGATCAGATACCAGACGCTGATCTTTTCAGGGTAGAAGCCATCCCAGAGTACCTAGATCAGATCGTGACCTACCTAACCACCGGATAGTGCCCAAAGGAATATACCACA
Organism: Pinus albicaulis; assembly: GCA_034641835.2. NCBI lineage: Eukaryota > Viridiplantae > Streptophyta > Pinopsida > Pinales > Pinaceae > Pinus > Pinus albicaulis. The sequence continues at coordinate 478,791,040 of CM076569.1, read as the reverse complement.
GTATAGAAGAAAGACCTAGTAGTTTGGGCCACAAAATACTAGCTCATCGCAGGACACTTGTACAAAATGGGGTTGGACCAGATCTTACAAAGATGTGTCCTGGACCATGAAAGGGAGGCCATAGTATGGGATTTCCACTCTGGAGTTGCGGGAGGACACGTAGGAGCCAAACCCATGGCTAGAAAAGTACTACAGGCGGGATTATGGTGGTCGACGACACACATTGACAGTAAGGAGTTCGTAAAGAAATGTGATGTTTTCCAGAGAATAGGACGTCCATTGCATAGAGACGAGATTTCACTACACCCAGTAAAGGCACTACAACCATTCGAGAAATGGGCAGTTGATTTTATAGGCCCGATTGCACCTATGGCAAGAAACTCGCAGGCCCGGTATATCATCACCGCAACCGACTATTTGACAAGATGGGCAGAGGCAATGACGGTGAAGGACTACACAGTAGACACAGCAGCACGGTTCATATTTGAGAACATAATTAGCTGATTTGGCTGCCCGAAAAGTCTGACCAGTGATCAGGGTATGCATTTCATCAATGCCACCATTAAATCTCTGCTCGAAAGCTTCATGGTACAACATCACAGGAGCAGCCCCTACCACCCACAAGAAAATGGCATGGTAGAGGCATTCAAAAAAATCCTCGAAAAGGGATTAACAAAAATCTACAACACTCAACGAGATGACTTGGATGAATGTATACCAGCAGCTCTGTGGGCATACCAGATGACTGTAAAGAGACTCAATAAGAAAACTTCGTTGCAACTTGTGTATGGAAGAGAGGCCGTAGTACCAGCAGAGTTTGCAATACCCAAACTCCTAATCACAACCTCACTCCAGCTATCAGAAGAAGAATCCCTGAAGGACATATTACAGGAGCTGCAGGGGCTGGAAGAAGACAGGATTTTAGCAAAAATCCACCAAAATGCCCAAAAGGAGATACAAAAAGTGTGGCATGACCACCACATCAAACACAAAACTTTCAAGGTTGGTGGAAATTTTTTACTATATGATAGCAGGTACCAAAGGTTTTCAGGGAAACTGCAAATGCATTGGCTAGGGCCGTATCATGTGATTGAAATCAAAGAGACTGGAGAAGTGCACTTAGCATAGCTAGATGGCCAAATACTGCCAAGATGGGTGAACATCACACACCTCAAACCCTACCATGACTAAGTTCTGAATTTTTTTCAAATAAGCTCTCGCAACCGAGAGAAGTCAGTAGGATAGAGTAGGATAGAATAGATAGAGTCAATAACTCTCTCACACTCGAGAAGTGCTTAGATAGGATTCCCAATAAAGATACTGTTGGGTATGTGTTATATTCTTTCCACGACTAAGCATGCACGGGGGGGTAAGAGGGGGGGCGATAGCCCCCCTTTGCGCTGGGCGCAACGGGGGGGTCACAAGGGGGGCGGTAGCCCCCCCTGTCGGGGTCCGGGGTAGCGCCCCTGCGAAAATTTTGGTTCCTTAATTTCCGCTGGGTAGTCTGCATCCATGGTTTTGTGCATGGTTTTGCACATGGTTTTGGGGTTTGATGGTTTTCGGCCCCTGGTATTTTTGTAGATCTGATCAAGGGAACTACGGTTATGTTCTAATCTTGGGTTAATGGATTGGGGTTTATGTATGCTCCGGCATGTATATATATGTGTTGTAACACTAAAAGGAATATAATGAAAAATCAAGCTGGTCGTCCTGATTTGGGATCCAGGGGAAAATCTCTGTGTTTATCTGTTTTATGTTTTATGCTCTAGCTATTGTTTATTTTCTGTTATAAGAATCATGTGTAGATAATTTCTTTTTCGGTTAAAACCCTACATTTGGTTTCGAGAAACTGTTGGCTTCAGGGGACGCCTTTGTTGTTGAGGGTTTTTTGCTCGGGCCTGTGGTAGACCTTGTTCAGTGGGAGATCTGCGGGATCGATTCTTGTGGTGAAAGAAGATGGAGAGCGGCGGAAAGATAGAGATCGAGAAATTTAATGGTCAGAGTTTTGAGTTGTGGAAACTCAAGATGGAGGATCTGCTGGTGGATAAAGATCAGTGGATCGCGGTAGATCGAGGTACTAAACCAATGGCGATTTCAGATGAAGACTGGAAGAAATTGGATCGGAAGGCTAAGAGCACAATACGGTTGTGTGTCTCAGATTCAGTATTGTTGAATGTATCTGGGGAAGCTACGGCGAAGAATTTGTGGGAAAAACTTGGGACTTTGTACCAATCTAAGTCTTTGGTGAATAAGTTGTTCCTGCGGAAAAAGCTGTATAACCTGAGGATGAAGGATGGAGACTCGGTGACAGAGCATCTGAACGCCTTCAATACTGTGGTAAGTCAGCTGTCATCTGTTGATATTAAAATCTCAGATGAAGATAAGTGCATCGGTTTGTTGTGTTCTCTACCAGACTCATGGGACAGTCTGGTTATTGCAATAGGTAGCAATACAACTACCTTGAATTTTGATGACATTGTCTCAGCCTTGCTGTCGGAGGAAATGAGACGGAGAAATATGGAGGGTCAGAATGAAGATGCCTTATCTGTACGAGGAAGGTCCCAGAACAGAAACAAGAATAAGGTTTCGAGTGGGAGATCTAAATCTAGAGGGAGATCTAAATCTCCTGGAAAGTTTGTAAAGGTGTGCTGGAAATGCGGAAAGGAAGGGCACTACAAAAATGAATGCAGATCTAAAGCTCCTAAGAAAGGAAAGGGATCTGATGAAGGTCCTTCTGCAGAGGCAAAAACCACCTCGGATGAAGGTGGGGATGTGTATTTGGCTTCTTCTTCAAATACACATGTAGATAATGAGTCATGGTTGATTGACTCAGGTGCATCCTTTCACTTCACTCCCCATAGGGAGTGGTTCTGCGAGTATGAGAAATATGATGGTGGTGATGTCTTCCTAGGGGATGATAGGAGGGCTAGAATCATCGGACGTGGAAAGTTCAAGCTGAAGCTGCAAGGTGGAAGGATTAGAACACTTCCTGGTGTTCTGCATATTCCTGCATTGGCTAGAAATTTGATTTCTGTAAGCAATATGGATGATGCAGGTGTAAAAACAGTGTTCGAGAAAGATTCCTGCAAGATGGTTCGGGGAGCACTGGTACTAATGTGGGGAGTTCGTACTGGAACTCTATACAAACTAGAAGGTAGCACTGTTATTGATGGGTGTAATAGTTCTATGGTTCCTGAAAGTGGAGCGGAAAGCCTAGCTGTCTCTGGAGAAAAGACCATGTTATGGCATCAAAGGCTTGGACATATTGGAGAGAAGGGCCTTCAGATACTGCATAGAAATGGTATGGTAGAAGGTATTTCTAATTTTTCTCTGGATTTCGATTTCTGTGAGCATTGTGTATATGGGAAGCAGAATCAGGTGAGTTTTCCTTTTGGTGCTAAGAGGGAAAACAAGATATTAGAACTTGTGCACAGTGATGTGTTTGGGCCTGTGTCAGTTCCATCACTGGGAAAGTCTGTGTACTATGTTTCATTCATAGATTACTTCTCAAGGAATACATGGATATATTTCTTGAGGAAGAAATCTAAAGTATTTGACAAATTTAAAGAATTTAAGGCTCTGGTGGAAAACCAGACAGAAAAGAAGATAAAGGCATTGAGGACAGATAATGGTGGGGAGTTCTGCAAGAAGGAATTTGAAGAGTTCTGTAAGAAGTGTGGTTCTTTACGGCGAGAAGACTACTCCGCCACACCTCAACAAAATGGAGTTGCGAAAGAATGGAGCAGACAACGATGGAAAAGAAGAATAGATCACGGTGGTGCGGGTTAGGACAAGAATTCTGGGCAGAGGCAGTGGAGACTGCATGTTACTTAGTTAACAGATCACCTTCATCAGCGTTGGAGGATAAGTCCCCACATGAGGTATGGACTGGTAAGAAACCCTCTCTTTCACATCTAAGGGTATTTGGATGTGATGCATATGTACATGTTCCAAAGGAGAAAAGGACCAAGTTGGATAATAAATCTGAAAAGTGCATCTTTATTGGGTATAAAGATGGTTTAAAGGGTTACAAGCTTTGGAACCCAGAAACAAGGAAGGTTGTGTAAAACCAAGATGTGGTGTTTAGAGAAGTGAAAGATGTTGTTAAACATGAAGTCCTATCAAAGGAACCTGAAAAGATAGAGTTTGAGCTAAAGGAGGATGAATCAGACTCTACAACAGAAGAAGACTCAGAAGATGAAGAGCTACAAACTCCAGCTTTGAGAAGATCAGTTCGGGAAAGAAGGCAACCAAAAAGGTATAGTCCATCTGCTTTCGGTTCAGGTTTTGCCTTAACTATAACTGATGATGAACCCAGAACTGTCAGGGAGGTAGTAGATTCAGAGGATGGAAAACTCTGGAAGGAGGCCATGGTTGATGAAATGGCATCCTTGCACAAAAACGAGGCATGGGATTTGGTGGAGTTGCCGGCTGGAAGGAAGCCCATCGGGAGCAAATGGGTGTTTAAAAAGAAGATGAATGTAGAAGGCAAGGTGGAGAAATACAAATCTCAGTTGGTAGCAAAAGGTTATTCCCAGGTGTTGGGAATTGATTTTGGTGATATTTTTTCTCCTGTTGCCAAAGTTACTTCTATTAGATTACTTTTATCTGTTGCTGCTGCATTTGATTTTGAGATGGAACAGATGGATGTGAAGACAGCATTTCTTCACGAGGATCTAGAAGAAGAGATCTACATGAAGCAACCTGAAGGCTTTATGGTGAAGGGTAAGAAAGAACTGGTATGCAGGTTGAAGAAGTCTCTGTATGGGTTAAAGCAGTCACCAAGGATGTGGTATCAGAAATTTGATACCTATATACGAGGACTTGGCTTCACCAGAAGCAAGGAGGATCACTGTGTTTATTTTAAATTAATTGGTGGCCGTGTTATTTATTTGGTCTTGTATGTGGATGATATGTTGTTGATTGGAAATGACAAAGAAATTATCCAAGATTTGAAGACCCAACTGTTCTCCAAATTCGACATGAAGGATCTTGGTGCTGCAAACTATATTTTGGGCATGTAAATTAAGAGAGATCGGGCAAAGAGGAAGCTTTGGTTAAACCAGAGGAAGTATGTCGAGACTATATTGCACAGGTTCAATATGCAGGATAGTAAACCGGTGAATGTTCCTATTCCTGTAGGTGTAAAGTTGTCTGTTGAACAGTGTCCCAAGACACAAGAAGAAGAGGAGGATATGTCCCGTGTTCCATATGCAAGTGCAGTGGGTAGCCTGATGTATGCAATGGTCTGTACTAGACCAGACATTGCACATGCAGTGGGAGTATTGAGCAGGTTTATGTCAAACCCGGGGAAGGAGCATTGGACAGTAGTGAAGCGGGTTTTCAGATATTTACGTGGCACTAGTGATTATGGCTTGTGCTACCAGGGAAGACCAGGATTGGAAAGAATATTGGACATTCATGGTTTTGTTGATGCAGACTGGGCTGGAGATCTGGACCAAAGAAGATCTACAAGTGGGTATGTGTTTAGCCTATTTGGAGGCGCAGTCAGTTGGATGAGTAAAAGACAGCCTGTAGTGGCTCTTTCAACTACAGAGGCAGAATACATAGTAGCCACTCATGCAAGCAAGGAAGCAGTTTGGTTGCAGAGATTGTGTTCAAGTATGGGGTTGGTACAGCAAGCTATAAGGATAGACTGTGATAGCAAAAGTGCAATTTTCTTGGCTAAGAACCCTGCTTATCATTCAAAGACAAAGCACATTGATGTTCAATATCACTTTGTTAGAGATATGGTTGAGGCTAAAAGGGTGTTGCTGGTAAAGGTGGACACTTTGAAGAATGTTGCGGATGCATTGACAAAGTCTGTGAGCACTCAGAAGTTCTCTTGGTGTAGAGAAACAATGGGTGTTGAAGAATTGGGCCAATGACTAAGCCCTCCTGTGGCCCCCCGTGGAAAGAAAACAACAAGTGGGAGAATGTTGGGTATGTGTTATATTCTTTCCACGAAAATTTTGGTTCCTTAATTTTCGCTGGGTAGTCTGCGTCCATGGTTTTGTGCATGGTTTTGCACATGGTTTTGGGGTTCGATGGTTTTCGGCCCCTGGTATTTTTGTAGATCCGGTCAAGGGAACTACGGTTATGTTCTAATCCAGGGTTAATGGATTGGGGTTTATGTATGCTCAGGCATGTATATATATGTGTTGTAACACTAAAAGGAATATAATGAAAAATCAAGCTGGTCGTCCCGATTTGGGATCCATGGGAAAATCTCTGTGTTTATCTGTTTTATGTTTTATGCTCTCGCTATTGTTTATTTTCTGTTATAAGATTCGTGTGTAGATAATTTCTGTTCAGGGTTAAAACCTAAAGATACTTCGTAGCATAAGAAAAATTCACTGTCACATTGCAGAGACCGCAACGTAACCGATTGTCATCGGGGGGATCAAGTCCAACGTGTCAGCAACGTCGGAAGGAAAAGCGTGTCGAGCATAATTCCATCATTAATACTCATAGTACCCATTTCAGTCCATAGGATTACTGAGATTTGAAAAATAATTTCCATAATTAGCATCACCCATACTATAATAAATTTTCCATAATAAGCCATAACCATCACCTGTCACGTCTACCCAAACCCCGAAACCACAATTAGCTTTGTCAGAACCCACATCAGACCGGAAACTAATCACATGATTATAGCCGCAGGGAAAGGCAGGGAAGATTAATTAGTTATGGGGTCTTATAACCGTCATGTGTGCCAGTTACTTACATAACCTGCATGACAGAAAGCGCGAGAATGCCGGAGAAGTCCGAGCTAGAATAAAAAACAGCAAATGCAACAAGGGAAACGTCGCCATAGAAAGAACAAGGAAGGAGTCTAGAATCATGGATTCATAAGGGAAGAGGAGGAATAGCGCTGCAAGTATATCAAAGGAGATAAAAGATGGCCATGGTAGCACCAACAATCATTGAGCATGTGCTCGATGAGAGAATTCTCAAGAGGGAATCCTTGGTAGGAAAATACGACAATGCCTCGTTGATTGATACCAACCTCACAGAAGTTTTCCAATTCCCAACAATGAAGAAACATGTATACATGGAGAATTATTCCACATAGGTGGGAGAGCAAGCACAAAGAGTACTTCCAGAGTTCAGAGGTGTGCAGCAATCCACCATACTGAACCTATGGAACCTTCCAATGTTTGGCACTACGGGATCTGCAATGCAATGCGCCAAGTTTTTACTAAGCAGAATTCATAATGGGTCACTTTGGCTGGGAAGAGAGATCCAAATTCATGTTGAAGACATTCATAGATTGACTGGGTTCTCACAGGAGGGGAGAGATATCTCCATAGCTTTCCAGAGGGTGTCCAAGGGAGCAAAGAAAGTAGGGGACATGGACTACTACAAAAAGTACGACACCAAGAGAGGGGGAAAAGGAGCCAAGATAGACTTAATCAACAATCCAGTGATCAAGTTTGCATATTACTTGATCGCAAGAAAAACAATGACATATTATACAAAAGGGGAATGTGCGCTACACATTATTTCAGTTACGGAGCATTGTCTCCAGGGGGAACAGTTGAACTGGTGCTCGTTTCTACTCAATGAGTTGTTTGAAGCATGCAAGGACAAATACACGAGGGCAACGAGATTCATCTACGAGTAACTTTTCATGGCGTTGGCCATGTGGAAATGGAAATTTCTAGGAATAAGGAAACCATTGGAAGTGGCACTAGGCCAAGTGCTCGCAATGAAGTTTACCCCCTCGAAAACATCAGGGGACTCCAGCTCAAAGGAGGTGAACGAAGAAGCATTCAAGTTCTGGTATAGCCAGATGGTGTACGTCGCGATGAGCCAACGACAAATTCCACGGACTCTGCTAGATAGCTATGCAGCGCAAATATGGTGTAGGGTTCAACTGTACAATTTCATTAAGAAGGCAACACAATAGGCAAAGAGGCTTCACACAAAAATTTAGCAGAGGTTCGAGAAGCAACAAGTATAGATTATCGCATTTACTGAAGAGCGCGAATCGCTGAGAACCAAAAAAACCCAAATCTAGGACCAACTGGACACAGTGACCAAGGACTTCCAGGAAATATAGCCCACAATGATAGCCCACAACAAGCAGATACCAAGTGAACTGGCAGAGGACGATGTAGTCAGATGGTCCATTCACGTCCGTGTGGCCTGTTCGAATCTCAATAGAGAAAAAAAGGAGATGAGAGCCACATCGGAGGCTAGGCCTGTGCTGTTGGACCCGACCGTCATTTATGCAGTGAAGATCGCAGAGCGACAGACCCAGATCATCGGAATGCAGGAAATCCTGAGTACTGCAGCCAAGGAGGCGTATGACCTACTGAAGGGTCTACATGAATGCTCCACCTCTCTCGCTTTAAAGTCATAACCAGTTTCAGAAAATCTACAAAACTATCAAAACAGATTGAGGGGGCCACAGACCTGGACAGACTCGACCAATTGTATGCTCAAGAGGAGGAGCTTGAAATCCAAATACGACAGATTGAGGAAAATTCAGCCACAGCCAAAAAATCCCTATGAGAGCTTAGGCATCCAGTGAAGACCACGACACAAAAAATACATCAAATATCCACTGAGGCCAACGTCCAGATATCAAACGTCTTCAGAAACCTACCGACCGTCGCGGGAGAAGAGGAGGTCACCCAGATCACAACAGAAACGGACTTGCTTATGCAAGGATGGCAACAATCCATTGAAATCTTCCAAGAGCTGAAAGCTTCTGCACTAACAAAGGTCCAAGAGCTGGGGCCCTTGTTTGGGCACGTAGAGGAAAAAGAGCAGGCAGAACAGGCCACGGAGTCAAGCGGACCATTGGACACCGAGGCGGCTGGAAAAAATTTACTCGAGACGAGTCAATAGGATGTGGTCGAGGCCTGTTGGGGCCCCTATTTTGAAATTAAACAATTTTGTGTTGTGTAGAATAGGTGGCAGAGTGCAACCACAGTAGACAGAGAGCTGTCACGGTTGCGAAGAGGTGAAGGGCAAGTGGCGTGGCTATTACAGAAGCAGGTACAGATGGAAAAGGGAAACAGAAGAAGACAATCAGTGGGACTCCCAACAATCAGGAAAAGGAGAAAACAACCAAGTGGAAAAGAAGGAATAATTTTCTATCATGCTGGCGATGGGACAAATAGGCAGCTGATTAGTGGAAAGAGAAGGTTGGCCCAGTAGGGATTAGAGAGCAGGAGCCATAGGAGAGCTCTGTTCATGTTGTTCTATTCTCTCTATCTCTCTATTATGTTTTGCTCTACATCTTGTACTATGATTGTAGTAAGTTCTGCCACGCACTCTTTGAGGAGTGTTGTAATAGTCTTTTGTTATTAATGCATCACATTCTAATATAAGGTTGTTGTTCTGAGTTCTGCCTTGTGTTATGGTTTAATGGGATACACAACTATTTTGATTTTTTTTTAATCATTCTGATTAAGTTCATGAGTATTGTTATCTATGTGGTATTTACACTTAATCGAAGTACTTAAGTCATGGATGGCTTTCATATCTACTATGCTTGATCAATACTCGACCCAAGCCTAGCCTTAGTAAGGTCACATCATGCCTCGGGTGAGACACACTATTCGTCGGAGCAAGGTGAAAATGCTGGCATTGTGCTAGACTATTGCAGTAACCCTTGTTGGCCACCTTTTCGAACCTTGGTCTCTCCCGAAGACCTCGTTTCTTGCCAACATTGTATCAACTTTATTTTGCTAGTGTTGTGGAGGTAAATCCCCTCTGCGGATAGAGGCGATCCCTACTAGCCCAGATCGGGTCTAGCAACAATCAAACACGCTACAGTGCAGGTTCCTAATTGCAAATAAACCGACTTGCGATGAAAGTTTACCTGGAATCCAACGCTGACGTTTGTAGACGAGGTGGTGCTCCCGTTCCTTTGCCCTGGCAGATCACAATCCTCACGATCTCCATGATCGGACACCTGCACATGCAAGAAACAACACAAACGCAAGCATAAAATCTATTATATACAATTATATGTCAGTTGAAGAGGACATAACTCATGAACATAATCAAGAACAAGAGTGGAACCATAACCAATAGTCGCTTATCATTAATGAGTCAAAAGAAGAATACAACCATAGCATTGACGCAGCACTCTCCTTTGGCGGGTCGTCAACAAAACATGTCTTGATAAAGCCTGTCAAGGATGGGACAAGCCTCTCTCTCCAGATAATTGACAATAGTCTCCTTGCTTGGATTTGGCCTTAAGGGAATCAAGAAGGCTCTTGCAGCATAAGGATATGAAAGCTCTTAGGAACTAGCTTGCAAAGGAGATTAGCAAGCTTTTATAGATGGAGGAAGGGGAGGTGAGATCCCTATAATTATGGGATTGGCCCTATCATCAAGGAAGATTCCATGAGAGGTGGAAAACCACTTCTTCTCTATGGAAATCCGTAGCCAAACCTCCCAACTCAAGATAGATATCAGTCCAGGAATTTGTTAGGACGAAACTTCTGCCATTTATTTTTTAAAAACACCTCTTAATATGGTTGGCGCGGGTGCAGCTCTATGACAGAGCGCTAAATGGCGCGCCCTCTTTGGAGGATTTTCCCCCTTGGCACGAGGGCTGAACTGTGGAACCGCGCCAATGGAAAAAGAGCTATTTTTAGGGTTTTTTGTAGGGAGATGTCTTCTAGGCAATGAAAGATCATCTTTAAAGGTATGCAATGAAAGTATTTTCAAGTCTTGTCTCTGCTCACAGGTCACAGAATGAGCCCTCCAATGTGTGGGATGGGGAATGGCAGGGACGGTGACAAATTGCTGTGTAACAGATGCCCCCTAAAGCATGAGGCCCGAGAGAGAGAGAGAGGGGTGAAATGCTTTATGATAACATGCCGACTGAAAACACTGCCATCGGAAAAATTGTGGAGCGAAGTACAACTGATGTCTCAAATACATGATATATATGCGTGGTGTGGGCACATCCATCCATAATAGAGTATACAATAATCGAGATCCAGGGCATGGACGCAGCCATCCAGAGAGGATCGATAAATAGACTCAGGTATGGTCGCAGCCATCCAATCAGTGAGTCATGTAAATAATCATAATAATCCACAAAATCGCAGCCTGGATTACAACAGACACAATCCAGGGTCTTGCGCTCCATCTCGACCCAAACAAAGTACAATTTCAAGCATGCGAATATGTGAGCTGAAGTCGAACATGCAAGAACATCGTCTGATTACCAGCCAATGATGAAAGCTATTAACAGACGCGAGAGGAACCATCAATAATGACAATGGCCCTCAAGTTACTATAGGTACAATCTACGGCATGTGAATCAATGAGCTGGCATCGAACACCCGTAGAATCACTTGATCGGAGGCCAATGATGAAAACCTCACGTCGAATGCGACGAACCTGCCATTGAGGCATGCAAGCTCCAAGGTACCATAAGGGAGTCTCTCGATTAGCTTCCTGGATAATGAGCTGAAGTCGACAGGAAGTGACCTTGATCGAAGGTGGGCCATAATGTTTCCCACATCATCGACACGAGACAGAGGAACATGATGTTTTTTTTTATGAATCAGGATCATATGAGGATCAGAGGAAGGTTGATACTTTGCAGAGGTCAACTTCTCTTGAACATATAATGGCACAATAGTGGATTTGGCAGTATTTGACATCAATGGATCAGAGGTCATGGTGACGAGGCAACGAGCAGATGAGAGGTCAAAAGGGATTATCCAAACCCATGGAGGCAAGTGAAGAATGAGATGAGATGTCCCCAACCCGACACGAATGCAGACAAGTGCCATGTTCAAGAGAGACATACTGCCGACATGACAATGATGCTGGTTCCATTTTCCCCCACCATTTCTGGCGAGTACCCCAATTATTTTTGATAACAAGCTTGAAGGGGATAGCATATGCTTGTAATATAAGTCTGCCCTTCAGGCGAATCCATCCTAGTACATTTAACGAGCCCCAGGAAGGAGAAACTCGGAGAACGTCATTTCGACTGAATCCAATGTCATCAGGGTTTAACGAGTCTGACAAAGGAAGAACTCGACGTCTTTTCATATTTAGAGAGTTTGAAAAGACAGCAGAAAGGTAAACTCCAGCGGTCCCTTTTCATAGATAGTTCCTCGGACCCGAAAAGGTAGAAAACAATATCCGAGAAAACCTCCTAGTCACGATAGGCTAGGGTATTCCTTTTTCGTAAATAATCCATCCCAGCCCGAAAAAGGGGTAAACGTATACTAGGTAGATGTCGATTCGTGTCCACTTTAGCGAGATTGAAACAACAAGGACCTCGACAATCTTTTCATGTTTAGAGAGTCAGAAAAGAGATGAAAGATGACTCCAAAGTGACTTTTTCGTGTATTTACCGAGTCTGAAAAAGTATAAAATACAACTCGTTTCACCGTTTAAGTCGCATAAAAAAACCTGTTGCTGCACAAAAAGCAAGTGTAAAACCCATTTTTGACAAAATATATCAAAATATTCAGAAAAATAACTTTCAAAACCTATTTTGAGTTCAAAAATTTATAAATATGTCAAATGGTAAAAATAAAATTACTTTTCACTATTTACCTCACTGAAGAGTAGCAGTGGTCCATTTTGTGAGCGAACTTCTGACGGCGATTGCGACCGATCCGGGCTACCATTCAGATTCCCGTCTGTTCTAGGTAAGAGGCACTTCTTTGTACTCCATTTCAATCAATTTTTCATAAATTTTAATTTCATATTAGACTTCTGTGAGGAATTTTTTGAATTTTTAGGGCTCCTCCCATTGGCGTGGGTATTTGGCACAGACCCGCGCCAATGACATTTTATTTCCAAAGGGCCTGCGCCAACTGGCGCGACTGTTAGGAAAACAGTCACACCAGCGGCGCAATCCAATTTTCCATTTAAAATTTCTACACAATGAATTAATTGCATGAATTTTTAAGGATAACAGAGGTCTAATTGAAGTTTTTAACCATGTAAATGCAGGCAATCCGATCAAAATGGTCATTGAGTGGAAAGAGAGGGAGCACGGGGAAGAGGATGAACAGGCCATGGGGAATGAAACTTGCATGAATGCCCTCAAAAATTGTGGGCTTAAGAAGTTCTTCCTGACACCTTGCTTACGAGCTCAGCCCGAGCTCCTACAGTACCTGATCAGCATATGGGACGAACATGAACAAGCGTTCAAGTTACGGGACCAAGTATTAGAACTAGAGGTTTCTGACGTATACTTCATAACCGGACTATCGCGTAGAGGTCTGGTACCCATATTGACAGGGAGCAGACCGTCTAGTGAGAATATGGAGCAAGTGATGGCACGAGTGTGCCGAGGGGCACGACTGGGATCAGGAAGTGGAAAGGTAGACATCCATACTATTCCTGATCTAGCACTCAGGGTAGTGCTTCATACCATCACGCGGGCTGCGGGATCGCAGGCACCGCATGAGGCAACAAAGGCCCAACTCTTACTGGCCTCAGAGTGCATGAGTCCCCTACTATTCGACTGGGCCACAGCATTCACAATAAATATCAAGAGACATCTCACGAAGTGTAAGCAGACCAAACCGAAATAGTTTGGCTATGGTTCTATCCTGGTATCGTTCATTCTGGAATGATTACCAATCTTCCAGGGCCAAGGGGCCATAGTATCTGAGCCGATTCCATGAGAGCCAAGAATGGCTCGCTGGGCAGCACTGATGCCCAGAGCTAGAGGAGGCCAACAGATGTCCTGGAGGCTGGAGTTTTTTGGGTGGTTGCGGTGTCAGTTGATTGTAGTGGATGACTGGCCATATGCAGGAACCGATTTCACTGGAGACCCAGATCTCCCACTGCCGAAGGGAGATGATTGGGACGATGAGTTGGGTATGATCTCTTCTCTTTTGATTTTTATGTTTTATGATTTTTTTTTTTGGTAATACATGTTCGTCTTGACACATTTTATATGTATGCAGACGTGGGCCCAGAGAGACTAGCCGGTATGTCTCCTATCGCGCGGAAGACTCTTCCCACACCTGATCCTCAGGAAGAGGGTGCAGAGGGGGGGGAGTTGATCTAGAATCTCGAGGGTATCGCCCGAGGGATCCCAGACTACGCCCGACTGGCAGATGTACCGATGGCGTACCAGAGACATATGGTGGGATTGCCTAGTCGCCTCCACCAACTTCTGAGATGCTTAGTGCGTGCAGTCACTTGTTATCATGAGCACCATGCAGATTAGACTCCTAGGGATTTTATCATGCATATTTTTTGAGAGACATGTTGTCTCCAAATGTATTAAGATGAACATGTATATTTTGATTTAATGTGATGCACACTATGCAAACATTCGATATCTATATATATACATATCTATTTCTGGATGGATTTTCCTTTTACATGTGATGATGATTTACAAATTGCGCAAATGTCTATCTAGAACCAAATTAGCTACTACATCAGTTAATGTATTCATATGTCTGGGTATATGATGATATGTAATATAGTCAAAATTTCTTTCCAGTAAACGAATACGCAGATACAGACGTAAAATGGATGGGTTTCTTACTGAATAGTGTTCGTTCAGTTGTGATACTACAAGTTACGAGTCTAGATACACAAGCAATTCACAGATACCGAGGTTTACAGCATCGGTTAATAATTCTAACACAACACTATATTCCGCGATGTTATTTGTAGTACGTCCCAGACACACACCTTGCAGGTTGACCAACTCACCAGCAGGATCGTAGATTACCCAGGCCGCCGAAAACATATTCCTGGTACTGCGGGAGGCACCATCCACGAAACCAACAAACGGATTGATGGACATCTACACAATCAGGAAGACCCGATCAGCAGAAAGATGTTTACATCGTAAACCACACCACACATGCACACAAATGAAAAGCACACACCTATGTAGACACACCAAACCAAAAATCACTTCAGGCGTAGTATTTTTTGAGGTACAACCCATTTCTAGGTTGCGCCAGCGGAACTCCTTCATAATCTATAAGCTCATAAGCCCCATTCTTCAAAACGCATTTTACTATGTAGGGCCCATGCCACATAGGTTGGAACTTACCAGCCCCAAGCTTTTCATGCGCTTGATTGTATAGGAGGATGAGGTCTCCTTCGATAAAGGAACACGAAGAAACTGATTGATCAAAGTGAGCTTTGACCCGCTTCTTTTGTGCTTCAATGACTAAAGCAGCTAAACGGCAGGTTCATCTAACCGTTCCATATACAAAAGACGCTCTTCCTCAGCATAAGTATCGGGTAGAAGTTCCACATCTAATTTCAAAGAAGGAATCTCGCATTCAACCGGAAGAGTTGCTTCCAGACCGTACACCAATTGAAAAGGTGTGAATCCAGTTGCACTCTTTGCAGATGTCCGGTATGCCCATAGAGCTGAGAACAATTGGAGGTGCCAATTGGATTTGTGAATACCAACTGTTCGTTGAAGCATAGTGACCAAAACCTTGTTCACTGCTTCAACCTGGCCATTTGCCTGAGGGTAATATGGCGTTGAGCTATCGTGACGTAAGCCCAATCTTGAAGTCAGCCCAACCATCATATAATCTCGGAAATGAGTACCATGGTCAGTAACGATGGCTTGAGGGACCCAGAAACATGTAATGATGTGGTTGAAGATGAACTGAGCAGTCGTCTTACCGTCGGCAGCAAGTGTAGGCATCGCTTCGGCCCACTTAGTGAAGTAGTCGACAGCGACGATTATATACGCATGCCCCCCGGCCAAACGAGGGTTACACATCATAAAGTCCACGCCCCATTTCGCAAAATGGCCGACGGTAATAACAGGATGCAAAGGGAGAGGCGGTGTGCACATTTTGCGCTGAAACACCTGGCACGCGTGACATTTACGGATTGCGACGATACAGTCTTTGAATATTGACGGCCAGAAGTAACCTGCTCGCAAAATTTTCTGGGCAGTGGCATATCTGGACATATGTCCACCACAGGCACCACTGTGGCAGTCATTTAGGACCCTTTCAGCCTCTTCCAAGGTTAGGCACCGATGGAGCACCGAATCTACTCCAATGCGGTATAAGGTATCTCCTACGATGCGGTAGGGTTGGGACTGATGCCGAATTCGACGTCGGGCATCTTTAGTCAACTCAAACCGAAATGTGGAGGTCTGAAGATACACAATTATGTCGCCGTACCAAGGGTCGTGAGTACTGATGAGGAAAATATTTTCATCCGGGATATGATCCTCGGAATGTGAAGGAGTGGAGTCTGTCGGGAGTGAGCATATAAGATCCGCGAAAACAAGTGATTTGGTTGACTTAGCAGTAGTGAACTCTAAGTCAAACTCCTGCAGGATAATGATCCATTTGGATTATTTGCCCCCCAGTAGTTGTCGAGAAAGAATATATGTCATAGGGTTGCAATCCGAAACCACTATTATCGTACGCAACAGGATTTAGTGGCGAAAATGCTGCACAGCATGTACTACGGCTAACGCCAACTTCTCGACGTGAGCATAACATGTTTCTGTATCGAGAAGGTTTCGTGATAGATAATAAACAACATGTTCATTACCATCATCATCATCCTGCACCAGAACCATAGCTATGGTGCTAAACGCGGCGATGAGATATAAAGTGAAATCGCGGTGATAATCAGGAGGACGAAGCAAAGGAGCATTAACAAGTAATGTCTTCAGCTTCTCAAAGGATTGTTGAGAAATTTCATCCCAACGAAAGGGAATGTTCTGCTTTAATAGGCGCGTGAATCCTTTAGCCACCTCCGCATAGTTCGGGATAAAGCGTCGAAGGAAGTTTGCTTTTCCCTGCAGACTTTGTAACGGATATAACGAGGAGGGTGATGGGAGATTGATGATAGCCTCTACCTTTAAAGGGTCAAGGCGAATTCCGTCTTTGGAGACTATGAATCCCAGAAGATGGCCAGAATCCACGCAAAAGACACATTTATGAGGATTAAGTCTAATATTGTAGCGTCTACAATGAAGGAAAATCTAGCGGAGGTGTTCAGGGTGGTCCTCTCGCCTAGCTGAATGAGCTGGAAAGTCATCCAGATAAGGCTGAACGATAAGGCGAATGTCACGGAAAGCGTAAGACATCGCACGCTGAAAAGTGGCTCCAACGTTCTTCAAGCCGAACGGGAGCTTTTTATACGCGAAAGTACCCCATGGACAGATGAATGTAGTCTTGTGTTGATCAGCAGGTAGAATGTTTATCTGATTGTACCTCGAGAAACCGTCCATCAAGGAGTAAATCTCACTTCCGACACATTCGTCGATGATCTGGTCTATGAACGGAGTGGAATAGTTATCTTTCAGACAGGCGCGATTAATGTCGCGGTAATCAACACAGACCCTAATAGTACCCTGCTTTTTATCGACAAGGACAATGTTGGAAACCCATTCTGTGAGGGGGATAGGATAAATAAAGCTTGCGTTCAGAAGTTTTTCAACTTCTGCCTTAATTGCAGCGGCTTTACGAGGATGCATTGGGCGTAAGCATTGGCACATGGGCTTCGCACCAGGTTAGGTTGGAATCTCATGCACTACAATACTGGGATCAATCCCAGGCATTTCCTTGTAAGACCAGGCAATCACATCTCTGAATTCTTTGAAAAGATTAGTATAGACCTGTATCTCATCAGGAGAACAAGTCACTCCCACGTGTATATTCTCAACGATCCCTGGTTTAATGGAGATATTGATCGGGATGGTTTGAGTGATATTACTCAGGTTTCCCTTCGAAAGAACCTCGTGCGTCAAGATGGGCGTTTGGAGAAGAGGAGTAGGAACCTGAGATGCATAACGCTCTAGACAATCTGACATTGCCCCCAAGCTAAGCATGAAAGAGGAACGATGATGTCCATCGCCCCAAGGCAACACCTCGAGTGACATAGTTTCAATGATGGCTTCATCGGAAGGAAAAGTCTCTTTGAGAGGATCAGGTGAATCGGCCTGACCAAGCCAGGGGGATTGAGAGTAGACATCTAGAGGCATGATCAAAGGAGCATGCTGAGGAGGTGGAGGATCAGATGCAGCAAAAATTTCACAGTAGCTAATCTCTACTGGAGTCAAGGGCATTGATTCTCCAAACTCAAACACCTGCTCAGGCGTAGGGATGAGCCAGGGGTCATCAGATCTGAAAATCATGTTAACTTGAGCAGTGTGCAGTGGTGGTGCGGGAAAAATACCCATGAGGATGGGGTCCTTGAAGACACCGGGCCCTACACTATCAGGGGGATTTGGGATCTGACCCACGTATGGAACGTTGTTCTCAGAGGTGGAGGTGAAGAAGGACAACTGATCCACCGTGACGATTTTTCCCTCGTGAGGGAACTTAAGGAGTCGAAAAACGGTGGATGGCACGCATAGCATGGCATGAGTCCAGCTGCGGCCAAGAAGTATATTTTAGTTGAGTTTGGCATCAACCATTTCTACCTCTACGTTGACAGTCTTCCCCTGTAAAGTGATCGCTAGACTCTCGAGAACACCCAGGGGTTTAGATTCCCGACCATCGAATGCCTCTAGGGATTTGGGAGATGATGAGAGGGCTGGAGAGCCAATGGCCTTCCAGCAAGCGGATGACATAACACAGGTAGAGGCACCTTCATCCACAACGGCCCTATGGATGTTAAGACCATTAATCCCGACTTGAATAACAAGAGCGATCTGATGTGGAAGTTGGGGGGTGAAATTCTCTAAGTCGAAGGTGAGAAGACTAGAATCGGCGGGATCGATGTCACCGATGGCAGACAATAAAGCCTTCCGTTGCGAAGGAAAACTTTGAAGAACTTCGAGTGCAGACATAGCAGAAGGCGTCTGTGCCAAATCCTCAACAATACTGTAGTGCTGAGCGGCACAAACATTCGGATTATAAGAAGATCTTCGTAAAACACCTTTAGAAGGTGGCTTCACAAGAGGTTCAGGAGTAGGCTTCTCGATTTCCAACGAACCGGAGACAGGTGGGGGAGGTGGTCCATCCGCAACTGCCTTCCCAGGTGCCTTCCGCGATTCATTGTAATCCTTCAAACAAGTGGCAATAGAGATAGGTGCCGCACCATTCATCATAAAAACTTGGGACCCAAATGGTGCAGATGGTGAAGGTTGTTCAACCATCTGGGTTTGCTGAGACGGGAATGGTTCTTTAAGAACTGTCGGAGTCCCTTTAGAGCCTTTGAGAAGTTGACTAACTTCAGATCGTCGTGGAAAATCCTTGGTATAATGGTCTCCTTCAAAAATGAGGCAACGGTACTTCAGTTTACGTTGAGAACCATCCTCAATATGAGATTTGGATTCTGGCTTTGGGGCATCGGATTTGGATTTACCTTTGCCCTTCTTTTTCCCCTTGGAGGTTTACTTCGTAGGATTGACCCGAACGGCGTTAACCTCTATATTTTTGCCAGAATTGGTAGGGGCGGGAGGAGCAGAATTATGGGATGAGTTAGACTTCTGCTTCCCATTCAAATATTTCTTCGAATTTTGAGACACAGAACCAATGACACCATCCACTGCAGGGGTAGGTGGAGTGTTAGAGGTTCCAGACCGTGGAGCATCAGGCAAGATATCATAAAGCGTGCTGGACTGAGAATATACAAGGTCCAGATATTGGGCACGCGCAATGGCTTGTTCCTCTGTCACACACGCTCCCATCGCAATATCTTGGGCGATTTTGTTGACGAAGGAGGTGGTGAACCAGTGAGTTAGTATCTAATTAGGTATATGAAACTTGATCAGTCTACGATGGCGCCGCCACTCATGAATGTGATCAGAAATGTGAGTGGCTTTTTCCTTCTTCAAAGAAGTCAGGAGGTGCGTCCCGGCTTCATAACGAACCGGTAGCTGAAAGTGCGTCAGAAAATCCATGGCTAAGGAATTGAAATCTTAGAAGATGCCACGGGATAACTCGATGTACCACTTAGTAGCAGCTCTAGTCAAAGTGCACTGGAAGAGGCGCAGATGAATTGAATCATCGACCCAAGAGTTAGACGAACACCAAAGATGATACGTCATCACATGCGCTTGGGGGTCCTCCCCAGCTTTACCCTCAAACTTGGGGCAATCACCTAGTATCTTGGTAGGAACCAGAGGCCAATAAGGATTATGCAAAATCGGATCATTGGTCAATTTTGAAACATCTGGCAACTCCAAGGTGGCCAGGAATGGAAATGGCGGATTGACTGGCATGCCAGGCCCGGGATGAGGACTGGTACCTGTACTCCACGCTGGTTGGGAATATCCTTGCCCCCATGGGTTCTGTCCCGTAGGATTTTTACTGTAGGGGGTGTAGGTCGTATAACCAAACTGATTTGGCTACTGGTAACCAGTGTGTGGGGCTTGATAACCAGAGTACGAACCCTGATTATATGTCGGCCCAATGTAAGCAGCATTTGGATTTGGCTGCTGAGTATAGGTAGAACCGGGTTGATGAGAATAATACTGAGAACCTCGGGGCTGGTTATAATTCAATTGAGATTGACCATGAGGATAATAACCACCCTGAGGATGAGTCGGCTGTTGATAGGTGGAACCCTGCGGAGCCTGATAACTAGGGCGTAGCTGTTGATTTGGCTGCGACATCGAATATATCAGCTGCTGGGCAGGGTTAACGGAATGAGCGGGCTGCCCTGAGTGAACAGGTTGACCCAGTTGAGCGGGCTGCCCTGAGTGAACAGGTTGACCCGGATAGATAGGTTGTGCCAGTTGCAAAGGTTGACCTGGCTGTAAAGGAGCCCCAGGTTGTGCCGGATGGGCCAGTTGGCCTGGAGGTGGGACACCAGGTTGTACCGGATGGGCCGGTTGGCCTGGTGGAGGAATAGAGCCAGGTGGTTGCTGGTAACCGGTTTGACCTGGAGCAAGACCATAAGATGGTCCCGACTGATATGCAACGTTGGAAACAACAGGATATAGTAGTTGCATAGGTTTAGAAGGCTGGATTTTCCCCCCAGGACCATAGACCGGTCCCGGTTGGTACCCCGGTTGAGGTTGCACAGGTTGACCGGAAGGGTTATAATACTGTCCTTGCAGACCGTACGATGGCCCTTGCTAGCCCGCAGGATAGCCTTGTGCGGGCTGCCCCTGTGGGTCGTAAGGATAGCCAGGTTGGCCCGAAGGTTGGCCTTGGAAAGGTTGCCCTTGCGAGTTATAATCCTGGTTACAAGGTAAAACTTGAGCATGGAGGTGAGCCTCAGGGGCAGGTAGACGTAAAATGTCCCCGTGCTCATCGTACTGATCTGGAAAAGCATACACGGGTGTACCATCCTGTGCATAGTGCGAAAAATAAGAGCGGTTGGGATCTTGGGAGGATTGTCCAACCTCGGGGTTTGGCTGTTTTAGGGACAACCGATACTCCTCTGGAGAGATTTTCTCCGGTATAGCAGTCGCTAAATAAACGTCTTCAGGAGGCGGCATAGCCCTCGTAGAGGGTGCCATGACAACGGGTGCAGAGGCGGCCACACAGACAGTGGGCCGAGAGGGTACAGAAGTGACGGGTGTCTAGGGAGACACCCCCAATGAAGGAGCAACCGGCCTCATAGAAAGGAGCTGACACTCCCATAGAGGTGACGGCGGAAATGAACTGACCCAAGGATCTATACCCTGCTGGAAATGAGAGACCGGATGATGACATGATCACAGGTTCAGAGTCGTCTCCTGGAAATAATATTTGAGGAAATAACTGGTAATCTTCACCGGACGTTGGGATTTCCTCACTGGAATCACTCATGCTTGAGCCTGCCGCTAGATCTCGTAATAGACGGCGAGGACTAGGAGGAAAAATAGCAGCTATGAAAGGTGAACCTGATGTAAGAGAAAGGAAATCAGCTCCTAATCTCAATTTAGACAAAGGGTCAGAAAAGGGCCAATTGAACTCAACTGGTCCCCCAAAGGGTTGCTCAGAAAGAACCGGTCCCCTGTCAGGAAACTCGGAAACAATGGGCTGTTGTGGTTCAGCAGAGGATTGGGAAACCTCTGATGAATTGTCCGTATAAGGACTACCAGTAGACGAAACCGAGGATTCCACCACTGTGGTAGTAATGACAAGAGAAAAAGATCAAACACACACATGGGTTGAAAAAGAGTCAAGACACACAATCAAACGGTCAACAAGAAGAATCTAATAAGGCGTGTGATCGTGGGTGATTAATTTTTACCACATTTAAAAATAAGAAACTTCACTGTTTCATGTTTTAAGAGTCGAGAAACGGTCGAAAAGGTGACTCTATCTCTTTCAGATTTGACACAAGCGTGAAAGGACAAGCACTTGGTGATCCTTTTAAATTTAGGGAGTCAGAAAAGATCAAATGACTACTCAGGAATACTAGGCAAAAGGGTGTACCAAATAACCGTGAACTGCAACACACACCTTGGTTCCAATAATGAAAAAGAAATCAACCAAGGACTTTCCGTACGTGCAGGCAATATCCTCGAATGCTGTGTCCGGTGTATCACGGGTATAGGGCAGCAGACTCGGCTTCCTATGGATAAAGGATTGAAACCTATTGGGGTCTCCCTTTATATACGCGACGGTACGGGGAGCACAAGTCCGTACTAGTGCTGTCTAAATCCAAGAGGTGAACGACAGCTACTAGGTTTTAAGACGTTGGAACACGTCTCTAGCCTAAACCTCTAAATGTGTTTCGTTAGATTTCAATGCTGCCTTAGTGTAAATTGAGTAAATTTTAAAGTTTATCTTCAATTACGTTTTAGTTTTTAGGCCCTAACGAATGTGATGTCTCAAAAATCTCCTAAATGAAAAACTACATGCCACAGTATATCATTTCGTTCGATGAAAGCTAGTTACAGAAGAGTTAAGAGCTTTTTACACAAACAAAATGATCGAAAGACAATCAGTGATATCTGTAATGCAGCTAATGAAACTAAAAACTTTTCTTTCAAAGTCACTAATCACTAATAACACCGAAAAGATTTTAATTTTCACTAATCAATCAAAAGCAAAAGGGATTTTTTTATTTTATATTTTCAATGTTTGAGAGGTAGATGCACTAAACTAATCGAAAACAAATGAGAAGCAATTTGAGAAATGATAATAAGAGAGAAAAAACAAGCAGATTTCACTCAATGGCACAAACAATCAGTTCTCAAATCGACCAAAAGTCTCTCAAAACCAAGAAAAGTCCCAAAGACACTAATGAGCCGCGTAATCTAGGCCCAAAATGAAGCAAAGCGAAATTCGAATGAAAACGAAATCAGTCACTCAAAAAGCGTAATGAGATGATAGAAAACTGTCAAACGAATGAAAGGAAGCAATCCCAAAGTCGACTAAATGAACAAAAACCAAAAACTCCCAAGGGAGGCTCGACTCACAAAAGCACCTAGATGCCCTAGGGCTCGAATGCAAAATAAAAAAAAATAGGCAAACAACCAAAGGATGGAGGTTACAATCAGTCAAACTAGGCTCCAGTGCACTCAAACAGCCGAAAAAACAAGATCAAAATCACAAGCCAGTCCCAGAAAGCATGAAACACAACAAACCCTAATAGCTCACAGGATTGGCGTGACTGTGAGCTTGAAATTAGCACCAGAAAGGCAATGGCGCAGGTGATACACAAGCAACCTGCGCCAATGGGCGCGATTGCCACGCTGAAAAGCGTGCCAGCCGAGTTTACTATGGGAAAATTAAAAACAAGCAATCTCAGACACATACAAGTGATGACAAGGCTAAAACCAAGCCAAACAAACAGAAAACAGTCCAAAGAGCTGACCAAGCAAGCAAGGCCAAGAAATTGACCGAAAAGAGAAGACAATACTCCAAGTTGTTCAGTCCGTAAACTAAACCGGAGATTGACTGAAGCAGCGTTGATCTACTCCACTAATGCAGAGAAAAAGTGTTTCGAAGGCTATCTGGCTGTACTTCAGGCTCCGTCTATAGCTTACAAATCAAACAACAAGCTGAGTCCCCAGCGGAGTCGCCAAATTGTTGTGGAGGTAAATCCCCTCTACGGACAGAGGCGATCCCTACTAGCCCAGATTGGGTCTAGCAACAATCAAACACGCTATAGTGCAGGTTCCTAATTGCAAATAAACCGACTTGCGATGAAGGTTTACCAAGAATCCAACGCTGTCATTTGTAGAAGAGGTGGTGCTCCCGTTCCTTTGCCCTGGCAGATCACAATCCTCATGATCTCCGTGATCGGACACCTGCACATGCAAGAAACAACACAAACGCAAGCATAAAAATCCGGGGGTGATACAGCAACTATATGTCAGTCGAAGAGGACATAATCAAGAACAAGAGTGGAACCATAACCAATAGTCGCTTATCATTAATGAGTCAAAAGAAGAATACAACCATAGCTTCGACGCAGCACTCTCCTTTGGCGGGTCGTCAGCAAAACATGTCTCAATAAAGCCTGTCAAGGATGGGACAAGCCTCTCTCTCCGGATACTTGACAATAGTCTCCTTGCTTGGATTTGGCCTTAAGGGTATCAAGAAGGCTCTTGCATCATAAGGATATGAAAGCTCTTAGGAACTAGCTGGCAAGGGAGATGAGCAAGCTTTTATAGATGGAGGAAGGGGAGTTGAGATCCCTATAATTATGGGATTGGACCTATCATCAAGGAAGCTTCCATGAGAGGTGGCAAACCACTTCCTCTCTATGGAAATCCGTAGCCAAACCTCCCAACTCAAGATAGATATCAGTCCAGGAATTTGTTAGGACGAAACTTTCGCCATTTATTTTTAAAAAACACCTCTTAATATGGTTGGCGCGGGTGCGGCTCTATGACAGAGCGCCAATTGGCGCGCCCTCTTTGGAGGATTTTCTCCCTTGGCACGAGGGCTGAACTGTGGAATCGCGCCAATGGAAAAAGAGCTATTTTTAGGGTTTTTTGAAGGGAGATGTCTTCAGGGCAATGAAAGCTCATCTTCAAAGGGATGTGCCGAGTGGACACTTTTGTCTCTTCACAAAGTCACTCGGAATGAGCCCTCCACGTGTGCGATGGGAATGGCAGGACGAAAATTGCTATGTAAAAGCTAGAAAACCAAACATTCTGCCACAAAATTTTGAATATCAGATTTAAGGCCATCCTAAAAAATCTTTCTTCACCCTGTGGTAAGTTTTTAAAAATCTCGAGTGTCCTCCTAAAGGAGAAGTGTTCAATTCAAGAATAATATTTTGTTTTATTTTTGGAATTATTACAAAGATATAAGCGATCTTTGTACCATAAGGAATCATTTTTCCAACCAAATGTATCAGATGTACTAGGATCTTGCTGCAACTTTTGAATGAGTGTCCATACATCTTTGTCCTTCTTCCATTCATCTCTTGCTTCAGTTATCCAATCTGGTTGGATAATAGAAATTTCACAAAGCAATGCTTCCACCTCTTCATTCTTTCTTGAGAGTGCATCTGCAACAACATTAAGCTTTCCTTTTTTGTAGATTATTTCAAAGTCATAACCCAACATCTTTGTGACCCATTTTTGCTGCTCTTCTGAAGATAGTCTTTGTTCCAAAATTTTTTTAAGACTATCATGATCAGTTTTTACCTTGAAGTGTCTTCCCATTAGGTAAGTTCGCCATTTCTTTAGTGCATGCAGTATTGCTAACATTTCCTTCTCATAAATAGGTTTCTGTAAATACTTTCCTTTGATTGGATGATTTTCAAAAGAAATGGGTCTTCTTTCCTGCATTAAAACTGCACCAATTCCATTTCCTGAGGCATCACATTCCACAATAAAGGTTTTTGTGAAGTCTGGCGTAGCTAAGACCGGTGCTAGGCACATTGCCTCTTTAAGATGTTCAAAGGCCTTAGTTGCTTCAGGAGTCCATGAAAATGAATATTTCTTCAATAATGTTGTTAGAGGTGCTGCTATTCTCCCATAATTCTTAACAAACTTGCGATAATACCCTGTTAACCCGAGAAATCCTCACAACTGCTTTATGGTTGTGGGGACTTTCCATTCCTTAATGGCTTTAATTTTGTTAGGGTCTACCTTAACACCTTCGTGAGATACAATATGACCCAGATATTCCACCTCTTGTACTCCAAAGAAACATTTGGATGTTTTTGCATATAATTGTTTCTCCTCCAATAGTTTGAGCACCCTGTCAACATGTTGAACATGATCCTTCCAAGACCTGTTGTAGATTAGTATGTCATCAAAAAATATTAGAACAAATTTTCTAAGGAAGGGTTTGAAAATGGAATTCATCAACCCTTGAAATGTAGAAGGTGCATTAGTAAGGCCAAAAGGCATGAACAAAAATTCATAATGACCCTCATGAGTTTGAAATGCTTTTTTCGGAATATCTTCAGTCTTTATTCTAATTTAATGATATCCTGAACGAAGATCCAACTTGGTAATTTAAATAGTGCCATGTAATTCATCCAAGAATTCATCAATCATAGGAATGGGAAAATTATCTTTAATAGTGAGCTTATTGAGCTCCCTATAATCCAGACACATGTGCCATGATTCATCCTTCTTATGCACCAATACTACTAGAGTAGAGAAATAACTTTGACTAGGTTGAATTATACCAGCCTCTAACATTTATGCAATCATACGTTCAATTTTTATATTTTCAACATAAGGATATCTATAAGGCTTGATTTTTGGAGGAACACTTCCTGGAATCAAATGAATAGAAATATCATGATCATGAATAGGTGGGAGTCCTTTGGGAGTATCAAACACCTTGGAATGATTGTCCAAGAATTTTTGGAAATCTGGAGAAATAGATGATTTTGATGTTGGAACTTCTAGTGAGCATAATTTTGCAATTACGCCTCATTGTTCTTTATTTAGAAGCTTTGTCATGAAATTAGAGCTTATTATCTTTCCCAGTTTCCCTGCGATACCCCGTAATTCGATTTCCTTTACTTCCGAAAACAATTTCAAGAAAAGTTCTTGAAAATTAAAAGCTATCGTCCCCAAAGATTGTAGCCATTGTACTCCTAGTACAACATCAAAAACTCCCATTGGAATGGAAAGCATTGGACTATTCAATACATATTCCCCCATGGTTAGCTTGATATTATGGAATTTTCTAGATCAATTTATAGTTCCTCTATTTGTAACCATCACTTGAAATTCTGGTATTGGGTATAGGAAACAATTCAATTCCTTGGCTACCTTACAATGAATAAAATTATGGGTACTATCTGAATCAATCAACACTATTACCTTTTTCTTCTTGATATGTCCTCCTATCTTGAGATTTTGATGAGTGGTAATTCCTACCAATGCATTACACGATATGGTCAAACTCATTTCTTCTTCCTCTAGGGTTTGTTGCTGGTGTATATCCTCTTCTTTTGAAGTTTCTTGTTCATTTTCTTCCTCATCTTCAAAATCTATGTAAAATAATTTCTTCTCAGCACACTTATGACCTTTAGTGTATTTTCTATCACAACTATAGCAAAGCTCTTTTGGTCTTTTCTCTTCCAATTGTTGTGTTGTCAACCTTGTAGGTTTTGGAAGTCTAGGAGTAGCAACACTTCCATCTTTATAGATGTGAGTGGTAGGCTTCCTTGTCGCCATAATTTTGCATTCAATTTTTCATTCCAACCTAAATGCCTTTTCCAATGAATCAGGTTCCCAAACGTGAACCTCATGTTGGATGTTATCATTGAAAGTCCCTATGAAGACATCAATTTTGTGTTCCTCTGGAATATCAGTTACCCTTATATTCAACTTTTGGAAGTCCTCAATGTGCTCCAGCACTGAACCCTTTTGTTTGAGATTTACCAATTGGCTAAAGAAGGTGTTTCTCTTTGTATCCTCATAATGTGCTATCACTTCCTCCGAAAAAATTGACCAAGTAACAATTTTTTTATGGGAGAAAAGCCATCGATACCATACAAATGTATATTTTTCTAAATGTAAAGTTGCAATGCGTACCTTTTGTGTGTTTTTCACATTATTGAGATCAAAATATTGCTCCATATGTAGTATCCATGTTACAGGATCCTTTCCATCAAAATTCCTCATATCCATCTTTGGAATATGGTGGTTCTTCCATCCAACATTAGATTTTATGAAATCATGATTAAAATTTATTTTTTCTCATCATGACTTTCCTCTACTATCTTTTCGGAATTAGGAAACATTTCTTGTATCAAATCTGTCAAACCTTCCATGTCTACTTTTAGATTATTCTTCATGTTTTCCATGTTATATTTTATGTGATCCATCTTAGCTTCCATGCCAGATTCCATGTCATCCATCTTAGCGTCCATGCCTTTCTTCAAAACTTCCATTTCATTTTTTGTTTCTCTTTGCGAGAGTGAAATTTGGTGCACTTTCTCTTGTAATTTTAATATGTCATGTTGCAATTCTTCCACTTCATGAGTCATAGTAGAGCCTTATAAAGGCTTAATGGGTGTTGAATTATTTTTAGGGGGCATTTTATAACCAAATATTGATATCTATTCTACAGTATTCCCTTGGAATCAATTTAAACTGATTTTTCACACAAGACTTGCGCAATTCAAAAAACAAAAATAGACACCTTTTTATTGATTTTGAGGAGCTTGGTATTGAAACTGAATTATCTCTATGATTTCGGATCTTCAATATTTTAAATTCGGCCTTGTAGTAGCCCTCTGAAGCTTCTTTCAAATGCCACAGGTCTGACCTAATTTGGATTCTTCAAGGGAAATTTACACCCAAACTTCCACAATGACCTAATTCTGGACTGGTTTAGTAGAGCTAACTTGTACAGAATGCCACGTGTCACTGTTTCCTCCTTCGGATCTGAAATTGATACACAAGAAACTAAAGTCCGTGTAATTGCAGCTAATTTTTATAGAATTCCAGTCTGATACTCATAGAGAGAGTTATGATGATTTTTCCACGGTCACCTCTTTTAGATGAAATTTGGGAGCCTGAAACAACCCTAACTTCCATAGATCATATCTCCAAAAATGTTTTGAATAAAGCTCGGAAATTTTTCCACGACGTTACTCAAGATTTCGGCTTCACTTAGTAAAAATTTCAGCTTCTAAACCCTCGTAGAAAAAATGTTATAGCGTAAATTCCACGATGACCTTTTTAGGTTAAATTCAGGAGCTTGCAAAAATCCCTAACTTCCACAGATCATATCTCTGAAAACATTGAGAACCAAGATCTGAGATCACAACATTCCTCCAGATTTTGAATTCGAAATTTAAAAATTATAGCTTCTGAACCTTCGCATAAAAAAATTTATAGCGAAAATGTCACAATGACCTATTTGGAGTAGTGAAACCCTAGAATCCAAAGTTCTCATACCAAATGTTATGAAACCAGCTCAAAAAATAGAAGAAAAGAGATATCAATGCCTTATAAATCAGCCACTTCGAGGGGGAAACCTCCAACACATTACATAAATGAAAAATTCTTGGATTATAAAAATGAAAAAACCTCCTTCTATATATAGGGGTCCATGCTGTCACAATATAATCCTAGCTGACCTAACAATAATAATGTAAGTGAGAAATAATGAAAATATGGGGGTTGCAGGGGTAGAACAATAACAATAAGGGGGCTACACAACAATAAGGGAGTACACTAGTAATATGGGGACCTAACATTAAACATTATATTATAATCAACAATACCCTTTATTGTCATTGTATTGATACAATTTTTCATAGGCGCCTCACTCATGAGGAGGCTGAGAAAGTTCTTAATGAATACCATGTTGGGGCATGTGGTGTACATATGTCTAGTTATGCCAACACATGTATTATCTTGTGTGTCGGCTACTTTTTTCCTACTATTTTTCGAAACAGCTTCCTCACTGTCAAAAATTGTCATGCCTGTCAAATATAAGATAGTAAAACCCATTCTCTAACTACTCCTTTGCACCCAGTTTTTATCGTTTGACCTTTTGCGAAATTGGGCATTGATTTCATGACATATAACCATCACTTGGTCGGGGGGCATGGCTACTTCAATGTGGAAGTAGAAAATTTTAGCAAGTGGGTTGAGAAATGCCTACATATAATAATACTAGCAAAACAACTTCTCTCTTTTTTTTCAATCATGTTATTATGAGGTTTGGTGTACCACGGACCATATTTGTAGACCATGGGAACTATTTTTGTAACCACATGATGTCTAAACTGACTACAAATTGGGCCTCTCTCATGACGGTTCAACTCCCTATTACCCTTAGGCGAATGGGAAAATTGAGGCCATCAATAAAATTTTGAAAACAATGCTTCAACATATGATAAGAATGTCAAGCCTCATATCTTCTCAAAAGGTTCCCTTGTCTTGTTTTATGATCATGAGTCTGGAAAATTAAGATTGGGAGAGCTCGAGCCAATGTGGCTAGGCCCATATATTTTTAAGTGTTTTCTTACTAAAGGGGCCTACGAGGTTATTGATTTCAATGGAATTCTATTGGCACAATGTATAAATTGGTTGTACCTTAAAAAATACTATGCTTAAGTCATTTTTCATAATTCACTGTGTACATGCTATATATAGGTGTGTTGAGTGTGTTTGTAGTATGTTCCTTTTGGATTTTCCTATAGTTTCTGTTAATCTCGTTTAAATTTGGTTTGTAGATGTTGGCATCCCTTCAAATATATGTTGGTTATGCTGATGGAACTAGTCGTAGTACTCAAAACCTTTCTTATACAACATGGGTTGTATATGCTCTCAACGACGAGTTAGTGTTTTTACAAGAAATTTGTATCGGTCACTCTACAAATAACGTCGTTGAGTATAGCATAGTCATCAAGCTATTATCTAATGTTATTTCTCATGGTATCCTCTGTATAGTTATCAAAATCGACTCAAAACTTGTAGTAATATAGTTGAGTAATGTCTATTCAATTAGAAGTCCAACTATGATTCGTATGTTCATAAGGGTTTTTCTTTTGGAAAGATACTTTGATTATATTCAATATCAATACATTTCTAGGAGTCTAAACACATTGAAAAATGCATTATAAAATCATGTTTAGGCTTTCATTTGTGACATACGTAAACTAAATTGAATTCACATCACATATATTGAATGAGATAACAATGTCCATAAGAAACATTGATAGGTAAATAGTTGTATATATTGATATATCAATGTTTGGTTTTACAAAAAACATTCCTGAGACACAAATGGCCATAGGGCCTATCATACAAAAAATATACATGTAGTCAAAATAGGACTGTATATCCAGCCTCTTAGTAGACTAATTATAATTCTCATGACAACAAGAAACTGTGTGATCCATCTTACACAAAAGCTAGCTATAAATACAACTAGGCATTCCAATATTATGACGTTGCAGTCTCATCGGGATCTGGTCAACCCTAGTCTTGACTATGCCATGGGTTAACTCCTCCATGTGACGCTCAACCTATGAAAGAGTATCGGGCACATTAAGATACTAAAATAACTCTCTTCCTCCTGTAGAAACATGTACTCCTATTGGTGCCTGATGTGGATCTCTTTCATGCTAAAGATAGGAGGAACCCACAAGTCTAACGTGACCAATTTCTGCATGTAAAAATCAATAGTTTAGTCTCGGATACATACAAAATACAAAAAAAATGTAAAACTCAAACATTATCAAAATTTTTTGTTTTAGCTATGGCACCCCATCACTCGCCATCAAGAAGCACGAGATCTGGGTCTCTACAGAAGTCCATCCCTGCATATGGATAGTCCTTAATCATAATGAGTTGCATGCGCAACCATCAGAATAAGACTGGTGTGAAGCTCATAGATGATGAACCTACATGTCTAGACATGAGATCCACCCATCTCCTCATTAGTGAGACTCTAATATATGTGGAGTTGAGTGAGATATTTTGTGGCCGAAGCAATGGAATTCGCTCCAAGGCAAATGAAATCAAAATATAACCATACCCAAATTTCTTCAAACATTCATCCTTTTCCTTGGTAAGTTGTTCTTTCATATTTTTCCAATACTCCCTCACTGCAATTGAATACCACTGGCTCTATACATTCTAGACCATACTCCATCTGAGAATTGTTATCCAAATGCAAGGTATCACTACCATCTAATCTAGCAATAATGAAAAGGATCATCCTCAAGGATAAACATACCACATCCTTTATCTCGATCTTTGCATCCTTGATTAATTAAGATCGAGGTCTACAGTGTGCATTGATATAATATTTGATTGTTTCTCCAACCCTCCTTGAACTAGATAATGGGATGGGGGTACCTCTCCTATATAAAATAGTCAGAAAATATATTTATTCCACCTGTATGGTAAGCATGTGTGCTACAAGCTTGAAATATTATTCTTGAACATCCCATGAACGAAAAATATACCCTAGCAACTCCATCTATTGCCTCATTGCAGGAAGTGAGAATAATTTCAGAAGCCCACAATTCCTTAATTCTTAGATAGTGGAAGGATCATTAGCTACATCCATGTATTGTACCTCATGCTGTCTTTCTCTCCATATCATATCCATTTTGTTCCGTTGAAAACCTGAAACATGACAAGAAGGATCATTAGGATGAAATTTATGAAAAAGTTTGAGAAACTTTTGAGTGGAAAAGGAAAAACCACTTTTTGAAATGTTCCTAGCGCACCCTACTAAGGAAAAAAAAATCGTAGTGCCCTAAATAGCATAGATTTTCCCTACGTTGTGCACCTTTTGATATTTTTGAGGTGTGTTGGAGTTAGGGTGAAAAATTGGAGCCCCAAGTCACCTAAAAACTGGAAAATTTTGCATGAAATGAAAAAACAGAACTGTAGAAAGGAAGAGGAAGATGATATTTCCTACCCGAAAGTGACAACACTCAAAATTTTCCACCATATTCGTCGCAATAAGTTGTAGAAGATCAGGGGAAAAAA
This sequence comes from Pinus albicaulis, assembly GCA_034641835.2. NCBI lineage: Eukaryota > Viridiplantae > Streptophyta > Pinopsida > Pinales > Pinaceae > Pinus > Pinus albicaulis. Next base: position 478,758,291 of record CM076569.1, on the reverse strand, counting down.
ATTCATAACTCACTTAGCAAGAGATCAAATGTAAAATGGTAAAAAATAATTACTTTTTGCCTATTTTATGGTCATTTTTATGATTTTTTTATTAATATTTTAATGTTTTGATTTCAAGAATACCTAATTTTATCTTAAATCAGGTATTTCTAATCCTTTGGTGATGTTCTAAATATGATAATATCCTTTTGATGGATTTGATGATGTCTAAATCAAAACAAGTCATTTTGATTAGAGAGCATACTTTTATCACTTTTTCGGGCTTTGTAGACTTACAAAAAAGGAACCCCCTGGAGTCCCCTTTTGATCTAGGTGGATACTGGTGGCCACTTATGTATTACACTTGGGGCCCCTCAATTTTTTCTTTCAGTTTTTCATTTTTCTTAATCGTAACGCAGTTTACTATTTTTAGAGGTTTTTCTGGTCCTGAACTTCTGGAGTCGTTTTGAGGCCCTAAACGACGTTTTTGGCAAAACCGGGAGCAACATTGAAGTTCCTTTGATGTTTCTAAAATCAAAGTAGAATTCCTTGGCTAGATATTTCTAACGAGGTATTGTGCGTGTAAAATGGAGATCGTATGCCAAGTTTACGTCCCTGGCAAGATTGATGTACCAATTACCCAAATGGGGCCCATAGTTTATGCACTTCATCTCCTACGGTTAGGTTTTTGGATGTTTTGGGTTATCTGTTGTTTCTCAATAATAAATAGGCCCTCTAGCCTCATTGTAACACAATTCATAGGCCTGTAGCCACCACATCTCTTCTCAGATATAAGCTACCACTGCCCTAGCTAGTTTATTTCCATTCTTTCTGTAAGCATATTTCAATTATTTGTTATTAATGAAATGAAGTTTTGTTTCTACTTCATCTCTAATTTTATGTTTATTTATATATTTCATTGTGCTCCTACATAAATATGGATCAGTTTTATCGTAGCGGTCTGTTCTTTCTCGACCCTTATTTTCATGTCCCCAACGAGGTTGGGGTATAAGGAGCTAGGGCTCGATCTGGTTGAACCTCTACAAGATCAGCCTCGCAAACCTTGATGGTCGCCCATGGGGGAAGAAAAGAAAGTTGAGGTATTAGGATATCCTATCAAAATATTGCTTGAGGTATTAGGAATGTGATGATGGATAACTTTTCCTAGATCCTCCAACGACTACCCACCAGCGGCGCATCTACATCTAGTAGTCACTCTGGAGGCACCAGTCCTTTTAAGGTACAACTAAAATTTGAAATTCCCATATTTGAGGGCAAAATAGATTCACACATCATATATAAATGGTTGAATCTATTATAATGATTTTCTCAGTTCATGAATTTTCCGACTAGGAGAAGATTATTTTTGCACTCCTCAAAGTCGTCCCCCATGTCGAGGACTGGTGGTAAACCTATTGTGAGAAAAAGGAAGAGGGGTAACCCTCTCTATTCTTAGCCATACCGACTTAGAATTATTTTTGAGACACCATCAAGGAAAAATTTTACACTATGCAAAGCTATGAGGACAAGTACATACAATGGACTGTGTTGTGGCAGCAAAGGGTTCAAGATGTGCATGAGCTGAAGAATATGTTCCACACCCTACAAAAAATGTTAGGAATCAAATATTCAAAGAAAAATTTGCTGTTGAAGTACTGCAGTTGTCTACACAGATACATTCAGGAGGAAATGGAGTTCTTCGACATCTCCTCTCTTGGTATGACATATAGGTATGCTGCCAAGATTGAGCAGAAATTCAAACAAAATAAGCGAGACTTTGTATCTGCGAATCAAAAGAAAGGGAATGGTGCCCCTGAACTACATAACAAATGAGAAATCCAAGGCATGGTGGCCCAAGAAAACCTTCCAAATCTTCAAGCAAATAAAAACATCGCAAAGCTAAATAAGGACACGAAAAAGTGGTGTGAGTTCCATAAGAGCTCCACTCACAACACAAGTGAGTGTCGGGCCAAGCAGTCACTAGTGGCTGAGATGAACGCTTCTAAATCAGATGCATGCTTTGACCCTGAATCAGAACCTGAAAGGGGAATGACAGAGGTAATGATATTATCGATTCATATCCCAATGCCATCATTGCCACCATGAAGATCCAAAAGGAGGAACTGGAAGATCTAGAGGAGGAGGAGCGTCTCATTAGGGGAATTTTGGGGTCTAAAATGGGCCTCCTAAGAAAAATGTACAACCAAAATAAATTTTATAAGAACTAATAAGATTCAAGATGACGATGTCAACCATGGGGGATGATTCACCTTTTGGAATAAAAAAATGAAAATATTAAAAAATAATAAAATAATAAAACCACTTTTTCAACTCGTATTTTCAACTTATCTCCCTAAGGTTTTACTCAAATTTTGAGCAGGAGTACTCGTTGGATGAAAAATTTAATTCCTCATCCAAGGAGTACCCATGTTGCATACTTTTGGTGGACCCTGCTACACAAAAAATGAGAAATACATGAAAAAACAAGATTGCAATCACGTTTTTCATGTATTTCTCTTTTTCATGTAGAAGGGTCCATCGAAAGCATGCAACATGGGTACTCCTTGGATGAGGAATCAAATTTTGCATCCAATGAGTATTTCCGCTCAAAATTTGAGTAAATCCATATGGAGATAAGTTGAAAATATGAGTTGAAAAAATAGTTTTTCTTTTTTTCCCTCTAAATTTTGATGATGTAACATAATCTTATTTTATCATTTCTACTATTATTTTATAATTTCCTTAGGAGGCCCATTTTAGACTTCAAAATTTCCCTAATGCTTCCACTCCCAGATGTGGGTAAAGGGTTCCCCATTATAGTTCATTGTTGACAGTGGGAGCCAAAAGAACCTCATTTCCATAGAGGTCGTGAAATAGTTGGGCTTGCCGACCACAACACACCCAGATCCGTACATCGAATGGATTCACCAAGGATGGGATCTCTGCATCAGTGAGTAGTGATGCCTTCCCTACAACATCAAGCCCTTCACAGATGAGGTATTATGTGACATTGATCCTCTTGATGTTTGTGATGTATTATTAGGCCAACCATACTTGTCGAAGTGACATGTTTTGTATGAGTCCCGACCTCGTGTTGTTATTGATACTTTGGGAAATAATTTGTACAGGATACCAAAGGTACCATCGCATTTTGCTATCTCTTTGGTTACTTCAAAATAGTGCAGTAAGCTCATTTCCAAAACTGGGAAATTTTCTTTCGTGATGATCTGCCCTCAAGGAAAGAAGAAGATTGTGGCCATGACTCCAGAGAGGGCTCCTCTACATGAAAACAACAAATAACCAAGGTCATGGAGGAGTATGGGGACATCTTCAACTCACCCATAGGGGTGCCTCTGCATTGTCAGGTCAAGCACCCCATCAATCTGACCCCAGGTTCGCCGCTACCCAATCGATCGATCCATCGATGCTCTGTTCTAGAGAATGATGAAATAAAGAAGGAGATTCAGGAGATGTTATAGAAAGGTCACATCAATCTGATTTCATCGCCTTGTGGGAGCATGATCATGTTGGTGGAGAAGAAGGATGGGACTTGCAGACTTTGTATTGATTATCAGGCACTGAACAAGATCACTGTCCAGAATAGGTACCTGATCCCATGGATTGATGACCTTATGGACCAACTCAAAGGGGCGAAATATTTCATTAATATTGACTTGAAGGTCGAGTATCACCAGGTACCAATTGAACCCTCCGATGTGTGTAAGATTGTCTTAAAATCCAAGGAAGTCCTTTTCGAATGGCTGGTAATGCCTTTCGAGCTGATGAATGCTCCCGTAACATTCATGAGGTTGATGGATGACATCCTGTAGCCATTCACCAACTCATTTGTATTAGTGTACTTGGATGACATCTTTATCTTCACCTAGACTTGGAAAGAGCACCTCCACCATATTTGACAGCTCCTCCAAACACTGCAGCAACACAAGTTGTGTGCTAATTTGGAGAAGTGCACTTTTGGCATGACCGTGGTTTAGTATCTGGGATACATTATGGTGCAGGGGCATTGGACAAAGAAAAAAAAAACTTTGTATTTTATTAAACTTAGGGATTTTTAAGTTTTTAAAGGAGCTCGATTTTTATGAATAATTTGATTGGGTTTTAATTATTTTTAATTAAAATTTGAGAGGAATTGTAAATTTTCTCGAATGTTTGAGAACATGAGATAATTTCATTAAGTTGAGAGTACATATGGATTGAAAGATTTTTTAAATTCAAAATTAGAGATTGGTTTCATTAATTATGGGTGAAAGAGGATCCTTAGGGATTCAATAGTGATTTTAGGATTTTGTTGAGAAAACACGACACTAAAAACTAAAATAGATTCAGGACCTTTTTGTATAAAATTGCAGGCCTCAAAGGCATTAAAAGAAACAGAGTGGAGATTGATTAGAGGTAAGAACAAGGTTTGGGCAAACAAAGTTTCTGTTTGTAAGCCTACGGGCAATTGTAAAAGGGGCCAATGATTTGAAAATTGGGCCATAGTGGAAGATTTCTTATATCAGTTTTGTTGGTTAATACAGGAACTCGATTTCTAAGTTCATATTTCATTTGAGAGTTATATGGGTGTACAGATGCAATTGGGCATAAGATTGTATGAATTTTTGTGTTTGATATTGAATTGCGAAGGTGAATTTGGGTGTATCGGTTTCAGAATGAATCAATACAATTGAAGTATAATTCGCATGGATGTGTTTCAAATCAGATTTTATATTATATAAAATAAATTGGGGCTTTTATACTTTCTATTGTGCATAGACAGTGAAGTGAGGACTAGTTTGAGGCCGCATTTTAAACCACTTCTTATTATGTGTGTATTGAACTCTGTTTGGAAGAGTCCAGTTTAATACAGCCGAGCTTAAATTTGAAATTGAGTGTGGTTAATTTGCAACCAATCATTGTTGTTGAATTGAATCGGTTCACAGTAATCAAGGCAGAGAAAGACAATATTGGAAGGTCAATTTTTGTGTTTAAAAGCCATCATACAGTTGTGGCAAGTCTCATATGCACAGGGTTGAAGAGAATTCAAACAGTGAAGAGAGGTTTGAATCCCATGCGTAGTAGTGGAATAAGGCAGTGAAAAAATAACGGAATACTCATTGGACGGTTCGATGAATTGGGAATCGATTTAAAGAATTGAATGGAAGCACAGAACAAACAGAATTTGGAACCATGCGTTCAAAAGGCGGAATGAACTAGAAACAATTTACTGTAAAATTGGATCAGTGCTAAGGTGGAGACTAATGGTCTCGACGTTGTAATTGTGTGAAGGACTTGATTTAATAAGGCATAAAAGGCTTTGGAAGCAGAACCGAAGTCAAATAATGAAGCGGGACTGGCAGTAACAGTGCGAGGAAATTATGAAATTAGAAGCAGAATCATGAGTTTCGTGTGAACCTGAAGGAAGTTTTTGGAGATGAAGGTGGTATTCGTGTGAATTTCCAACTGGTAAGTGGTCATTTTGATATTGAACGCGATTATTCTAGATGATGGACGTGTGGCATTAGTGGATTTCGAATATTGCCAATTTCGCATTCTATTTAGTTGTTAAAGCCAGAAGCTTATGAGAACGTGATATCCATTGGATATGCACATAGTGCAAATGTGGAGCACGATGGGAAATTTACCATCGGATAAATCTGACAGTTAACCCAAAGGTGAGTTGTGGGACCTAGCAGGACTATATATGTTGGCGTGTGGATCTTAATCCATGGTATAACGTGAAGGTTAATATAACATTTCAATATTAATGGGTTAAAAATTTGGACGGAGAAAATGATAGGTGTAAAGACTTGTTAATATTCATATTGACAAACACATATGAAGAGTGCTAAAGTGATGGGCCATTATATAAAGACTTTTTATTATAATTCAAATATTTATTTGAAATGTCCATGAGGTGAGGGCGAAGATTGAGTTGGGTTTTTAATGCAAACCAAATGTGAGTTTAATGCAAAATCGAATGTTGTTCCATTTCAATGGAAAGGTTCTTTTAATATGGTTTCAAACCAGAATTGGAAAAATAGTTCCGCATATGATAATTGGTCAGTGTGGCTGAAGACTAGCATTGGGTCATAGCAAATTCAAATGTTTAATTGTTATTTATGAAATCTGGGTTGTTTTGGTGGTTTTTTATAATCATCAGATTTGTAGAAGAAGCTTCCACATTTATTTAGATTTTCCCTGCTTGAGAAGTAATTTGGTTGATGGATGAGTAATGCATTTTTATATGCATATGATATGTAATTGTGGGTATGGCGGGGTATGCTCGCTATCAAGTGGTATCAGAACGAGATATCTCTATTGAGAATTTTGAATGTGTGATGAAGAACGAAGGAAGATCAAATTTTTAAATATGATATGTAGCAAAGTACACAGATTTGCAGTGAACAGAGATTTGTAGAAATGAATGGATGACAAGATCTTGCAGGTAAAATAATTTTAAATCTGATTTGAAATTTATGATTGAGATTTATGGTTGCAGACAAGATAATGATGGCAGTGAACCTGATATTCAACTAAAGGTTGGATAGGGAGAACAATTTCAGTGTTCTCAAGAGAATGTGAGTTAAAGAGATAGCCTAGAGAGGGTAGAAGAGAGTGCTCAAGAGGTTCAAGAGGCAGTGAACCAGTACTTACCAAAAGACCAAGTCCAGTGAGTGGATTGGTGAGGTAAGTGGCAGCAGGAGAGCTTGCTGTTGCAGAGGCTAGTGCAACTCGTGGTGAGTGAGAAACTCATGGAGAAGATGATCATGGAGGATCAGAGAAAAGGTCTATAGGAATTCCATAGAGGTAAGATGACTGATAAATTCATAGAAAGAGAAATTGTTGTAATGAAGCTACAATTGCAGGTACTACAAGAATGGCTGCAAGAGGAGGAAAACCATAAAGGAGGATGGATCTTTCCACTAAAAGGAAATAAAGTGATTTGGCAACCATTATAGTTGAGGTGTAGGCCAAAAGGAGATTGATTTATTGAAATAAGAACTTAGAGTTCTTGAGCCAGAGATGGAATTTTAAGATTCCACATGCAAATCTGTTCAAAGGGAAGTGCTTGAGGAAGCAGTCAAGACTGAAAGATCTTGTGGTTTTAAAACTAATGAGTTGTGTATGTTTGCAGGTACAACACAGGGAGATGAGAAAGCTTTAAAGTTTGTTAAAAATAAGGAGAAATAATTGAATCTGAAATCTGTTCAGATCAATGCTGAGATGGTAAGATCTCAGGAAGGCATGAAGACAAAAGGGTCTCATGAGAATATTCAGCAGAATATTGGAGTAGAAGAAGAAATACCATATGATGATGGGTCAAAATCTGGTGAAGGTATGGAAAATTGTGTGAAGTTTCCAAGTTCCACTCCTAATGAAATTGTTGAATTGTATAGGAAACTAGATGTTTAGAGAAGAGAATTGGAGAAGCAGAGAACTTACACACAAGATAATTTGCTAAAGAAGCAAGGCAAGGAAATTGTCATGAATGACAATCATAAAACAGAGGATAAAAGAATGATTCAGCAAAATCAAGAAGTTCGTTTTGATGAATCACAACAGAGAGACATTCATGAAGCAGATGAAAGGAAAAAGCAAGGACTAGCTGACAGTCTAATGATGGAGGATGCAAATCAGCACACTGATGTGCTGACAGATGAATTGGGAGGAAACTCAGAACAACATACTGATTTGTTGTCAGAAGAGAAAGCTAGTGAAGATTTTTTGGGTCTTGAAGGAGACTTAGAATTGCAGAAAGAAGAGTTGGTGACTGGGTCATCAAATGAGACCAGTGGGTCTTGTAATTTTGAAACTAAAAAATTGGTTGTGTTCACAGGTATTGAAGAAGACAATCCATCTTTTGGAATTGTCTTGAAAGAAGAGGAACTGTTGCAGAAAGAATGTGAGACAGTCATGTCTCATATGTAGAAACTTGTTAATTTTGGTGACAAGGAAGAATTGATTTTCCTGATGGACAGAGAGAAGACTGGAGGACAGACTTTTGGAACTGCTACAGTGATGGAAAATCATAATTCTATTCTAATAGAGAATGAGGATATAGTGCTTGAATAAGTTGATTTGATTGCTAGAATCAATCAAGATGATGATGGACAAATACTGAAGATTTTCGAAGAAGAAGAAGATGCTAAATTTAAGCATACTACTGATGTGAAACAAATACAATTGATATGGCTGAAATGTTTGCTGAAGACATTTGAACCAGAGAAAGAAGTTGCAGGCACTGAAGTGAAAATGCTTGAATTTGTGAAAGGAGCAAATACTAGTTTGTCAAATTTGATTATACTTACTAGCATGCTGAATGAGTATGTTACTGCAGGTAGAGAATTAAATAATAATTTATTTTTTAAAAGTAAATTTGAAAGTGATGAGAAAAATAAAATTGTTGCAGAGGGAGATATCTTAAGAGATATTCAGGAAGTTTGGGAGGCAGAAAAAATCGGTGAGGCAACATTGGCATCAGCAACATCTATGGTGACAGCTGAAGCAACATCTATGGTAGCTACAGTAGTAGAAAGTGAAAGTAGCAACAAGAGATAGAGGAACTTAAATATAGAAGATAAGCTAGACAGAGAGATTGAAAGAATCAGAAGACTGATGATGAAGGTGTCTCAGAAACAGCAGACAACAGAAAGAAAGCAGAGAAATTTTGGCATAGGAAAGACCAAAACAGAATGCGAAAGTATAGCTGGAGGCAAGTTGCAGAATAAAATATTGAAACTTGGAGAAGTGTTGTTGAAGGATGATGCAGGTGTTGGACAACAGCAAAACAAAGTATGGGATCCAGGAGGAAGATATTAAAGGCACATGATCAAGAGATCATGAATAATTTTGACCTTGGGATTCTGATGCAGGGGCATTAGAAAAAGAAAATAAAACTTTGTATTTTATTAAACTTAGGGGGTTTTTAAGTTTTTAGAGCTGGATTTTTATGAATAATTTGAGTGGGTTTTAATTATTTTTAATTAAAATTTGAGAGGAATTGTAAATGTTCTCGAATGTTTGAGAACATGAGAGAATTTGATTAAGTTGAGAGTACATAGGGATTGAAATATTTTGTAAATTCAAAATTAGAGATTGGTTGCATTAATTATGGGTGAAAGAGGATCCTTAGGGATTCAATAGTGATTTTAGGATTTTGTTGAGACAATACGACACTGAAAACTAAAATAGATTCAGGACCTTTTTGTATAAAAATGCAGGCCTCAAAGGCATTAAAATAAAAAGAGTGGAGATTGAGTAGAGGTAAGAACAGGATTTGGGCAAACAGAGTTTCTGTTTGTAAGCCTACGAGCAATTGTAAAAGGGGCCAATGATTTGAAAATCAGGCTAGAGAGGAAGATTTCTTATATCAGTTTTGTTGGTTAATATAGGAACTCGATTTCTGAGTTCATATTTCATTTCAGAGTTATATGGGTGTACAGATACAATTGGGCATAAGATTGTACGAATTTTTGTGTTTTATATTGAATTGCGAAGGTGAATTTGGTTGTATTGGTTTCAGAATGAATCGATACAATTGGAGTATAATTCGCATGGATGTGTCTCAAATCGGATTTTATATTATATAAAATAAATTTGGGTTTTTATACTTTCTATTGTGCATAGACAGTGAAGTGAGGACCGGTTTGAGGCCGCATTTTAAACCTTTGATTATTATGTGTGTATTGAACTCTGTTTGGAAGAGTTCGTTTAATACAACCAAGCTTAAATTTGAAATTGAGTGTGGTTAATTTGCAACCAATCGTTGTTGTTGAACTGAATCAGTTCACAGTAATCAAGTCAGAGAAAGACAATATTGGAAGGTCGATTTTTGTGTTTAAAAGCCATCATACAATTGTGGCAAGTCTCATACGCATAGGGTTGAAGAGAATTCAAATTCATTGTGGAAGTGTGCAAGCGGATTGGTTATATAAGTTGTTGCATGATAAACAATGAAGAGAGGATTGAATCCCATGCGTAGTAGTGGAATAAGGTAGTGAAAGAATAATGGAATACTCACTGGATTGTTTGATGAATTGGGAATCGATTTAAAGAATCGAATGGAAGCACGGAACCAACAGAATTTGGAACCATGCATTCAAAAGGCGGAATGAACCAGAAACAATTTACTGTAAAATTGGATCAGCTCTAAGGTGGATACTAATGGTCTCGACATTGTAATTGTGTGAAGGAATTGATTTAATAAGCCATAAAAGGCTTTGGAAGTAGAAGTGAAGTCAAATAATGAAGCGGGACCGGCAGTAATAGTGCGAGGGAATTGTGAAATTGGAAGCGGAATCATGAGTTCCGTGTGAACCTGAAGGTGGTTTTTGGAGACGAGGGTGGTAGTCGCTTGAATTTCCAACTGGTAAGTGGTCATTTTGATTTTGAACGTGATTATGCTAGATGGTGGACATGTGGCATTAGTGGATTTGGAATACTGCCAATTTCGCGTGCTATTTAGTTGTTAAAGCCTGAAGCTTATGAGAACGCGATATCCATTGGATATTCACAGAGTGGAAATGTGGAGTGAGATGGGAAATTGACCATCGGATCAATCCGACAGTTAACCCAAAGGTGATTTGTGGGACCCAGCAGAACTATATATGTTGGTGTGTGGATCTTAATCCATGGTATAACGTGAAGGTTAATATAACATTTCAATATTAATGGGTTAAACATTTGGATGAAGAAAATGATAGGTTTAAAGACTTGTTAATATTCATATTGACAAACACATATGAAGAGTGCTAAAGTGATGGGCCATTATATAAAGACTTTTTATTATAATTCAAATATTTATTTGAAATGTCCATGAGGTGAGGGCGAAGATTGAGTTGGGTTTTTAATCCAAACCAAATGTGATTTTAATGCAAAATCGAATGTTGTTCCATTTTAGTGGAAAGGTTCTATTAATATGGTTTCAAACCAGAATTGGAAAAATAGTTCTCCATATGATAATTGGTCAGTGTGGCTGAAGACTAGCATTGGGTCATAGAAAATTCAAATGTTTAATTGTTATTTATGAAATCTGGGTTGTTTTGGTTGTTTTTTATAATCATCAGATTTGTAGAATAAGCTTCTACATTTATTTAGATTTTTCCCTGCTTGAGAAGTAATTTGGTTGATGGATGAGTAATGCATTTTTATATGCATCTGATATGTAATTGTGGGTATGGCGGGGTATGCCTACTACCACATTACTTATGAGCCAGGGGTACATTTTGATCCAACCAATATCCAAGTCATTTGGGATTGGCCAGCCCCAACCACTCTAACAGAGCTTCACATCTTTCACGGTCTTGCTAATTTCTACCGTAGGTTCGTGTTGGGATTCTCTCATATCACTTGTTCCTCGAGTCAATTCACCAAGGCAGGATTGGAAGAAAATTTCTTTTGGTTGGAATCTCAATAGAAGGTGTTTGTAGAATTGAAACATCGCCTCTGCTCTGTCCTAGTGCTCACATTACTAGACTTGCAACAACCATTTGAGATTGAGACAAATGCCTCTGACTATGCTGTTGGGGAAGTTATTACTCGACATGGGAATCCAGTGGCATATCACAGTGAGACATTGTCCGACACAGTCTGCAATAATATTATTTATGACAAAGAAATGTATTCCATTATGCAGGCTTGCCAACAATGGAAGTATTACATTTTGGGGAAGGAAACGATCATCTACATAGACCAAAAACCCCTTCACTTCATACAGAGGCAAGGAAAGTTGCAAAATTATTGCCATCAGTAGTGGTCTACATATCTGCAAACGTTTCATTTAAACATCAAGTACAATAAGGTTAGTACCAATAATGTTGTAGACTGCCTTAGCCAACCACCAATCGTGGCACTATCCACCGTTCTCAACTCTTCTAGGAAGGAGGCTTACAGTTGGATGCTTCTCTACAAGAGCAATCCAAAATTCAACCACACATACAAGACACTCTTGGAGGGTAGCAAGTTCCAAATTTCACCCTCCAAGATGCACTACTATGTCACTTGGGACACCTTTGTGTTCCTTCAAGTGAGCATGCCAAGATGATCTGGGAATCGCACTACAACTGGGTCGTTGGGCATTTTAGGGTCAAGAAAACAATGGTAGTACTACATAAGTATTTCTATTGGCAAAACCTTCGACAGGATGTCAAGAAGTACATCAGATCCTACACTGCTTGCATTATTCCCAAACTGACTATCAAGAATCAAGTCATCTATACTCCACTACCTACCCCTAGTCCAACTTGGGAATCCATCTCCATGGATTAAATGTCGGGCCTTCCTTCTACTAATAATGGAAATGACTATATGTTCGTGGTCATCGAGAGATTCTCAAAGATGGCCGTTATGGGAGCCTGCAAGAAGAATATCACAGTAAAAGCCACTGCTAAACTCTTCTTTGAACGAGTGTGGGTGAACTTTGGGATCCCAAAATATATCATCTCAGATCGAGACAGCATGTTCCTCATCACATTTTTGTCTAGCCTATAGTTAATGTTGGACACCAAGCTCACCAAGTCCACAACTTTCCATCCCCAAAATTATGGCCAAGGAGTGGTCGTCAACTGGATGATCAGACACATTTTGTGCATGTAAAATTCAAAGCATCCACACACATGGGATGAGAGCCTTCCCTATGTGAAACACAGTTATAATTGAGTTCTCCATAGTTCAACCATCCACAGCCCCTTTCAGGTGGTCTTGGGATTCTAGCAAATATGTCCCATTAACGTAGTCATGCCATTTGTAACTACTCAGGCTGATTCGACTCATGTCTAGTCTGAAGCTAGCAAGGCAAACAAATTCATTGACAAAATTTAGCACATTTTCCAATAGGTTCATGACATAATGGATAGAGGAAATCCTAAGTATAAGCAACAACATGATCACTATCGTGTGGCATAAAACTTCCAGGTGGGCGACAAAGTGTGGCTACATTTGTAGAAGGAGCACCTCGCTGGACCCCACTGCAAGCTTTACCCGCTATGATATGGGTCTTACACCATCACCAAGGCTGTAGGGTCCAATACCTTCGAGCTTGGTATTCCACCATTTCTTTGTCTCCATCCAGTGTTCAATGTGGACCACCTTCAACCCTACTTCCCACCTCTATTGGACACCTTTGACACTGCAGAAAAACTCACATCAACAAAGTTAAACCCAAACTACATGGAACAGGCCACCATAGATCATATCATGGACATGAAAATAAATAACACTCACCAGCAGAATATCCAACTGTATCAAGTTGTCAAAGTTGGCCAACTCTTGGACCAAGGAAAATGGTTCACCAAAGACCAAGCTCAGCAAAATTTTCCTCATCTCTTGGAGGAAATCAACACAATGGGGGCCATTGCTTCCTAAGGGGGGAGGAATGATCCAGGTGGATATTGGTGGCCACCCTCCTATTCCACTTGTGGCCCCACCATTGTTTCTTTCAGTTTTTTAGTTTCCTTAATTGTAGCACAATTTACTATTTTAGCAGTTTTTCTGCTAGTCCTAAACTTCTGGAGCCATTTCAAGGCCATAAATGATGTTTCTTAGAAAAATCGAGAGCAACATAGAATTTCCTTTGATGTTTCTCACTTCAAAATTTATAGTCTTCGGGTAGATATTTCTAACAAGGTATTGTGCGCATCAAACAGAGATCATAGGCCAAGGTTACGTCCCTGGTGTTGTGGCCTAATTTGACTCAGCTAAAAGTCAAGAGAGGTTCTGAGAAGTTCAAGGTTATTGAGGAACAATTGTTAAAATTTCAAAAAGACTTGTAATATGCACGAAAGGATAACCACAAGCTCAATGAGGATTTGGCATCACAGGTGTACCAAAACCAAAATCAAGGAAGCAGAAAAATTGGAGGTGTAATCTAAGCCAGAGGAGCATCAAAGAGAAAAGCGTGCAGGAGGGGTCGAGTCGGGCTCATTCACGTGTAGAACAGTTCAAGAGCTCTACCAATGGGGACGTTCAGAACATTGCACAAAGGACAGGTTCAAGTTGGGCTCATTCGCAAGCTCAGGAGAGACTAGCGTAGAAGGACACTGGATAAGCTTAGGAGGATTACACCGTGAAGAAAACAAACTAATTTCCTGAAGGTAGAGAAAGGGCGCATTTCCCTTAAAAAATTAAGAGTTTTGGAGGAGGCGCAAAGGATAAAATATATGGTTAGGATCAAAGCACAGAATTGAAACGAAGAGATGGACGGCAGAGATTAAATAGAAAACTATAAATCGCAAGTTTCAAAGGATAGGCATGGGAGGTAAATGTTAAAATCACCAAACTATAATATGTGATGCATTAGGGACCGATCGCAAATAAAAAATCGCAAGTTTTAAAGAATAAGTGCGGAGGTAGATGTTGAATTTTCCGAAGTGCGATATGCGGTGGCGTGGCAAGGTGATGTGGCAGTGACAAGGAAAGGTGACGTGGAAATCTTACATGGAATATGACATGACCTCGACCCCACAGATCACAGTTGATTCATGATGATGTGGCAGTGACATGACAAGGTGACGTGGTAGATGACGTGGCCCTAGCCCGCACACCACACATCATAATTTTTAAAAGTTAAGTGCAAAGGCTTTGAGTTATAATTGTCGAAGTGAGATATGTGATACGATGGGGCCCGATCACAATTCACAAATCACAATTTTTAATGAATAAGTGCATAGGTAAGAGTTAAATTCGATGAAGTGCAATATGCGGTGACAGTGGGACCCAATCGCACTCGCAAATCGCAAGTTTTAAAAGATAGCACAAAGGGTCCATGTTAAATTCATTGAAGTGTGATGTGTGATGCCAGGTGGGACCCGATCGCATAGCGCACATTTCAAGTATTAGAATATAAGTGCTAAGGAAACGTTGAAAACAATGGCATGCAAAGTGTGATGTTGGGCGGTTATGATGTGGTTTCAAAAGTGAACTCCAAAGGTCTTCAAATTCGGAGGTAACGCATTCCTGTGTTAAATTGTGTCGGAGGAAGGAAGGAGGATTATAACGTAAAGCCAGTGAAATTCCTTGATAATGGAGGAAAGTATGAACGTGGGAAAAGAAACTTGTGTAAGTGACCCGACACAAAGCAAAGGGGAAGAGAAGACTAAAGACAACAGGCACACTTAAAGAAGCAGATTCGGGTGGTAGGTGACATGATGAAAGCGTTCAAAATGAAAAAGCATGGGCAGAGTCGAGTGGAGATGCGTTTATGCAGACTGTTAGGATAGCACAACCGAAACGAAAGGAGACACAATAGAAAAAAATCTGACTCAGCAAATGGATTATATTCCAAGTGTATTTTTTTTTCTTTGCTAAGATCAAAGCTACAATGGTGTCCTCAATTGCAATGTAATAATTAGTTTAACAGTTTAGGTAGTTTACGAGTTTCAAGAATCTCGAGCAGTTACAAACTTCTTTTGTTTTTATTTAAGGAAGGGAGAAAGAGTGAAGAGGGGATCCGAGTTCTGGACTTCTTGGGGATGTCATTTTGTATTTCTTTTTCTGATGGGTAAATGAAAGATGTAGTAAGTTTCCTGCAAATGTTGATGGTGATTCCTGTTTCTTGTGCCATTTTGTGTCTTTTATTCTTTGAATGAAGTGAAGTAATGTAGCATCCGGTCTCTTAATTACATATGTGAGTAAGAGTTAAATAACCTTAATTTGTGCTCATTCACTTCATCTCTTCTCCCTTCACAAATTCCCTCTGAAACTTAAAAGTGGTAGATTATGTGTATTCTACATATTACTTTGAGTTTCCCCTCTCTTCACAAACTCCTGATGAAACTTTGAAGTAATAAATTCTGTGTTTACAGAATATTTTGAGTTTCCTCTCTCTCCATGAATTTCCTATGAAACTTAAAAGTGCTAGATTCTAAGTATTCAACATATTACTTTGGGTTTCCCTTGTATTTATTCTTGTCATTCAGATATCAACAGTGAATGGCATTATGAAATATTTTATTATTCTTGATCATTAAGGTTTTTAGAAAACTAGTCTCCAGAGGGATAGAACAAAGACCTCATGATAAAACCATTTGTGTGACACACTTTTTAAATGTCTTAAGCACTAATTCCTTCCACAACCAAGGGATTGTCTATTAAGATACAATATTTTTTAGCGTCGTTGCCGGGGATGAAGGAACGAAGATATTTTTCCCTGGGTATTGAAATTTGTTTCTTGATGGTGAACAAGATCTAGATACAAAGTTGGTTATGTATTATTCACTTGGCGACTCCACAAATGAAGGTTTCATTATATGAGGAATTATATGGGCAAGAAAATGAGAAAGCACCATGGAAAATACAAATATCAAAGTTTGAATCTTTTAAAGGAAGTTTTATTTCTTACTATCAGTTTAGTGGTCTATTTTCCCTTATATATCAATAAGATTGTTTCCTTATTTATTTTCTCAGAAGATTATAAGGCCCAAAATGTACATTCTTTATTGGAGAAAGAATATTTTTCTTCTGATTGTATTAATGATCTTGACACAAATTTATCTCCTAAATATGAAAGGAGAGATGATTGTCGCAATATTATTCCTGAAGGTAATTTGTCGTAGTCTGGGCATAAAGGTGAGGACTCATCATCTTTGGGTGATAACATTCTACCTCATAAGAAATATGCTTCTTTCCAGCTTGGAACCAAGTTGATTTTCAAACCCTTGGTGCTGCCCACAATCCTCCATCAATATCCTTCAAAAGGATTCAAATTTTTGCCAAGTTTTTCTGGAGAGGAGGAAGATATTTCAACTGAACTACATGCTGAAAGCCTGGAAGATCATTACAATTTTCATAATTTTAATGATTTTGTGAATAGAGGTGAAACTAGTGGAGCTTCTCAGGTGTGTTTGTAGGAGGGGTAAGACTCTTGTCAAGAATTGGTATTATATGAAGAACATTAGCATTATGAGGAAAAAACCTTAGATTTATCTTTCCGGCCTAAATGGTTATCAACATAAAACAATAATCGATCTTCTCACATACAACCTCAAATTGAGGAGTCAAACAGTGAAGGAAGTTTCCCTATTCAAAGAATTCTACATCAATAGGATGTTCAAGAAAAGGAGTGAGCTGAAAATTTGTCTCATCAGTTCTATGATCCGGTGGCTCACTATGTGACAACTTTCTTTTGTCAGCAACAAGAATTTATGCAAGGGTATGTGCAAAGTTCTATATCTGGAAAATTTTCATTATGCATCCCTATTTTGATTTTAAAATTTCCACAGTTTGGGGGCATTAATTCTAACATGAAGATGTTGGATTGGTGCCATTGGAAGGTTGGATTCACCTTATAGAGTTCAGGCATGAATACATATGTAGGAGTTCTGCATATATAAGCTCAGAAGTTGACAATTTTTAGTTGTAGCATTTTCATTTCGGTATTTTCAGTTTAAGAATAAAGGAATAAGTCCAAAGTCTAGCAGGTTTTGGGAGGATTTCATACTGGATCAACTCAAATTTGGCATTGACTCTATGCCCAATGAAGGTTATTGTTCTACAAGTGCTATTTGACTTCATACCTAATAAACGCTACTGATCTAAAAGTTTTATTTGACTCCATTCCTAATAAAGGCTACAGATCTACAAGTTATTTGTTACCAAAGTGTTGTCCCTAATTGGAGCCAAATGTTGTAGCCTAATTTGACTCAGCTAAAAGTCAAGAGAGGTTCTGAGAAGTTCAAGGTTATTGAGGAACAATTCTTAAAATTTCAAAAAGACCTGTAATATGCTCGAAATGTTAACCAAAATCTCAATGAGGATTTTGCATCATAGGGCACTAGCCAAAATAAAGGAAGTAGCAGCATTGGAGGTGTAATCTATGCCAAAGGAGCAGCAAAGAGAAAAGCATGCGGGAGGGGTCAAGTCGGGCTCATTCACATGCAGAATAGCTCAAGAGATAGAACAATGGGCACATTCAGAACATTGCACACCAGACATGGTCGATTCGGGCTCATTCGCAAGCTCAAGAGGGGCTAGCGTGGAAGAACACTGGATAAGCTCAGGAGGGTTACACCATGGAGAAAATAAACTAATTTCCTGAAGGCAGAGAAAGGGCACATCTCCCTTAAAAATTTAAGAGTTTTAGAGGAGAAGCAAAGGGGAAAATAGACAGTCAGTATCAAAGCACAAAATTGAAACAGAGAGATGGACGACGAAGATTAAATCGCAAACCGCAAATTGCAAGTTTTAAAGGATAGGCACGGGAGGTAAATGTTAAAATTTCCAAAGTATGATATGCAATCCAGTGGGTCCTGATCACAAATAGAAAATTGCAAGTTCTGAATAATAAGTACGGAGGTAAATTTTAAATTCGCCAAAGTGCGATATGTGGTGACATGGCAAGCTGACATGGCAGTAACGTGGCAAGCTGACGTGGAAATCTGACGTGGAAGATGACGTGGCCTCGACCCCAAAGATTGCAGTTGATTCATGATGACGTGGCAGTGATGTGGTGAGATTACGTGGCACGCTGACGTGGCCCTGGCCCATATACCGAACATCGCAAGTTTTAAAATTTAAGTGCAAAGGGTTTGATCTATAATCGTTGAAGTGCGATATGCGATGCGGCGGGGCCCGATCGGAATTCGAAAATTTCAATTTTTAACAAATAAGTGCATAGGTAAGAGTTAAATTCGCCGAAGTGCGATATGCGGTGACGGTGGGACCTGATCTCATTCGCAAATCATAATTTTTAAAAGATAGCGCAAAGGGTTCGTGTTAAAGTTGCCAAAGTGCGATGTGTGATGCCAGGTGGGACCCGATCGCATAGTGCACATCGCAAGTCTTAGAAGATAAGTGCTAAGGAAAAGTTTAAAATACTGGCATGCGAAGTGTGATGTTAGGTGGATGTGATTTGGTTTCAAAAGCGAACTCCAAAGGTCTTCAAATCCAGAGGTAAGGCATTCATGTGTTAAATCACATCGGAGGAAAGAAGGAGTATTATAATGTAAAGCCGATGAAATGCCTTGATAATGGAGGAATTTCTGAACGCCAACAGAGAAACTCGGGTAAGTGACCCAACACAGAGCAATGGGGAAGAGAATACTAAACACAGTAGACATGCACAGAAGAGGCAGAGTCGGGTAGCAGGTGACATAATGACAGTGTTCGAAACACAAAAGCATGGGTAGAGTCGGGTGGAGATGCATTTATGCAGACTATTAGGATAGCACAGCCAAAACGGAAGGAGATACATCAAGAAAAAATCAAACTCAGCAAAGGGATTATATTCCAAGTATATTTTGTTTTCTTTGTTAAGATCGAAGCTACAATGGTGTCCTCGATTGCAATGTAATAAGTATTTTAATAGTTTAGGCAGTTTAGGAGTTTCAAGAAGCTCGAGCAGTTACAAACTGCTTTTGTTTGTATTTAAGGAAGGGAGAAAGAGTGAGGAAGGGTTCCAAGTTCTGGAATTCTTGGGGATTACATTTTGTATTTATTTTTCTGATGGGTAAATGAAAGAAGAAGTAAGTTTCCTACAACTGTTGATGGTGATTTGTGTTTCTTGTGCCATTTTGTGCCTTTTCTTCTTTGAATGAAGTGAATTAATGTAGTAGTGGGTCTCTTAATTACATCTGTGAGTAAGAGTTAAATAACTTTAATTTTTGCTCCTTCACTTCATCTCTTCTCCCTTCCCAAATTCTCTTGGAAACTTAAAAGTGGTAGATTCGGTGTATTCAGCATATTACTTTGATTTTCCCCTCTCTTCACAAACTCCTGATGAAACTTTGAAGTAGTAGATTCTATGTTTACAACATATTATTTCGATTTTCCTCTCTCTCCATGAATTTCCTCTAAAACTTAAAAGTGGTAGATTATGCGTATTCAGCATATTACTTTGGGTTTCCCCTGCAGTTCTTCTTGTCATTCAGATATCAACAGTGAATGGAATTATGAAATCTTTTATTATTCTTGATCATTAAGGGTTTTAGAAAACTAGTCTCCAAAGTGATAGAACAAAGACCTCATTATAAAATCGTTTTGTGACACACTTTTTAAATGTCTTAAACATTGATTCCTTTCACAACCAAGGGATTTTCTCTTAAGATACAACACCTAGGAAGATTGATGTACCAATTTACCCAAAAGGGGCCTATAGTTTTGATGCTTCATCTCCTAGGGTTAGGTTTTTGGATGTTTAGGGTTATCCATTGTTTCTTAATAATCAATAGGCCCTCGAGCCTTATTGTAACACAATTCAGAGGCTTGTAGATATCAGATCTCTTCTTAGAGATAAGCTACCAGCGCCCTAGCTACTTTATTTCCATTATGTCTACAAGCATATTTCAGTTATTTGTTAGTAATGAAATGAAGTTTTATTTTTGCTGCATCTCTACTTTTATGTGTATTTATGTATTTCATTGCATTCCTACATAAATCCATATCACCTTATAGCTCTTTTCAGACTCCCTAAATATGAAATTATAACTAAGCACTTGTATTTTTGAACTCGTTAAAGTAAATTAAAATGTTTCTGATCAGTATAACTTTAACCCTTTTCTGGACTAAGATGGACTAATTACGAAGAAAAAAAATACCTTAGTCGAACATGGCTAAGAGGTTGTTTTGAGTATCATTTTATGCCTTTTCAGACTCAAGAGATAATTTACAAAAAGGAACCTTTGGATTTTTTTTTTTGCTTTTTTTTCAAACTTTCTAAACTTAAAAAATAAGTCAAGTTACACCTTCGATGGACTTGAAAAAACATCAAAATAACAATGGACTCGTCGAACATGGTAGGACTAAACCACTGCTTCTTAGGGTTACTTAAATATACTCAAAGGGATTCATTCGAAGGTCATAACTTACAGATCAAGTGTATGTTATCATCCTCAATATTTTTTAAAAATAGAGAGGCACTGACCAGAAATGATCGGGGAAATTAGGAAAACGGGGTATTATACCTATTAATGGAAGTGAGCCTCTCTTGAAAAAGACACTCCTCCACTTCATTTGTGTGGTTGTTGGATTTGAAAATCTACTTGTCTTTTGGTTCATCACACCATATCCAAGCCTCCACTTTCGGTTTTGGATCAATGTTTCCAACTCCATTTAGTTCCGCTGGTATGTTCAAGTATTTTAGTTGATCTCTATCATGATACTCTTATTCCTTCATTATAAGTTTGTCATTCCTTAACCAATTCCATACCAACATCATCATCTCTCAAACCATTATACCCATTTCATGTCGTTGATGGGCGATACATCAAGGACCTCCTGCAATGGGTCAGTTCCTGTCGACATTAGCTCATTATCTAGGAATTTGACTTAGAAACTCCCTCATTAGAGGTCTAAAATGGGTATCCTAAGAAAAATGTACAAACAAAATAAAATTTATAAGAACCAATAGGATTCAATATTATGATGTCAACCATGGGGGATGATTCAACATTTTTGGGGTAAAAAGTTCAAATATTAAAAATTAATAAAATAATAAAATATATTTTTCAACTTGTATTTTCAACTTATCTCTCTAAGATTTTACTGAAATTTCAAGAGGGAGTACTCGTTGGATGCAAAATTTAATTCCCCATCTAAGGAGTACCCATGTTGCATACTTTCGATGGACGTTGCTACATGAAAAATGATAAATACATGAAAAACGTGATTGCAATCACATTTTTCATGTTCAAATTTTTTCATTTATTTATCATTTTTTGTGTAGAAGGGTCCATCGAAAGTATGCAACATGGGTGCTCCTTGGATGGGGATTAAAACTATGCATCCAACGAGTGTTCCCGCTCAAAATTTAAGTAAACCCATAGGGAGATAAGTTGAATATACGAGTTGAAAAAGTAGTTTTTTCTCTTTTCCCTCTAAAATTTGATGATGTAATATTATATTATTTTATTATTTCCACTGCTATTTTATAATTTCCTTAGGATGCCCACTTCAAACCTCAAAATTCTCCTAACGTTGGTACCTTGGGGCTTGCATACATCAATGGAAATTTTTCTCGCTCTCGGCGATAGGTTTACATCATTGGCCTTCGACCGAAATATTTTATGTGGCTTTTACTATAATACCTTGAGATCCATTAACATCATCAGTGGTTTCTCTTGCATTTGTTAATATTTTACATCATTAGGCGGTAATCATATGGTGTCTACCGTATTCGACTCTAGATCATTTATTCGCATTGTTAGACTCATACATTGGGAGATTGAGTGAATGAGATAGAAGACCTTGGATCTAGTTCCATCCATCCAGGTTGTGCTTTCAAGATTAATGCAATATCATAAAGCATGATGGCCATGTTTGAAAAGATAGTCATCCAATCATGAGTCCACACTCTGTCATCAATGGACTTACTTCTTGATCGTTGTACATGTAATGTTAGCTTATGTGTTGAGCATGGGTATTCCTCCCTCAACAAAGATATTATGATGAAAATGTATCGTAACAGATGATGATATCGACCAGTTTTTCTTGATATGAACTTGTCAAAAGGTAAAACACTTTAGTTTGATCAACTACAGTTTATGACTTAGTGCTTTATGGGGATATCTGTTATAGGCCATTTTATCGCATCTGGTCAATAGGCCTACAAAATGGATCAATAATTATCTATGAACATGTTGTCATTATCCCTACACAACGCCCTAAGCATGACACTCCAAAATGACTGACTTTTTGAGGTTTACTACTTCAAAACAATGTTTTTAATCCCTAGCACACCTCGTCCCTTTAGAGACCTGCGTTTAGTAGCATGTTTCTCCTTACTAAACTAGCGTTGATCAGTAACAACTTGTCCCTTGTCGGGGACGTGCTGATTCTAGAAATTTTGGAAAATTAAAAAGAAGCTCGAGGCTTCCTCTTATAGAATATTCCAGGATTTTTTCTAACCATTTACCTTGGATAAGAATCTTGAATCCTATATTATCCTACCATAGATATTTCACCTCTTATCCCTTGATCTCATCCTTCCATATTAAGTGGATCTCTAACCTAGATAGGTAAATGGATAAGAATTCATAAATTACCACACTCTCTTATATATTTACTTCCATCCACAACATCAAGGTTCGATTTTTGAGTTTTATCATTCCCTCATGTTGCTTCTTTGAATCTAAGATATTCATCATCTTTATGCATTAGGGTGAAATTGAGGTGTGCTTTGTGAAAAGGAAGCTCAATTCAACTTAGGGAGGTCTCTATAAGATCAAAACTATATTTGGTTGTAAAATCTCTTCTATTTCTATTAATACAAAGAGTATATTTTTTTCCTATATATGTTATGTTATATTTGCATTCATGTATTTCAATGCCCCATTAATTCATTGAATAGAGTGATTGAATTATGCTACTTAGATATTGTATATCCCTGGCTTACATTGATTGTATGTGTAGGTTCTAATTATAGCAGTCGGTGCTAGGATTGGAGCTTACAAGCTGAGAAGAAAGTAATTCTTGCAATGGATTCTAGGTAGGCCTCTGTCCAACTTTCAATTTCTCTAAGGGAAACTCTATATTATTTGATTTGTTTTGTTTTAGACCAGCACACTAGGTCTAGGGGAGTTACTTTTCCTGTAATCATAAATCTCGTATAACAATGAACATTAAGTTTGGTCTCCAAATTTTCTTTGGAATATTCCTCATCTTTGTTGTCATCCTCAAGATTATAACAAGAGTGTCATTTTCCAAGATCCCATTTACTCTTTCTCTTGTTCTGCGTGTAAGGTAAATTTTAGGGGACATTATTTGGTAAATGACTATTTCTTTAAAAAAAATAGTGGGCTGAAACATAAGTTGCATTTACAAATTCTGAAAGGCCTAATAACATATTATAGTTCATAAAAAAGAAAGAAAAATTAGATTTTTCCCTGATACAAAATAATATTTCTCAAATCTCATTCAAGAACCATATCATCTACAACATCTTCACTATTGTGTTAAACATGAGATACTCACAATAATGATTTTTCTACAATAATACGAATTTCAGTCATCTGCTATAATTCCTTTCAATTTTCCATCTCATACAAAGGCACAATTGAATGAGAAAAATTTTCTTGCTTACAACTTCCTCTTTTCAATTGTTTTTATTTGGAGATCAATATTTGGAAAAGTCCTTGGCACCCAAAATAAGGATTTTGGTAAGCTTTCAATACTTCCCCATTAATCCTTAGACTTCATCAACCTGCATCAATTTCATTCTCTATACATAACAAATCCAAGAAGAGACCTATGTAAATCCTACCAATCTAGGTAGATAAGCTTGCTAAACATAAAAACACATAAAAAAGTTTTGTTCAAGCTTCATGATGGGTGTCCTGCTTCATCACCAAAATTTCTCTTGAAATTACCATTAAGCATAAATATGAATTTCTCGTAGAAAATTGTGGAAGCCATAAACATGAATTTCTCTTATCTTTGTCATAAAAATTGATGTGGAATAACTTTGATTATAAGAGAAAAATTATGTCTGCAAACACTTACAATGCTCCTTGAGGTTGTTGTGGCCATACTTTTAATTTCATGCTTTATTTTGTAAGAACAAGAATAGTGACATTTAACTTTTAATGTTATAAAAACAAAATTTTCCACTATTTCATTGTTATTTGGATGAATGAAGGAATGCCTTTTTAGATGGGATCTTGAGGTTTTTACAGATATAGTGAAGCAATAAAATCTAGAACGTTCTCCTAGTAGTATTGGACAAACACTACAATCATGAGGTTTGATATTTTCCAATTATGACACACAATTGAAAAGAACATTTAATATTGTGATTGCATTAAGATTCTAGAATCAAATTCCAAACTAATACTTTCCAAGAATCATGGCCCTCCATCATGCACACCACCTATTTCCCTAAAAGAACCTCATATCGTGTTCTTATGTAAAGAGAGCCCCAAATCCCCTTGGTATTGTGCAAGCATCCCATGCAAACAAGAGGACCCCTTTTGTGACACCAACTCCCCACCCCCCCCCAACCACAAGCTCTCCCCAAAGAAAACTAATGAAAATGAGATTGAACAATATATGTTCTTCTACGGAAGGAAACTACCCCGAGGGAAATAAATTTTCCTAACTACCAAAATCCTATCAATCACTATTACCTTCACTGCAAGAGGAAGAGGAAGGTAATTCCACCTCTATTGAACTACAAGAAAAATTTGCATTACAAAATGGATTTCCAAGTATCAAAATATATCAACAAGTTTAATAAAATTCCACTTATGATTCAACCAATAATTAGGGTCATTTAAAAAAAAAAAAAATTTACAGATGATTTGACTTTAAAGCCTTAATTGTGATCCTTTTTGTCATGGTATGTATTTCCTCCATCTGAATCATGACATGTCAAAAAATTTGAACATCGCACCCATCCCATTCTCTCTTACTGTGTGTCTCATTGTTATTTTATCAATGAGAAGAATATCCATAGATTCACATGATATTTTCAACTCTCTTGTGCAATAATTTTATACTTCAAACAAGAGGAAGTCCTTCATTTTCATTTTCTACCATCAAAAAGTGGGTGCTTGTATGATCAACAAGTGACTGATATTTCAGTAGTTAATGGAACACCATTTCATAATAAAAAATAAATTGTAGGATGCATGGTTTATGGGAAAGTAGTGCCATTAATAGCTACAATTGTGTACATATGTTTTTATGCATTAAAATTTAAAATATTTATCCAACGTTGTATAGCCTCTTCCCCAAAACATTTCTTCATAGATATCCTTCCAAATAAATGCATTTAACATATTAACAAAAACCATTTTTATCACATTGACAAGTTAAGAAGTAAATCGTCTTTGGTATCTTATACTGAATTGAGTACATATAGAATTTGAATATTCATGTGGAAAATTGAATAAATATTAACTAATTCGCCTTTCTTATTACATTTTATCAAAGTGGCATGAGTTTTATACATTGATTATTCAACGTTTATGTTTATGAAAGAAACAAGAAATTATTATGATTTATCTTTGAATATTAACGAACAGTTGAGCAACGTGGCCAGTTAGTCACCCTCCATTTTTATAGAAATATGACTCAAATCATAATGAATATAGGACCTTCCAAAAGCTTTCTCATGTTATGCAACCTTTTCCACCATAGAGTCAAATTTGATGGACTTCATTTAGCGAATAGCTTTGAAGGATTCAAGATAGCGAAAGTATGTAGGATAGAGGACCTCAATGAAGGTTGTGAGAGGAATGTGAAGTAACGAACATGATATATTAGAAAAGCACGTTATATTAGATGAAAAAAATGGATGGAATCATATGTTTTTTATTTATAAGAAAGCACATAGTCAGGAGAGAGGTACTATCAAAATTACCGACCTGGGTATCAAATTAAATATTAAAGGAAAATACTCGTAACCTTCATCATTTCTTGAAACCTTCATCATTTCCAAGAAAAACTACCAAGAAAAATGCATCCCAAGAAATTACAAATTCTCTTCACCATAAAAAAAAAATATGAACATTACCATAACTTTAAAAATTGGTAGCATGGTGGTGGAAGACATGATATACATGAGTTTATAATCTCACACCTTGCAACTATCAACTATCATAAAATTGTTTGTGTAATCATAACATGAATTGTGCACATGGTTATAATGATATAAACACCATGATATGCATAAGATATGTGATTACACACATGTTCGTTTTGTCTTGGTCAATGAATATAAGTTTTGTGGCATGTCATTATTTTCAAGGCTTCCAACATAGAATAAAATAAGCACCATGAACAACCAATTTCTATTAAGAAGGGAATTTCTTGAAGGAAAAACTATTAAATCACTACTTTTGTTTAGTTAAGTTGCTACAACAAGGGAGTACCCTTCCATTAAAATCGCCTAGGATTTTCACCTAGCCCCAATATATTATTTAAGCCTGTAAAGGATATGAACCTTGACAGATAGTCTAGCATGCTACTCTCTTCCTAGTAAATGAAAAAATCCATTACCATATGTACAGGCATGATCCTGAAACGATTTAGAGGTCAAAAAACAACATGACTAGTGGGTTAGGCTAAATAGTACATGCAAGGAATTTGTCATATGTGCCCACTGATTTGGTCATTATATCAAGGGGTAAAACATACCACAAAATTGTCAGCATGTAATACACATAACACTATACAACTTCAGAATATATCAAAGTGGCGAATTGATGTTGTGTCACAAATGCACTAATATTCCTAGTCAGCGAATTGTCACTATGACCCAGCTGCACAATCTCAAAAGTTTAATTGTGTTAATACATCATCACTCTACCTTAGTGTACTAAAATTTGTCATAGACAAACAATCCAAATCAGCACAAGCACACTGACATGGATGGATGGTTCAATTTGTTAGCCACCTATAAATTTTTGTCAAGAAAACAGGTGGATAAATATATTTTGAGTCTTCAAGAGAAACATTTCCCTTGAAAATATTTCATCGTTGAAGCCTCTATGTGTCTTTTGTTCCCTGAAAAATCTTCATTTTTGTTTCCATTGAAAAGTCTCACTGTTTGTGAAGAAAACTGCTGTAAAAAAGGCCTCCATCTGCTCCATTTTATCCCTTTAAAATCCTAATTTTCTAACCCTATTCCCCTCACAAAAATCATCCAAAAACTCTTCATTGACCCTCCATTTCATCTTAATACCCTGTTTAAACCTTATATCTCCCTTTATCTAGTTTAAAAACCCCCTCTTTCCTCTACCGGAACCCTCCATTTGGCCTCAAAAACAGTAAAATTGCCCTAAAAACCCTTTATTTTACACTATAACAGAGTTTAGCCCCCGAGGGCTTATAATCTGTAACCCCCTTCTCCATATAACCTAAAAATATGATTAGGCACTTAAAAGGTCTTAGAAACCTCCCCGAGACCTTATTTCTTTGAATTTCGTTTTCCCCCGACATTTGAAGTTTAGATGAATATTGATCGTTGATCTTCGCAGATCAACGGCTAGCATGGCCCCATCCACCTTTTCATTCATCCATTAACCCGCCTCATCCTTTGATCATAATCATCCATTATGTAAATCCTACGGCTATGATAAAACCCGACCATCGCATCTGCCCGTGCACCTTCCCATATCATGCTCGCACCTCCGTCGTCGGATCTAGCCGTCCATCATCCAATGGCCAAGAAACATATCGCGTAAATATTTCTTACAGACGTTAAAGTTTCAAAATCGTGTGATATAAGTGGTTTTTCTTTTCCACGTGGCGCGTAGTGTATGGAATCGCGCAACTTTTGTGAATACCATATATTGCCTCCAATGGCGCGCAAATACCACTAGTTGTTTTCCGCCTTACCGCTCATCCACCATAGTGCATTCTCTCGGTCGATCACAGCCGTTGAATGCCCTTATCCAATGGCTCCAGTTTGATCTTACCTCTGTTCCACTCCCTTTAACCTATACCCCCGAACAACTGCATCTCTTGATCTCCATCGTTTATCATTTCAATCTAACAACACTCATATAATCTCATCTCCCATTCATCCACCCTCTAAATGACTTCATTAATCAATCTCGACCGTAGATCGCCAGGGATTATTCTAATCTGATGGTCTAGAATGCACCTCGCCCCCAACCTTCATCAGCTCTATTTTTCATCATTTTGCTACGTTTTTCATTCGTTTTCTCGCTGCAACCACCATTCTCATCACCGTGCCACCATCTCCATGGTCCACCAGAACACTCCCTCCCTTTCCCTGAGGATTTTATAACATGGTTTATTGTCTTTTGCAGGGTTACAGTTAGTGAGAATCTTTCTCTATTTCACAGTCACTATCATGGTGATGCAGAGCATAGGAAGATATCTTTAGAGTCAGAGGTCGTGGAGGAAAGTGTCTAAGAAAGGTTTGAGGCATGTTTTTATTAAAGGAGCAGTGTTCAAACACTGATCTAACCCTCTTGCACCATTAAACCTGCACAAACACCAGAAACAGTCAACAAAAGTGGCAAATATTATTAGTGACAATTTAAAGGGATTACAAGCTTATTATTGAATATTAAATGCTATAATCCAATGTTCAAAGGAGATAAAGACAGCATGAAGACCTGAAGACAAAGATTACGCCCAATTCAGCCTAAAACAAAGAATCAAAGTAAATTAAAGGTGTTTTAAGGTAAAGACAAAAAGGCTATCAGTCCAAGAAGCCTCCACTGCCACATCAGAGCCAAATTGAACCCTCTCTAGCTACCAAAAGCCACCTGTAGCCTCACAGAAATCAAAGAGCGCCTAGTTATTTCCAGAATAGAAGATATTCGCCTAAAGACAGCTGAACAGTTAATACAAATCAAAAGAACTTATTTCTAATTGTCAGCAAGGTTATTTTAAAGATAAGAAACAACCCTAAAGTCAACCTTCTCTCCCATTCAGCCTCAAAAAGCAGAAACAATAGTTATGGAAGTATGGGAAACCTATAGACTTTCTATCCACCTTACTTACTTCGAAGGTCAAGAACAGACAGCCAGAGTACAAATAAAAGAAAAGGACCATTTAATGAAGCATGGAGAATGTCATTTCTTATCCATCACACCTCTCAGAGGCCAAGAAACATTAATTTATTCATTTAATCGGGCCAACTATCTCTTCTACTACTTCACTCCCTCATTCACCTATAAGTATTCATTGAAAATTAGTTGTTGGTGGTTGGGATTCTATTACTTGTTAGAACTGTTATTGAGGGGAAGTAGTTGAGTAGTCTGTAATATAGTAGGCTCAGAAGAGAAGTCTGTATTGTAAAAGGCCACTGAGCTCAAAGTATGTGACTGGTTTTTCACATCAATTAATCAAGTAGATTCATAGGATTCTGGTCTATATTATTGGTGATGTATTCTCACTCTAACTATTTCCTTTTCATGTTTTCACATACTCTCCATATTTCTTTGATAAAGAACAACAAGCATAGATTAGGATTTACTGTTGGAAGTACCCTAAGTCTCACTGTAATCTTTATCTTGATGTTTTCTGCTAAGTTGTGTATCTAAGAGCTAATTCATCATAGTTTAACCAATATAGTAGTTGGCTGGTCCATGCTTACTGAAGTCTGAATTTGGAGTTAGTTTCTTAGATCCCCTCAAGTGAGTTTCAAAAGCATTGAAGGTCAAAATTCCTCCTCTGATCTTAGGCCTTACTCTCTGTATCATCTTATATGTTTAATACTACTCTGAAAGTGGTTATGAGGACTACTGGATTGGCTTTGTTGAGAGTATGTTGAAAGCATGTTTGGATTTAAATGACATCTGACCTAATCTTAAGGTACCCTTTGTGCCTTTAATGAGAGTTTCCTTTGAAGTATATCAAAAGTAGGCCTGGAGTTAAATAACCTGTAACCTAACCTTAGAATTCCCTTTGGTTTCTTTCTTTCACCCATTCTTAATGTTCCATTCCACCATCTATCTAAAAAGATCCTTTGGTATAGATGACTTTCCCTATGAAAACCTTGGATAGTTGTTATGCAAGTAATTCTCCTTTCATGACTCCATAGCCCAATGGATTAATTTTTCTCGTGACCTATTTTCCCATGCTAAAACATCCTTCTATTCAATTCCTTCTTTACTTCCATAACCTTCTCAGTTAATGGTCTCCAACCAATCCAACCAAACAAACAATCAAAAACCCTTGTGCCCTATAACTAGCCTAATACCTTGAATTGAACTTCAAAGATGTACATTTCTTTTCCTTTTATAGAGAGATCCCTCTCTGGATCTAGGAGGGCTAGATCCTGAGATCCCAAAGTGGTTTGATGTTGTCTTATCTTTTGGTCTTGCAAATCTGGCCAAAACATAGGAACCACAACATAATGGCGACTCTGCTGGGGATTTGAGTAAGTTATACCTGATACACTCTTGAGCCCTCAGAATCTTTGGTTAGGTTGGTATTAAACTGCTGATGGTGGACAAAAACCTACTGCAAATTTTCAAATTCATCCACCTGGCCACTCCACACTCTATAACTCCTACAGACCAAATGACTCCACTGGTAGAAAAATATGAACTGGTTGAGAAGATACAGTGACCTCTCTTCACAAACATGGATCCAAATATGGACAAAGAAGCAAAGCTAAATGATTTGTTAGATATATTTACAAGATTGGTAAACATGTTTGGTGAAGTAATGGTGAAGATGTATGAGGCTAATTTAAATACAAATTTTGATTATCTAGAGCAGTCCATGCTTCTTCCAAAACAAGAGCAAGTTCCACCTATACAAAACCTAGACAATGAGCAAGACATGTATGATGCTAAAGAATTTATAGAAGATTAATAGGAAGGTGATCAAGAACTACCTGATTGCCTGCCTATGTCTTGTACTATGATGATAAGATAATATCATGACCTAATGGCAAAGGCTAATAGGGAATGATGCTTTGAGGAAACAAGTAACCACTTAGAAGATGCAAAATCTGATGTAGAAAGAGAACCAACACATAGAGGGACTCCCCCTTCAGATTATGATTCATGTCAGATTTCAAAAGAAGAGTGGCATCCCGATCATATAGAAGGAACAACTAATGACCCTCGTACTCTAACTGAATGTCATCATGATCATGAATATTTGTTTTAAATAGAAAGAGATCAGGAAACATCAGAAAACCCTCAAGGTTTCCCTACAAGCACAAGTGAAGATACTACATAAGAGGCTCAAGAAGACATCCTGCCTCCAAATCATCCAATACAAGAAACAGAGAGCTGTTGCATTCCTGCTCAAAGAAACACAAGAAAATCTTCCCCTTTGACAGAAGAAGAAATAGATCAGATCATCAATAGACAGCTAGCCTCTGAATTATTTTATAGAAAAAACACCCTTGCTCATTCATCTATTGAGTTTGATTATGCAGATCTAGAAAACTCCTCTGTAAATCAGAATGAAGAAAGACTTGCTGATAATCCAGTATGTCTGATTGGTAGCACTACTTACATTCATGATTTTCGTATTTTTGATCTATCTGATGATGATGTTCTCCAAATAGAAGATGATCTTGCAGGGTCATCATTAGCATATTTTTGGGAGGGAAATCAGTTCCTTCAGCTTCAAGAAAGTAATGAGCCAAGTCAGCCTATCTATGATACTGATGAGGAAAGTTATGAAAGTCTAGTAATAGATGAAGATTCATTGAATTTTCACTCTGTTACACCTTAGATCATTAGTAGTAGTTTCCATGTGATTGGAGATCAATAGCCTTTCATCTCATAGGGAAAAGAGGAAAATAAGGAAGAATTTTTTTAGCAGGTTGAAAACAAGGAGCCTTCTATTGAGAAAGAGGAAGCAATAGAACACATCTTTACTCAAGAACACATTAATCTTTTCACAGAGCTCAGCCCACCAGATCAGAATATCTCGGAGCTATGAGAGGACAACACTACAAAATATGATGAGTCCTCCAGTTCAGAAAGTGATGAAGATGAGGACAAATTTCTTTCTCAAAAGAATCTTTTCTTTGATCCAGTAGAAGAGGAAGAAATCCTGGTTGAAACCTACGTGTAAAAGACTCACAACCAGGTATTATTTCAAGATCCCTATGCTCATTTCCTGCAAACATTTGAATAAGGGTAAAAGGTCATTTTGAGTAGCTTGGTTCAGACAACAAGAAACATTTTAAAAGATTTCGTTAAAAAATAGAGAGAATGGGAGTGGCCCTACCTATCCAGCATGCTCAAAGAATTAAGCAAAAGAGACCAGTCATGGGATCATCTAATTGACTGGATGTATTATAAAATAGTGTTTATCAGCTAGACATATAAATATTTCAAGTTAGAGTAGGGTAGGTAGGAAATCTAAATAAAGCTTAGGATGTGAGAATTTAGTTACTTGTTGAATTTTTTCTTTGAAAGGAAAGGTTCAGATATGCTCAAAAATTGGACCAGCAGAGAAAAGAAGAAGCAAATCTAACAAGATCAAAACCAGAGCTGAAATGAAGAAGGAAAGTGACTCTAACAAGCTCAAAATCTGAGTCACTAAAAGAATGAAGGATGCTGGTGATTTTTTCAGATATGAAGCCCTCCAATTTTGTTTTTAATTTCTAAAAATTTCAGTCCATATGCAGCTTGTCTTTGTGCTATGGACCCACAACAGACCAGACAGTCTAATCCTGGTTTGTATGTGTTTAAATTTTTGTTTTAGAATGTAGAGAAAGAAGTATGCTAGACAGTTTAATCCTAGCAGATATTAGTGTAGGTAGAGAAGCTATGAGGCCAACTATATAATCTGGTCTCATGGAGGAATAAGGGTAGAGTTAGATTAGTGTTTTCTGCTTTCAATAAAAAAATATGTAAAAGGTCTGCAAGTCTAAATGCACCTTGAATAAAAAACGCTAGGACAATAGGATGGGTAGGTAATTGTTTGGGAGAATAATATTGCTAATATGATGTTTTCATGATTTGTAGCAGTTGATCAAAGAAGAAAGGCATGGTCAAAGATCAGGCATCTGGCCTACTTCCAAAGCTTGTTTTATGAGATTCTTGACACCTTCAAGAATATGCCATCCCCATGTGGAGCCACTGTTAGCCACCTATAAATTTTTGTCAAGAAAACAGGTGGCTAAATATATTCCGAGTCTTCAAGAGAAACATTTTCCTTGAAAATATTTCATCCTTGAAGCCTCTATGTGTCTTTTTTTCCCTAAAAAATCTTCACTACTGTTTCCATTGAAAAGTCTCACTGTTTTTCAAGAAAACTGCTGTAAAAAAGGCCTCCATCTGCTCCATTTTATCCCTTTAAAAACCTCATTTTTCTACCCCTATTCCCCTAAAAAAAGTCCTCCAAAAACCCTTCATTGACCCCCCATTTCATCTTAAAACCCTGTTTAAACCTTATAGCTCCCTTTATCTGGTTTAAAAACCCCCTCTTTCCTCTATCGGAACCCTCCATTTGGCCTCAAAAACACTAAAATTGGCCTAAAAACCCTTTATTTTACACTATAACAGAGTTTAGCCCCCAAGGGGTTATACTCTGTAACCCCCTTCTCCATATAACCTAAAACTTTGATCAGGCACTTAAAAGGCCTTATAAACCTCCCCGAGACCTTATTTCTTTGTATTTCATTTTCCCCCGACGTTTGAAGTTTAAACGAATATTGACCATTGATCTTTGTAGATCAACGGCCAGCATGGCCCCATCCACCTTTTCATTCATCCATTAACCCACCTCATCCTTTGATCACAGTCGTCCATTGTGTAGATCCTATGGCATTGATGAAACTTGACCATCACATCCGCCCATGCACCTTCCCATATTGCGCTCGCACCTTTGCCGTCAGATCTGGCCACCCATCATCCAATGGCCAAGAAACATATCGCGCAAATTTTTCATCCAGACGTTAACGTTTCAAAATCGCACGATATAAGTGATTTTTCTTTGCCACATGGCGCGTAGTGTATGTAATTGTGCAACTTTTGTGAATACCATATACCGCCTTCGATGCCGCGCGAATACCACCAGTTTTTTTCCACCTTACCGCTCATCCACCACAGTGCATTCTCTTGGTCGATCATAGCCGTTGAACGCCCCGATCCAACAGCTCTGGTTTGATCTTACATCCGTTCCACTCTCTTTCACTTATACCCCCGAACAAATGCATCTCTTGATCTTCTCTGTCTATCATTTCAATCTAACGGCCCTCATATAATCTCATCTCCCATTCATCCACCCTCCAAACGACTTCATTAATCAATCTCGATCATAGATCGCCGGGGATTATTCTAATCCAACAGTCTAGAATGCACCTCACCCCCAACCTTCATCAGCTCTGTTTTTCATCTTTTTGCTGTGTTTTTCATTCGTTTTCTCGCTACAGCCACCATTCTCATCGCCGCACCACCATCTCCATGGTCCACCAGAACACTCCCTCCCTTTCCCTGAGGATTTTATAACATGGTTTATTGTCTTTTGCAAGGTTACAATTAGTGAGAATGTCTCTTTGTTTCAAAGTCACTATCATGGTGATTCAAGAGCGTAGGAAGATATCTTTAGAGCTGGAGGTCACGGAGGAAAGTGTCTGAGAAAGGTTT
Source organism: Pinus albicaulis (assembly GCA_034641835.2). Classification (NCBI taxonomy): domain Eukaryota; kingdom Viridiplantae; phylum Streptophyta; class Pinopsida; order Pinales; family Pinaceae; genus Pinus; species Pinus albicaulis. The sequence goes on along the minus strand of CM076569.1, from coordinate 478,723,336 downwards.
AAGGCATGTTTTTATTAAAGCAGTAATGTTAAAACCCTGATCCAACCCTCCTGGGCCATTAAACCTACACAGACACCAGAAACAGTCAACAGAAGCGGTAAAGAGTATTACTGACAGTTTAAAGGGATTAAAAGCCTATTATTGAATATTAAATGCTATAATCCAATGTTTAAAGGAGATAAAGACAACATGAAGACCTGAAGACAAATATTAAGCCTGATTCGGCCTAAAACACAGAATCAAAGTAAATTAAAGGTGTTTTAAGGTAAAGACAAAAAGGCTATCGGTCCAAGAGGCCTCCACCACCAAATCAGAGGCTAATTGAACCCTCTCGAGCTACCAAAAGCCACCTGCAGACTCACAAAAATCAAAGAAGGCCTAGTTATTGCCAGAACATAAGATATTGGCCTAAAGACAGCTCAACAATTAATACAAATCAAAAGAACTTATTTGTAACTGTCAGCAAGGTTATTTTAAAGATAAGAAATAGCCCTAAAGTCAACCTTTTCGCCCATTCAGCCTTGAAAAGCAGAAACAACAGTTATGGAAGTATGGGAAACCTGCAGACTTTCTATACACCTTACTTACTTCAAAGCTCAAGAACAGACAGCCAGAGTACAAATACAAGAAAATGACCATTTAATGAAGCATGGAGCATGTCATTTCTTATCCGTCAGGCCTCTCAAAGGCTGAGAAACATTAAGTTCTTCATTTAATTGAGCCAACTATCTCTTCTACTACTTCACTCCCTCATTCACCTATAAGTATTCATTGAAAATTCATTGTTGGTGGTTGGGATTCTATTAGTTGTTAGAACTGTTATTGAGGGGAAGTAGTTGAGTAGTTTGTAATATGGTAGGATGGGAAGAGAAGTTTGTATTGTAAAAGGCCACTAAGCTCAAAGTATGTGACTGGTTTTTCACATCAATTAATCAAGCAGATTCATAGGATCTTGGTCTATATTATTGGTGATGTATTCTCACTGTAATTTTGTCCTTTTCAAGTTTTCACATACTGTCCATTTTTCTCTGATAAAGAACAGCAAGCATAGAGTAGGATTTACTGCTGGAAGTACCCTAAGTCTCACTGTAATCTTTATCTTGATGTTTTCTTTTAAGTTGTGTATCTAAGAGCTAATTCATCATAGTTTAACCAGTATAGTAGTTGGCTGGTCCATGCTTACTGAAGTCTGAATTTGGAGTTAGTTTCTTAGATCCCCTTGAGTGAGTGTCAAAATCATTGAAGGTTAAAAGTCCTCCTCTGATCTTAGGCCTTACTCTCTGTCTCATCTTATATGTTTACTACTACTCTGAATGTGGTTATGAGGACTGCTGGATTGTATTTCTTGAGAGTATGCTGAAAGCAGGTCTGGATTTAAATGACATCTCACCTGATCTTAAGCTACCTTTTGTGCCTTTAATGAGAGTTTCCTTTGAAGTATGTCAAAATCAGGCCCGGAGTTAAATGAACTCTGACTTGATCTTAGACTGCCCTCTGGTTTCTTTCTTTCACCCATTCTTAATGTTCCATTCCACCATCTATCTAAAAAGATCCTTTGGTATAGATGACTTTCCCTATGAAAACCTTCGATAGTTGTTATGAAAGTAATTCTCCTTTCATGACTCCATAGCCCAATGGATTAATTTTTATCTTGACCTATTTTCCCATGCTGAAACATCCTTCTATTTAGTTCCCTCTTTACTTCCATAACCTTCTCAGTTAATGGTCTCCAACCAATCCAACCAAACAAACAATCAAAAACCCTTCTGCCCTATAACTAGCCTAATACCTTGAATTGAACTTCAAAGATGTAAATTTATTTTCCTTTTATAGAGAGATCCCTCTCTGGATCCAGGAGGGCTAGATCCTGAGATCCCAAAGTGGTTTGATGTTGTCTTATCTTTTGGTCTTGCCAATTTGGCCAAAACATAGGAACCACAACACAATTGATTATCACATACAAAAACCCAACAACCACAATAGAAAATATTTTCTCTGTCTCACTCTTCACAGATTTTGTACAATTATGTAATTTAGGGAATTAAATAAATGAGAAATGAATCAATATGTATTCCATTAATAAGATTATTGATATCCTTAACACTATAAACAAGTTCAATATTGGAATACTTTGTTGTTGTAACCTAGTAACCAGATACATGCCATACAATATCTCATTCTATAGTTTTGTTCAATTATTAAAAAAATTGAGTTTTTAGCCCAATTTAATCACGCAATGTTTATTTAGTTATGAATTTCATCTATTCCTGAGATAGCTATTAAATTTTCATGACGCATATCAATGATTGTGTGTTAAGATTACCCTGTCACAATTATGTTGTGCTTTCTTGATTATTTGGATCAAATAAATATTAGAGAAAAAATTCACACATACTTTTTTTTACACAAACTATGGTAAGGGCTTGTTCTATAACAAAGGAATTAATGGAGAATGATTTGCAAAGCTATTATGCACTCCCCAATGAAAGAGTTACCAATCCCATTAACAAAAGTTGAGTATGTATGGACAACTGACTAGTAATGTTTATTTTTTGGTAACATTAACAATGTTTTTCTTGACACTATAAACTAATATCCACCAAATATCCCTAAGAAGCAATCCAAACTTGAATTTGAATGGTTGTGAAAGAATTTTGGCATCAAAGTATGGGGTTCTAAATCAAAGTGGAAACGATTATAAGGATTCTCAACAACAATAATGGAAATACCAATAATATAAATTTAACCAAATGATATATTCCTACCTCCAAGAAATCAACCATTATACCATTCATCTCGAAGTGATGAATAAAGAAGCGAAGTTGGTCACCAACTTCATTAATAAGTTGATCAGTCCAACTCAAAATGGGCTTAATATGTTCAATATCCACATCTATAATATGATTGGGGTGAGGAAAATGTAGAAAAGGCTAAGAATATTAGGAGAAATATAAATATCATTGTTGTCACTAAAGAATAAAGTCGTAAAATATGGTGCATCGAAGAAGCCATTTTGCGGGACCATGCATTAAATTTTCATCAAATGTAGGTGGCTTGTCTTTCTTGAACTCATATGGAAAATATAATATTCCATTCCTTATGTAAATATGATAGTGATGGTGGCCATGATACCTGTTTGAACCATAAATAGAGTAGAACCCATGTCCATGACCTCTCTTATCTGGTGTATCCAAGAACCTGCCATCCCCAATGGTATCATCCCTATCTAACCGATGTCCACCCTGATACCTACTTCCATATGCCCCATTAGTCTTCTCCTCCTGTCTATAATTGACACATGGCTATCCATGTCTCTATGAGTTTGAAAAGCTCTTAAGGATAACTTCATTGACCTCTGCTTTCTTCTCTTGTTCCTTGGAAAGTCTCTCTTGTGATCCTGCCATTCTTTGCTTTACAAATTTTGATTTTTCTTTAAAACTTCTCAGTGTGTCTACTATGTGAGGGGAGTACTCGTCACCATGTGGATCATCTAATATGTAGGGAGAGAATCATGAACTATAATCCACATTTTTTCCAGACATATTTGATCCTCTTCCTATAAACATACTATGTGAAATAACCAAACATAAACATAATCAACATACGCCAGTATAGTTCAAGGGAGGATATCTCATCTACAAGATCAACTAGAATTGAACGATACATGTATAATAATAATCATAAAAATATATGAACACTATCTCAATCATTACCAAGTTACCATGCAGGAAAATACCAACTTCATACCACGACCTCATGCACAACAACAATGACCATAACAATCAATGCATCACAAACATAGTTACTAACATGCATAAAAAATTCACAGACAACCAACATGCAATCATGATAAACAAATATCAACAAAAAATTCTACATTTCCACACAACTGTAGCACTAACCACAACCATGCATACATTAGCACATATACAACCTACATACTGGCATGAAAAACACATTTCGTCCATCTAGTCCAAGTGTTGAACCATGCTCTGATACCACTTTGTAACACCATCCTCCCACATTTACCCAAGTTAACTGGCCTACCAGTGTAAACATGTGATGAAGAGTTACTATGATATAATTAAACCTACTATATCACCTTAAGGAAGTGGACTCAACAAACCAAAACCTTGTTGACTTCCCAGAGGTGCCACAGGACACCCAAGAGCTAAACCACCCTTCTAGGTTCCCAAACCTTGATTTAACATGATTTTTCACTTATCTACACTCTTAGACACTGGAATAACACTTCCTAAATATTAATGCAACCCTCTATATGCATGCATAATCGTGCAAGGGAGTGACTGCAATATTTTTCACCTAGTTTTATGCCTACGACTGTGAGATATGAGGCATGTTTTCAAGGCCAGTCCTCAGACCACTACCTAGAACTTAATGAAATTTTCAAAAATGATAATTGACATAGGGAAAAATCCTTGGGTATAAATTTAGACAATAACTTGACTTGAACAAGTGTAACCATGACAGTAATTCCATCGAACACATCATGAACACGTAATCTACAATTCATAATTACATATATGATCATAGGGATATCATACTTATCTGAGAATCTTCAAGAAGGTAGGATTACCTCTCATAACAACTGCATTATCATATATTAGGCCATACAGTCTTTAACCATTCATTTACTAATCAAAACATGATGAGATCCATAACTAAATTCTGTCATAAAACCATGCTTATAACCAACATATAACTAGAATAATAACAATGATAGAAAAACCATTAAATCCAAATAATAACAAGTCACATATACTCATGAAATACATGAGGAAAAGAGCTCTTATTAACATATAAAATCCAACCAAGTCAAGGACTTCCACGTACCATCTGACCATAGATTGGGTTGAACCAAATATTTCTTTTAGTCAATCACTCTTGTGCCATATTCCAAGAATGAATGTGGGACTCACAAAAAACAAAAATCATGGCTTCCTCAGGCTTTACTATGTATCCCTCCATTACTAGTCAAGGGATTCCTAGACCCAAACAAGAAACATACACTACCAGGATTTACCGCAATCCTACCAAAACTGGATAAGGGATCACTAGGCCTAAACAAGAATGGATGCCTCTATATTTCTTTACCAATATCTTGAGGAATTTGGTCATATCCACCATCAATATTTACCATGTATCCATCCATTACCGGTCCATGGATTCCTAGGACCTTGGTAATTTTCGTGAGACCACCTCACCCAGTTTCGAAACCATTCGTAAATCCAACTCAACCAAATTAAAGAACCCCATCACACCATGGATATCAATAAATGGCATGGCAAGGCTGAAAACCACTGTCACACTTGGAAAAACCCATGCCAATGAAAACAAGAGAACAAAATACACACATTCATATACCATGCATGCCAAAATTAGCAAATAAATCATACATGCAACTCGATACCTGCAAGTAATCCTACTATAACCACTTGATCCAACTCTTCCTTGCTTGATATTTTCTTTCCTTTGCATTCTTGTGCTTCATTTTCCTTCCTTTCTCTAATGATAGAGTGCGCCAATAATTCTCTAAGTGTGTGAGAGAGAGAATATAGAGAGAGCTCCAACCTAAAACTAAAAAAAGGTTGTGAACTCATCCTCATAAGCCTTTTTATCAATGAGGCCTATGTTTTCTTCAATTTCATCTATTTCACTAGACACACCCAGAACAATGCCAAGGTCGTGGCTACAAATGAATTAACTACTACAACCTAAAAAATGAACAATGACACCTTGTTTTCCCTCTGGGCACTTTTGGAAATGACTACTGATATTGGCTTTAATAGTTGTTCTACGTTAACATGCTTAAAAAATATTCCCTTTCTGGTTCAACATGTAAAATAGGATCAGGAAATTTTACCCCAATCTTCAATCAATATCTAATGTGTAAAATTGAGATCATGTAATAGAGAAGTTCTTAGTTATTTCCTTCTAATATGAATAAGAAACTTACGCTCTTTAAAGGGTGGCTAAAGAACTCAATTTTTTCCAAATGATGGATTTTTTTTTAATTATGTTTATATGCCTATGAATACAGACACCCTATCATGGAGTTCAATTTGAGTCTATTCAATGATATTTTTCTTGGTGTAGTTATTCATTCTTCATATCTAATGCAACCCTCTATAAAATGGTATTGTCTTGTGGATTTAACATTTAAGAGGTGGATTAACTGGAATCAATTTGAAATTTCAAGGGCTCTAGGATATTGCTTTCATACTACAATGGATGGAGAGAAGTATTTCCATGAAGATGCCACCATATTTGATGATTTGTGTGCTCAACACTCTTGCGAGAGTGAGGATGTGGGAAAATTAAGTGAGGTGGATGATGGAAATAATGGTAAAGGAAATAGAAATCAATATGATTTCCAATAACTTACAGTTGTAGAAGATCAAAATGAGTCAATTGAGGCATCACATAGAAAAATTGAAGTTACAAGTTAGCAATGGTGAAGGGAAAGATAGTTTAAATCTATATTTTTAACAAAATTCTGGTGTAGCCACTAAAAGATAGGACCAATCAGAACAAGTTCTAGATTAGAAGAATATAACAGATGCTATGGTATATACATTTAATCATCAATGCTTCAGGAATGATATGTATGTGTATTGTAATTATTTTAATGTCCTTGATTTGGGTGAAATTATAGTGTCAGTTCATTGTGCTCATATTGTAGGGAAATGCTCACTTAACCTGATCAATATCATATAAATAAGTACACATGAAAAAGGTTCAAGTGCATCTTGTTGGAAATATGATTCTTATGTAGTAATATGTTGTCCTTGATGGCAACCTACTTTTTCTGTTTCCTTTTGTTAGAAACCTATTTTTTAAAGATGTAAAAATGATGTTTCTGTGGGTCAGTTCAGATGTGACAGAGAAAGGAATTATAGTAAGTACCACAGAAATGAAAAAGGTAATATTTCAAAATGTATATGTAGGTTTGATGAAAGCAACTCACGTGCATACGTAGGTTGGTATATAGGCGACCTGTGTATACATCCATATTTACTATATACGCAATTTTTATGAAGAGAAGTCGTGTATACACGCAGGTACGAAGAATCCAAGTCGCATATGATGTAGTATTCCCAAATGGGAAAATCAACAATACATGCACAGAAAATGAATTTTCAAGAAATATAAGCATTAAAAGAAAAATGTAGCCCATGGATCCATTAGATCTGATATTATAGCAACTAAATCTGAAAGTAAATTGGAAAAAAATCATTATAGCCTAGTTAAATAGGCCTCCCATGCTCAAAACAACCCAAAACATTGAAACCCCAAGACTACTGCAACACAGAAATTACTGCAGAAAGTGACAACACAGTTTATTGTGGGTTATACTCAGAAATATGAGAGAAAAAATAGATCTTCTTATATATTAATCAATGAGGCCAAAAACCAAAGATCTAGCCTCTTTTACAGAAATCCAAGATGATCCGGTAAGGGTTTCTTCAACATGAAGTACAAGAAGCATCTGCTGCAGATCTATGGATGAATCATGCTATATTGATGAAGCTTTGCATAAAAACGGCTGATCATGAAAAGAAATGGTTGTAGCTTCTCCTACTAGCTTTCCGGGAAAAAGGCTGATCCTCCTTCTGGGAAACTAGCTCATAAAACAGGGGATTAAACCCTTCCACTACAATACCTTAAGAAATAACACAGTTTCTGAAAGGGAATACACTGTTTCTGAAGGTGACTGCTTGGCATAACACAAAATAGTGGAAAATGTAGCACAGGATTCTCCTCTTAGATCCCTTAAACAAGTTCTCCAAGAAGAAATGGGGAATTCCCGCATGAGAAAACCCTTGCAATAAACAGTGCAGAAAAATCAGCTAAATAATCAAAGAATGAAAGAAGGCTAAACAGACCACATACAAAATATAATCTTCAATCATTCCCCATATGGCTTCCATTCCCTCCTTTATATAGCTGATGAGCTTCCTCACCATGGGTCCCACCCAATTATGAGGCTGCTTCCATGCAAAGGCTCCTCCACCAAAATTACATTGTCTCCATTAGTCCCACTCATCTATTTACAACGTTGTTTGATTTAGTCAACCATGACTTAGTCTCCATGCATTGTCTCCATTCACTCCCAAGGTGTCTTTATTCTGACTATCTAGATTGATCTTCATTCACATTTAGTTGTTTTATTTATGATCCACTCCTCACATATTAATGTTGTTGACTTGGTCAAAATTGACCTTGTCCACACATATTAGACCTTTTTTCACATATGAGGATGTTTGATCTAGTTATTAACATGATCCCTTTTCACATTATGAGGGAATTTATGCCTACTTAAGCAACTTATGGGCCTCCTTTCCCATTTATTCATCTAACTCGATATTAAGAGAAAAAATAATATTCATGTTAGTTGCATGCTAATTTAGGAATATTACAGTGTTCCCCCCCCAAATTTTTCTTGTCCTCAAGAAACTACAAGGGTGCTACGAAATCTCCCCTCCTCCTCTTGGGGCCTCCACATCCAATAGTCTCCACCATTTCTTTAGATATTCTGCAACAATTCTGTCTCCCAATGGTTCCTCCCAAGTGTGTAAGTTTCCCTTTGGTGGATAAATCAAATGGCTCTCATCATGAAATAATGGAAGGTCTATATGGAAACCTTCTTACTAATCAATGGCCTCCTCAAGATAGAAGTGATGACAATCATGGGGAACTTCATTACCAATGAAAGACTTCCATCTCCATGCTATCATCCAAATGAAATGGATCACCTCCCAGCTTGGTAATTCATAGAAAAGCTCCTCCCAAATGCTCATTAGAGGCATGGACCAAACAATCATATGGCTCACCTCATAAATAAACAAGTGATATAATATAGTGTCCATATCATCTCCCATGCTCCCTTTGAAGCATGTAGTGCCAAAGGTGTGGGAAATTTCATTCCCCAAGGACACATCCATCCAATGTGTCTTTCGTCCAACCATGTTTCCAACAAATATAAGAACATTTTCAGCATATGGAATCATAAGTAGAGTCATGCTAGCTTCCATATGTAGTAAAGGAGAAGGACAATGGTCCCTCATGTGCAACTGGCGTAGTTTTTCTCCTAACTGCCATAGAGTATGATATAACAAGTGCTCTTTCCACCACTTGTTTGCTACCCCATTCTTCTTACATGTTTGGAGAAGGTGTATGATGGTTGGTGTTAATGAAGCACACCGTGAATAATACAACATCTCCCTAAAATATTTTAGGGAATGTTTAACATCTCCATTGCTCATGGCCCCAAGTTTCTCATGAAGCCCATAAGAAAAAGTGCCCCCTCTTGGGGCAAAGCCATGTACATGAGTGTTAAGAAAATACAAGCATATAGTAGATACATCATGATGTTTAGAAATATAATTCTTACCATACACTTGGCTCAAATCAGTGAGGTAGCTCATGGATGAGCTCCCTCTCACACCTAATGAATGAGGAGGTGGTGATGATAACTCTTCCCAAGAGCTATGTTCCTCCTCAGCCAACAAATGATCTATGCACTTCCTCATGTGAGAGTGCATCTCCTCTTTGAATTTTTCCCACATGAATCCATGTAAGATAGTACGGTATGCTCTAATGAAACCAGTGAGTTTGGAAAGCAATATCTCATAGGCTGTATTAAGTAGTTCATCCTTAAGCTTGGAGTCTCTAGACAAATAGATCTTATCATGAGAATAAATGACTCCCTCAACTACTTTATACCTCCCATCCATCACTTTCCCATCCAGAACCTTACATGTGAAGAGGTCCTTGGAATATTACATCAATAGTTGGGACTCCCAATATGGATCTAAGCTCCCCAACAATGATAGCGCTGTAGAAATCTGAAATGTAGCCCCTGTCATAACATGGCTCTCCTCTTTGACTTGCTTGATGCGAAAGTCACATGTTGGAGTACTATCAACATTCTTTTGTTGCCTTTATTGTAGATGATCTTGCTCAAGACAAGATTGAAGTAGATGGAAGTCAACCTCTCCTTGAAATTTTTTTTCCTTCCAGAACTTCCTTAATTTGGCCCATGCATGCAAGAGTGTTGATATCCTCTTGTCATGTTCAAAATTCTTCTTTGCGTGTGAAAATATCATTGGCTGCCCCAAAGATATGGAGTGGCCATTTGACATCATATTTATGTCATCATAGACTTTTGAATCTCCTCTTTCCAGTGCAAGTAGCTGAGTGGGAGATAGAAATGTCCATTTCATAAATTTTCTTATCTCTCTTTTGATCCCATCAAAGATTCTTTGCATTGTGCTAGCTTCTCCCAAGGCTCCCTCTGTTAGAGTCGGTCTTTACATCCCTCCGTCAAAGATCATTTCTCTTATTGCATTTCATTGTTTAGGTGTCTCATTCCGCTCATTTATCTGCATTCCATTAGGGGCATGCCATTGACTGACGGAAGGGCTATGTTCTCTCATTTTCCCTCATGCTTGTACCTGCTGGGTTGGTCAAATTTCTCAAAATTCATCAAAGTTCAGTTCATGTCATTTATAGTGATAGATGCTATTTTGGTCAAAAAGAGTCATTTTAGTTTCTAAGTCTAGGCTTTGGTCTTCCGAAATGATAAACAATGCCGGCAAGCCATGAGGAGGTTTTCAATAAGGTTTTAGTTCAAAATTTTCATCATCCAATATGCTCGAGGACGTTTCTTCTTCAAAACTCTGTTTTGAAGAAGAAATTGTGGAATTAGTTGTTTGTAATAAATATGTATTTTAAAGTTTTTTCGCCATGAAGGCTTCAAAAGCAGACTCTGGTCTTCCTTTTCCAAGTTTCGACGCCACCATCCCTGCAAAAATCAACCAATTTCATTATTTCAAGCTCAGAAAGTCAGTGAGGAAACAAAAAGACAGAAGTTGAATTAAAAGCAAAAAGTGCCAAAGCTTAAAACATTACAAAATGGGTTATTGAGAAGAAAAAATTAAAACCATCTCTATATGATATATTTCTCCAAGTTCATTAACCCATTTGCATCAAGAGTTATTGGGAAAATCTCAGAGAGAAGTCGAGTTGGAAGTTGAAAGAGGAAATCTGTGTTTTAGAAGGGCGCACTGTGTGTTAAGTTAAGCGCGACGCATTGGGATAGGCCGCGGCGCACCCACTGAGCGCAGCGCATAGCGCCGAGGTTCAGAGTGTATTTTCTAACTGGCGTGGCACATCCACAGAGCACGGCGCATTGGGCTTGTGCGCGGCGCACAGAGCCCCCAAGGCCAAAATCATCTTCGCTCTATAAAAACTCAATTTGTTTCAGCTCAATTTTCTCCAACATCATGTTAGAGACAAATTCATCATATGAGCAGGGATATGAGCAGGACAGTGACTCATCCACAGGGCTAAATGTACCGAGGAGGTCTCATAAAAGTGGCAGGCACGTCAGGGAATAGCCCACTTCTTTGGCTCAATTGCAAGCCTGCCCGCTTGCAATGACATGCTTTCAGCAACATTCATGTTTTCGCTATTGTGAGATGATATCTCAGATTCAGCACCATCAGGAGTTGGTTCGCTTATTTTTTTTACACTTGCGTGATGGTCATGTAAACCTTGCTGGAGTGAACTTCAGTTTGACACCAGAGACCATTTCTGAGGCAATCGGGATACCAAACATATGTGAGATGTGGAATAAGAGACAGAAGCTAGATAGAGCATATTACGAACCTTACATCAGGCCTAGATATTTGAGGTAGTTGAGTAGAGTATTTCCATTCCGGTTTCTGAAGGAGTCCTATGCGCCATTAATGAAACTCATAATTAGATACTTTAGCTGTGAGGGTAGATTCTCACGTCTTTATGCATACCATATCAGACTTCTGATGCATTTTACGAGAGTGAGACTGATGAATATTCCATATTTCATGTGTCGAAACATAGAGCGGATGACTACCCTGGTGCAGAAGAAGACTCCAGAGCAGCAACATAACAACATTTATCATTATGCGCTCATCAAAATCATTGTAGTACATTGGCTTAGTTACGGGGGCATTTACCCAGGATGAGTTCATTTCCCGTGACTTCTTTGCAGCCCCCCAGCCTCCTCCCGAGATTGTTCATGGCGAGGTAGAGCCTTCACATCAGTTTGAGGTTCCTGAGACTGAGCCTATTAGTGCTCTAGTGTGTGTGACATATCAGAGAGGCCACAGAGCCTTATTTGCAGCAGCACGACGAGTACTATCTCCACCAGGGGTGGAAGGGGTCTCGTTGCCTTCATCAGAAACGCGAGTACTATCTCCACATGGTGTGGAAGGGGTCTTGCCTTTGACATCAGCACAATTATAGGTTCAGGACAGAGGCAAAAGGCCTATGCCGATGAGGGCCCTTCAGCAGGCCAAGACACTGACTTTATACTCATCGATGTTGATTCGAGCTCTCCCGGCTCAAAGCTAAAAGAAATCATCCAGGAGCAGAAAGTTGAGATCGAAACGCTGACCGAGAAATTGCAGAGAGCTCAGTGGGTTATAAATTACTTGGAGTAGTGGAATAAACAAATGGAGGATCAGCAGACACTCATAGAGTTGCGGCAAATCCGTGAAGACCGGGAATTGGCCCGAAAGAGACCAGGTGACATGACACCTTTCGAGCGAGAGACTTGCCTTACGAGCATTGAAATTCATCTGGATAAGTTTTTGGCGAAGGCCAATAGGGACAAAGACATGCTCAGACACATGAAGAATCACTATTGGGCCCGTACACACGTTTGCAGAGCAAAAATGAAGATCCTGAAGGCGAGGTTGAGAAAAGCACTGAAACGTTGGAAAAGGCTAGATCCACTCGAAATATTGGCCTAAGCTTCCTTGGATGATCATGAGACATGATGGGAGACCTTCACTCCGAATTTCAGCAAATTTGGAGAAAATTTTGTCATTTTGAAAATTTTGGTTGCAAAACAGGTTTTTCTGCCCGACGCGTCGCGCCACCCGACGCGCGCTTATGATTGGGACATCTTCTGGAGGAAAAATTGATATTTTTAGGTTTTTTATGGTAAATTATGCATGCTCAATAATGGCTGAGAAATTTCATGAAGTTCTGGGTGGTCTTAAAGGTCAAAAACACTCCAAAAATGGCTTTTCTGCCACTTTTTGCACCAGCAGGAACCAGTCTTGGGAGATTGCAGTTTTGGAGGGGCCAATGACATCCAAATTGACAAATTCTACTTGGGTTGGATAGCATACATCCAGGGCTTTCCAAAAAGCTATCATGAGCTCAATTTGGACTTTGGGAAGTACCTTAAAAATAGGCTCAAAGTGGAGCGACGCATAGAGAATTTGGGTGCAGCGCATAGAGGAATTTTGCCCAAATTTCACTTTTCAGCTCAGAAATTCGGCCAGTTTGACTAGTTTTACTTTTTCATGTGATGATTGATCTATCTTGATGTAATTTTGTGGCTATGATGTAAATTTGGCATTTTTTTACTTTTTCTAGAGGATTCATTCACTAAAAAGTGAAAATTAAGTCAATGGATCAGTTTCCTAGCATATATAGGCAAGTTGTTTGGCTGCCTAGATTTCAGTTCCATGTTTAGAATTGGTTGAAACAGCTCCTAGAAGGATGAGCTCAACCCCTAGAGGCATGGGAAGGGGTTAGGATGGTCTATATATTGTATTTTCTGAGACATTTTCAGGGTTGGATACTTGGGAAAAGTTTGGCACCTCATTGTACATCCATTTTTCAGTTTTTGGCAAAGGAAAGACCAGAGTTTTGCAGCACTTGTTGGGATCCTTGTGGCTTCTGAGTTTTGATGATGTTATTCTCATGTTATTGTAAGTTTCATTAATTTTATATGTATGCCATTTCCCTTCTCTTTGCTTCTGAATTAAACAAATGAGTAACTGAGGTAGAATTCATTAGTTTGCTGGTGCTCTGCCTTAGACTTTTGTTTAGTTTTATATGTTTTTTGTCAGTTTAAAGAGGATCCTTGCACTCTCTTGCCCTCTTCAGCTCCTCAACAGTCTTTTCAATCCATTCATTTGATCTCAGACATCAAAGCCGCTGCCTACCTCGCCCCAACTTGAACTCTACAAGAAATTGGCCTCATCCCCAAGCCCAAAAATTGACTTTCCCCTTTTTCCAACAAAACCCAAAAAAACCAAAATCAAACCCTCCTATTTGTTTATCTAGCCTAAGATCAGTTTTTTTTTTAGTCATCTCAAGCCCCTTTGAATATTTTCATTGAGATTGACCCGGAGAGTGCCCTCTCCTGTCCTCGTAGGGCTAGCTACGAGGCTGAGCGTGGTTTGGTGTTGTCCTTCTTCTGCCTTATTTCAGCCTAAGGTATATCCATTTTCAGTTTTTGGCAAAGGAAAGACCAGATTTTTGCAGCACTTGTTGGGATCCTCGTGGCTTCTGAGTTTTGATGATGTTCTTCTCATGTTATTGTAAGTTTCATTAATGTTATATGTATGCCATTTACCTTCTCTTTGCTTCTGAATTAAACAAATGAGTAACTGAGGTAGAATTAATTGATTTGCTAGTGTTCTGCCTTAGACTTTTGTTTAGTTTTATATGTTTTTCGTTAGTTTGAAGAGGATCCTTGCACTCTCTTGCCCTCTTCAGCTCCTCAACAATATTTTCAATCCATTCATTTAATCTCAGACATCAAAGTCGCTGCCTACCTCGCCCCAACTTGAACTCTGCAAGAAATTGGCCTCATCCCCAAGCCCAAAAATTGCCTTTCCCCTTTTTCCAACAAAACCCCAAAAAACCAAAATCAAACCCTCCTATTTGTTTATCTAGCCTAATATTAGTTGTTGTTTTAGTCATCTCAAGCCCCTTTGAATATTTTCATTGAGATTGACCCGGAGATAGCCCTCTCCTGTCCTCGTAGGGCTAGCTACGAGGCTGAGCGTGGTTTGGTGATGCCCTTCTTCTGCCTTATTTTAGCCTAAGGTAGATTTGGGAACTAACATAGTGGCGACCATACTGGGGAGAAAATGGTTTTCTTGTTGGTGTTATTTGTTTCATAAGTTACAGATGGAGTCTGAAGTTACGCCAGGTAGCTTTCGAAACACTTTTGCCTTGCATTGGTGGAAGTAGATAAACACTGCTTCAGTCAATCTCTAGTTTAGCTTGTGAACATGACATTTGACTTGTGAATTACCCCAGTATATTATATCGTTCTGGACTTTTGGGTGATTGAGTCTAGAATTTGATAGGCTGAAATAGATCGGTTTTGTCCTTTGATTTTTGAATAGATCAACACACTGGCTTCCAGAAGACATACAAGAGCTAATCTCGATCTGGATCTACCACCAATGTATGAGAATCCTAATTTGATTTCAAGAATCCTTCGTCGAGAAAGTCCCGTGATCCCTTTGCTTAAATCTCATTCATACCCTATTGTATTTAAATTCATTGAAGATATTGAGTTTGATGATCAGTTCGAGTTGTCGTTGTTTGAAACTAAATATGAAAGTGCTACTGGTTCTACCGTCATAAATCCTGAGTTTATCAAGTATCTTGAGGTTGAACAAGCTAATAGATCCATTTATAATTACATTTTGAATCTTCAGAACTCTATTGTGGCAACGAATATCCCTGAATTCATAGAGTCCGCATCTGAAACTTTTGGTCCATCAGTAGTTACATCAGATTCACAAGTTCGCGCTGAACCTTCTTTCATTCCTACCATTCCTGTACAACCATTGATATCTGATCAGCAATCTGCAGTAATTTCTCCTCCATCTCCACCACATACACCTCGTACACCTACTATTCCCACTCCGCCCGTTTCTCCAAGACAGATTATAAATCCACCAAGAGCAACGGCTGCTAGATTCGCACCTCTCGTCTTGCCCCAGAATTTGGATCCTATGCCCGTTGATTATCAAAGTAAAATTCCTTTTTTTGATGGAACGCCTCAAAGTGTACCCACTCAGCAGCATATTGATAGAATGAAAGACTTTTTTGACCTCCATGAAATTGATGAAGAGAATGTCTCCATGAGATTGTTTGTGCAAACTTTTGGAGGTGAGGTACACAAGTGGTTCAGAGCTTTGAAACCCTGAAGTATTAATACATTAGAAGAGCTTCAGAGATAGTTTCTAGATCGGTGGGAAATGAAGAAATATCCACTTCAAATCACTTCTGAATATACCAAGATCAAGCGCAACCATGGTGAGTCCATCCAAGATTATATTATCAGATTTAATGCGGTTTATAATGCCATTCCTGATGATTTGAGGCCTTCTAAGAAATCAGCTTTGTTAAAATTCCTGGATGGTTTTGATCCAGAGATGGCCTATTCATTACGAGACAGAGATCCTCCCACTTTAGAGGACATGCAGAAGATTGCCGTGAGTGTTGAGGCGAATTTGAATGAAAAGAGAGCTAGATTGAAAGAAGAGAAGAAAGTTGTGATAAAAGAAGAAGCTTCTACATCTACAAATCAGATACTTCGCAAGGTGGAAAAAATGTTTGAGATGTTCACTCTTGATAAGCCCGAACCGCAGATTCGAAATCCCAACTTCCGTGGTCAGCAGCAGCCACAATTCAGGATTAAGCAACGAGAACAGTGAGCACAAGAACCAGCAGTCCAGCAACAAGTAAAGACACCTCTTCAGTAGAATTTTGTTGGTCAGGATTCAGATGATGAAGACGATGTAGTAGGGGAGGAAAATCATTTCTTTACTCCTGATGATCTTCCCATTTATATCACCGAAGATGAGGACTATGCAGAAAGTTCAGCAGTACAAAGAGATGAGGATTTTATCTTGGCTAATGATGCAGCTCTTGAGGAAGAGTCGGACGAGTATCAAAGAGGTTATATGAATGCCTTGTCAGCCCAGCAGAAGCAATATTCTCTCAGAAACAGAGATGTGCCTGTCAATCCAATCCAGAAGAGAAAGGAAGTTTCAGCACCCAAAAACGATTCACCTGTTGCACAAAAGAAAGCAAAAGAGATAGTTGATCCCGTTGCCACCAAGTCATCATCAGCAGAAAAATAAAATCAGCCAATTACAATGAGGGAGAAGGTTGAAAAGAAAGATGTTCCAGCCAAAGAGATCGAGAAGACTTCAGCCTTTAGTTTGGAGAATGAGATTTCTAGATTAAAGGTATCCATTCCCTTGACCGAATTAATGAGGAACAATATTTATAAGGGTCAAGTTTCAAAAATTTTGAATTTTGATCCCATGTCTGATATGGTGAATATTGAAGATGATCAGCCGGAACTGATATTCGGACTAGCTTTAGATGGTGAGTCTCTGGACAGCGAAGTGCCTCCTTTTTATATCAGTCTTCGAATGCATGAGTTTGTATTTCATAATGCTAGGTTCGATTCCGGTGCTTCCCATAATCTTATGCCGAAAGCAATCATGGAGAAGTTGGGTTTAGACATCACTAGGAAGTACCATGATCTTTATTCATTTGATTCTAGCAGAGTGAGATGTATTGGGCTCATTAAAGACTTGGTTGTAAGTTTGGATCAGATTCCTACAAAGAATGTTTTGATGGACATTGTTGTAGCAGACATTCCTCCGAGATTTGGTATGCTGCTTTCCAGATCTTGGGGAGAAAAATTGAAAGGGAAATTACAGTTAGATTTCTCCTATGCGACGATTCCCGTGTTTGGCCAAATGAGAAAAATTGTACCGGGAACAAAAAATGAAGTATATGATTACGACCAAGGAGAAACCAGTCAATCATCCGATTAATTATGTACATACAGATTTAGAGTCTTTTGTTTTGTTTGCCGATAGTTTCAATGATGTAGATAGTCAGTTAGTTAAAGAAGAAGATATTCCAGAGATTACAGAGAATTTCAGAGAATTTTTGCAGAAAGCAAGGCAAAAACCGGAAAGCGCAGTTGATAAATTAGCTAAAGATAGTGGACAGCAAGCAGAAAAAACAGAGCTAGCACAATTTCAGCACTTAGAGGATGATGAAGAGGGTCTATAGACCATGGATTTCGATGGTGCTGTGGGAAATGATGGTGCTGGGATTGGTATTTGGGTACGCAGTCCTTTTTCCGCTCCAAACAAGGTACCGAGCAATGTACGGGTATGTTCTTACAAATTAGCATTTTATTGTTCGAACAATGAGGCTGAGTATGAAGCTTTGATTGCTGGCCTAAAGATTCTTAGAAAGCTGAATGCTAAGATAATTGCAGTCTATGGCGACTCCGAATTGGTGATTAAGCAGGTAAAGGGTGAATATCAAATGAAACATCCCCGGATGCGGGCATACCAAAACGCTGCCCTTGATATATTGAAACAGTTTTCAGATTATACCTTGACTTGTATTCCTCGCATTCAAAATGGAATTGCAGATGCACTTGATAAGGCAGCAATTAACTTAAAGATCCCAATGAATTCAAGTAATAAATTCGAGATCCATGTGAAGCACCGTCCTACCGTCCTGGATAATCAAAGATGTTGGCAAGTTTTCCAAGATGATGATGAGATTAATGATTTTCTGCAAAGTAAAGGTAAGTTCAAAGATACCTCAATCGATGTAGAATATGATAATGGTGATTATTTTCAAGTAAATAAAATGGAAGTGTTGCAGCTGAAAGATAACATTATTGCTAAAGGTTTGATACCTTTAGAAGAAATTTTTGATTAGGATGATGTGACCAAGAAGCCAACCTTACGGCCGACTGAAAAAGGAGTGGAAGATGTAAATATTGGGACAGCTGAAGACCCCAAGATGGTGAAGTTATCCAAATCATTGCCACCGGAGGTAAGAGCTGAATATGTGAGTTTGTTGTCTTCATTTTATGATGCTTTCACTTGGGATTACTCATATTTAAAGACGTATGACACCAATATAATTCAGCACACTATCCCAATTAAGCCTAATCAGAAGCCTTTCAGAAAAAAGCTAAGAAGAATCAATCTGAAGTTGCTGCCATCGATTGATAAGGAGGTAAACAGGTTGTACAAAGCAGGAATCATTGTTCCCATCAGATTTTCTGATTGGATTTCCAATTTAGTTCCAGTGCGGAAAAAGACAGGTGAGATTCGATTTTGTATTGACTTTCGAAATTTGAACAAGGTGTCATTGAAGGACAATTATCCATTACCTAAGATGGATCATATATTGCAGCGAATAGTGGGTGCATCTCGCATGTCACTACTCGACGGTTATTCTGGATATAACCAAATTTTGGTTCATGAGGACGACCGTGACAAAACAGCATTCACCACTCTGTGGGGAACATTCCACTATGCCAAGATGCCATTCGGTTTGAAGAATGCTGGTGCTACTTTCCAGCGGGCGATGGATATGGCTTTTATGAATGAAAAAGATGTTTTCCTTGTTATTTACCTTGATGATTTGACGGTTTTTTCCAATTCAGATGAAGAGCATATGTATCACTTGAAAGTTGTTTTTCAAAAGTGTAGAAAATATGGTGTCTCGCTTAATCCTAAAAAGAGCTTATTTTCCATGGATGAAGGAAAATTACTTGGTCACATTATTTCCAAAGATGGCATTCATATTGATCCAGCACGTGTTGAAGAAATTCAGCAAATTGACCCTCCCAGGAACAAGAAGGAGATTCAGTCTTTTAATGGTAAGATGAACTTTCTACGTCGTTTTGTCCCTAACCTGGCTGAAAATTTAAGAGAAATAACAAATATGCTGAAAAAGGACAGCCAAGTGAAGTAGACTAAAGAGACGGTAAAATCCTTTAATTTGGTGAAGTTGGCACTATCTTCAGCTCCGGTGTTAATCAGCCCGGATTACACCCAAGATTTTATTTTGTTTTCCTTTGCTTCGGAGCATACCATGGCAGCTATTTTAATGCAGAAAAGAGATGGACATGAGAAGCCCATAGCATTTTTTAGTCGAACTATTAGAGACGCAGCCTTGAAATTCAACATCATTGAGAAGCAAGCTTTGGCACTGGTAAAAGAATTGAAGGATTTCCGGGTATACATTTTGCATTCCCATATTTTAGCTTATGTTCCTAACGCTTCCGTGAAAGATGTTTTAGTACAGACTGATCCGGAAGGAAGACTTGGTAAGTGGATTACAGCTTTGCTGGAATATGACGTGGAAATAAAGCCCACGAAACTTATCAAGGGACAGGGGCTGGCGAAGCTTATGGCTGAATCGAATTTGCATGTGCTAGACATAAATCTGATTGCTGCTATGTCTGATGAGGATGAGGAGAATTCACCACTTCAGGTATCGGAAATTTTTGTTGCTTCCCCCTGGTATTCAGAAATCGTCTATGTTCTTCAAAATTTGTCATCACTGCCTGGCATGACTAGAAACAAAGGTATAACTTTGAAACTGAAGGCTGCAAAATTTTGCATTTTGAATTCTGCACTTTATTGGAAAGATCCGAGTGGTATTTTATTGAATTGTTTGGTGGAGGAAGAAGCGAAGAAGGTAATGGAGGATTTCCATAGAGGAGACTGCGGGGGTCATCATTTTTGGAAAACAACAGCCAATAAGATTTTGAGAGCAGGGTACTATTGGCTGACATTGTTTGCTGATGTATATAAAACAGTCAAAGTCTGCCATGAGTGCCAGATTTTCGAAGGAAGACAAAAATTACAACCATTACCACTCAAACCTATTGAGGTAAGTGCCCCTTTTCAGCAGTGGGGTTTGGATTTCATTGGGGAAATCCATCCACCTTCATCAGGATAGCATAGATGGATTCTAATAGCCACCGACTACTTTACGAAATGGATCGAAGCAGTTCCCACAAGGCAAGCCACCGATTCGGTAATTATTTCTTTCCTTGAAAATAACATTTTGTCTCGTTTTGGTTGCCCGAGTAAATTGATCACTGATAATGCCGCAGCTTTTAAATCAATAAAGATGATTGAGTTTTGTGCTAAGTATAAAATTATTTTGGGGCATTCAACCGCCTATCATCCGCAAGGCAACGGTTTGGCGAAATCTTCCAATAAATCTCTAATCAATATCATTAAAAAGTTGCTGGACATAAATAAGAAGAGTTGGCATAAGAAGCTGGTAAATGCACTATGGGCTGATCGGGTGAGTCAAAAGAAGTCCATTGGTATGTCCCCCTTTGAGTTAGTTTATGGAGTGGATACCGTTTTTCCTACCTCACTTGCTGTTCCGGTGGTCAAGCTTCTTTAGGAGGCTAGTAGTGAAGAAAGCCATATGCAGAGAAGGATAAATCAGATGATTCATTTTCAGCAAACGAGAGAAGAGGTCTTCCATAACACATTCAAATTGTAGGAGAGAATCAAGAAGATCTATGATAGGAAAGCGAAAGCGGATAAATTCCAGTTGGAGGAAGTGGTACTGAAGTGGGATGCTAGGAATGAGGACAAAGGTAAACACGGTAAGTTTGAAAATCTCTGGAAAGGTCCATTCAAGATTGCAGCATATCGAGGTCAGAACGCCTTTCTTTTGAAGGAGATGAACGGTGAAGACTGTGCAGGAGGGCCGGTCAATGGTCGGCTGCTCAAGCGGTACCATTTCTAAGATGTTTTCTGCTGATCATCTTGTCATTGTACATATCGTGCATTTTAATTTCATTGTAATGTAGTCTTTTCTTCAGTCTGGGGCCCGAAGTGAAGGCTATAATTCTGAAGAAGGATTTTAGTTTGGTTGGAGTCTGTTTAGTTGGTCTGGTTCAGTCATTTCTATTTTAAAAAATTTGAGTCAGTTTCAGTCAAAGTTTCAGTCAAATAAATTCAGTCAACAGTCTTGAGTTGTTTTGTCAAAATAATTGATTCCATGGCCCAATGGACGAAAGCACTGGTCTTCTCTCCCAAATATCTGCCATTATGGGCACCTCCAAGGAGCTACCATCCCCATTGGAGCCAATGTTAGAGTCGGTCTTTACATCCCTCCATCAGAGATCATTTCTCTTATTGCATTTCATTGTTTAGATGTCTCATTCCGCTCATTTATCTGCATTCTGTTAGGGGCATGCCATTGAATGACGGAAGGGCTGTGTTCTCTCATTTTCCCTCATGCTTGTACATGCTGGGTTGGTCAAATTTCTCAAAATTCATCAAAGTTCAGTTCATGTCATTTATAGTCATAGATGTTATTTTGGTCAAAAAGAGTCATTTTAGTTTCTAAGTCTAGGGTTTGGTCTTCCGAAATGATAAACAATGCCCGTAGGCCATGAGGAGGTTTTCAATAAGGTTTTAATTCAATATTTTCATCATCCAATATGCTCGAGGACGTTTCTTCTTCAAAACTCTGTTTTGAAGAAGAAATTGTCGAATTAGTTGTTTGTAATAAATATGTATTTTAAAGTTTTTTCGCCATGAAGGCTTCAAAAGCAGACTCTGGTCTTCCTTTTCCAAGTTTCAACGCCACCATCCCTGCAAAAATCAACCAATTTCATCATTTCAAGCTCAGAAAGTCAATGAGGAAACAAAAAGACAGAAGTTGAATTAAATGCAAAAAGTGCCAAAGCTTCAAACATTACAAAATGGGTTATTGAGAAGAAAAAATTAAAACCATCTCTATATGAGATATTTCTCCAAGTTCATTAACCCATTTGCATCAAGAGTTATTGGGAAAATCTCAGAGAGAAGTTGAGTTGGAAGTTGAAAGAGGAAATCTGTGTTTTAGAAGGGTGCACTATGTGTTAAGTTAAGCACGGCGCATTGGGATAGGCCACGGCGCACCCACTGAGCGCGGTGCATAGAGCTGAGGTTCACAATGTATTTTCTAATGGGCACGGTGCATCGATAGAGCACGACGCATTGGGCTTGTGCACGGCGCATAGAGCCCCCAAGGCCAAAATCATCTTCGCTCTATAAAAACTCGATTTGTTTCAGCTCAATTTTCTCCAACATCATGTCAGAGACAAATTCATCATATGAGCAGGGATATGAGCAGGACAGTGAATCATCCACAGGGCTAAATGTACCGAGGAGGTCTCATAAAAGTGGCAGGCACGTCAGGGAAGAGCCCACTTCTTTGGCTCAATTGCAAGCCTGCCCGCTTGCAATGACATGATTTTAGCAACATTCATGTTTTCTCTATTGTGAGATGATATCTCAGATTCAGCACCATCAAGAGTTGGTTCACTTATTTTTTTTACACTTGCGTTATGGTCATGTAAACCTTGCTGGAGTGAACTTCTCTTTGACACCAGAGACCATTTCTGAGGCAACCGGGATACCAAACATAGGTGAGGAGCGGAATAAGAGACAACAGCTGGATAGAGCATATTACGAACCTTACATCAGGCCTGGATATTTGAGGCAGTTGAGCAGAGTATTTCCATTCCGGTTTCTGAAGGAGTCCTATGTGCCATTAATGAAACTCATCATTAGATACTTTAGCTGTGAGGGTAGATTCTCACGTCTTTATGCATACCATATCAGACTTCTGATGCATTTTACGAGAGTGAGACTGATGAATATTCCATATTTCATGTGTCGAAACATAGAGCGGATGACTACCCTGGTGTAGAAGAAGACTCCAGAGCAGCTACATAACAACATTTATCATTATGCGCTCATCAAAATCATTGTAGTACATCAGCTTGGATTGCAGGGCATTGCATGGGATGAGTTCATTTCCCGTGACTTATTTACAGCGCCTCAGCCTCCTCCCGAGATTTTTCATGATGAGGCAGAGCCTTCACATCAGTTTGAGGTTCCTGAGACTGAGCCTATCAGTGCTCCAGTGTGTGTGACATATCAGAGAGGCCACAGAGCCTTATTTGCAGCAGCACGACGAGTACTATCTCCACCAGGGGTGGAAGGGGTCTCGTTGCCCTCATCAGCAGTGCGAGTACTATCTCCACATGGCGTGGAAGGGGTCTCGTCTTCGAAATCAGCATAGGTACAGGTTCAGGACAAAGGCAAGAGGCCTATGCACAATGAGGGCCCTTCAGGAGGCCAAGACACTGACTTTATACCCATCGATGTTGATTCGAGCTCTCCCAGCTCAAAGTTGAAAGAAATCATCCAGGAGCAGAAAGATGAGATCGATACACTGACCGAGAAATTGCAGAGAGCTCAGTGGGTTATAAATTACTTGGAGCAGCGGAATAAACAACTGGAGGATCAGCAGACACTCATAGAGTTGCGGCGAATCCGTGAAGACCGGGAATTGGCCTGAAAGAGACCAAGTGACATGACACCTTTCGAGCGAGAGACTTGCCTTATGAGCGTCAACATTCATCTGGAGAAGTTGCTGGTGAAGGAAAATAGGGACAAAGACATGCTCAGACACATGAAGAATCACTATTGGGCCCGCACACACGTTTCCAGAGCAAAAATGAAGATCCTGAAGGCGAGGTTGAGAAAAGCACTGAAACATCGGAAAAGGCCGGATCCACTCCGAATCTTGGCCGAAGCTTCCTTGGCTTAGCATGAGACATGATGGGAGACCTTCACTCTGAATTTCAGAAAATTTGGAGAAAATTTTTTCATTTTGAAAATTTTGGTTGCAAAACAGGTTTTTCCGCCCGACGCGTCGCGCCACCCGACGCGCGCTTATTATTGGGACATATTCTGGAGGAAAATTTGATATTTTTGGGTTTTTTATGGTAAATTATGCATGCTCAGGAATGGCTGAGAAATTTCATGAAGTTCTGGGTGGTCTTAAAGGTCAAAAACACTCCAAAAATGGCCTTTCTGCCACTTTTTGCACCAGCAGGAACCAGTATTGGGAGATTGCAGTTTTGGAGGGGAAAATGACATCCAAATTGAAAAATTCGACTTGGGCTGGATAGAAGACATTCTGGGCTTTCCAACGAGCTATCATGAGCTCAATTTGAACTTCGGGAAGTGCCTCAAAAACAGTCTCAAAGTGGCGTGACACATAGAGAATTTGGGCGCGGCGCATAGAGGAATTTTGCCCAAATTTCACTTTTCAGCTCAGAAATTCGGCCAGTTTGATTAGTTTTACTTTTTCATGTGATGATTGATATATCTTGATGTAATTTTGTGGCTATGATGTAAATTTTTCATGTTTTTACTTGTTCTAGAGGATTCATTCACTAAAAAGTGAAAATTAAGTGAATGGATCAGTTTCCTAGCATATAGAGGTAGGTTGTTTGGCTGCCTAGATTTCAGTTCCATGTTTAGAATTGGTTGAAATAGCTCCTAGAAGGATGAGCTCGACCCACAGAGGCATGTGAAGGGGTTAGGATGGTCTATATATTGTATCTTTTGAGGCATTTTCAGGGTTGGACTCTTGGGAAAAGTTTGGCACTCCATTGTATATCCATTTTCAGTTTTTGGCAAAGGAAAGACCAGAGTTTTGCAGCACTTGTTGGGAACCTTGTGGCTTTTGAGTTTTGATGATGTTCTTCTCATGTTATTGTAAGTTTCATTAATGTTATATGTATTCCATTTCCCTTCTCTTTGCTTCTAAATTAAACAAATGAGTAACTGAGGTAGAATTCATTGATTTGCTGGTGCTCTGCCTTAGAATTTTGTTTAGTTTTATATGTTTTTCGTCAGTTTGAAGAGGATCCTTGCACTCTCTTTCCCTCTTCAGCTCCTCAGTAGTATTTTCAATCCATTCATTTTATCTTAGACATCAAAGCCGCTGTCTACCTCGCCCCAATTTGAACTCTGCAATAAATTGGCCTCATCCCCAAGCCCAAAAATTTGCTTTCCCCTTTTTCCAACAAAACCCCAAAAAACCAAAATCAAACCCTCCTATTTGTTTATCTAGCCTAAGATCAGTTGTTGTTTTAGTCATCTCAATCCCATTTGAATATTTTCATTGAGATTGACCCAGAGAGAGCCCTCTCCTGTCCTCGTAGGGCTAGCTACGAGGCTGAGCGTGGTTTGGTGTTGTCCTTCTTCTGCCTTATTTCAGCCTAAGGTAGATTTTGGAACTAACACCCTCCTTAGCCAAATATGTAAATTTTGTCCATAGTTGAGAAAACACTTTATTCTTCTTCCAATCAGGGGGTCTCCCTAGTGGAATGCTTCCATGCAAGGATACATCAAGGCATAAAACAAGATGTATATGTGTATGGAATGATTTTTCCTTGCCTTCATTTTCCAAATCCTCCTACTTCCTTTGTGCACCAAACTTCTGAAATAGAGAAGGGTGTGTTCTTCTCATTATATGATGCTTATCCTCCCCTTTATCTCCTTCTTTCTTCAAGATCTCACCATTTTCCAATGATGGCACATGTTGCACATGGATTGTGCCATGATCTCCACCTGTGATATTCTTTGGAACTCCTTGCAAGAGTGCAAGAGTTTCTATCCTTGGAGCAAGTGTTCATATTCCTCTTTATGAGGTACTAGATGTTCTCTTGATCTGACACTGTTGTTACCTCTAGCCATCTCTTCCTCCTCATCAATAGTTGATAATGTCTCATCAATAATGAGAGACCTTAGATCTTGGTCTTCTCTTGGAAGAGGAATCTCCATGTCTTTCTTCTGAGAAGAAAACTCATCATGCAATGGGGATATTTCCCTTGGCAAGGTATACAATTTTTCCTCCCCTTCAATGGTTTTCTGGAATGGAGTTTGATTTATAGATCCTTCCAACTCATGCAAAGGTATTTTTTGTTTTGGTTTGATTTTCTCCATCAAAGATGTTTCATGAAATTTCTCATCAAGTCTTTCCAATATTTTTCTAATAAACTTTTCATAAGTAGGTCTATTTGCATTATTTAAGTAAAAAGACTCAAAAAACCACCAAGCATAAGCCTTACCTTCAAAATACAATGCTGCTACTTTGATGGCTTCATCTTCAAAAACTTGATGTTGCTACACATAGGTGTTTAGCTCCTTCATCCAAACCCTAGCTGGACATTTAGGTGATCCATCAAAAGTAGATAGAAAGAATCTACCCACACCATGCTGCTTACTCCTTGTGACTCTTTCCTCCTTGATCTTACAAAACCCTTGGAAGTTCAAGTGATATTTGAACCTCTTAGATTGAGATTCATACTCTTGCAGATAATCCCCAAGAGTCTCCTTATTTGGCACATCTCATTTCTCCATCTCATTTTTCATGAACATATGGCTGGTAGAGTGTTTTAAATCTGATGGTGTGGCTGAATACTCACACCCATAATATGAGGAATTAGATCTTTCCTCATGTCAAAATCTTGTTGAGGGATCTCCATGTTTTTCCCTCCTCATTTCTTTGATGTTTTTACTAATGCTATGCAAAGTGTGTAGAAGATGTTTTGAGAACTTCTTCCCTCCAGAAAATAAGGGTTTACCTTGATCCCTTTTTTAGATACTCTCCTTCTCATGAGAAGACTCCACAATGGTTTTAGTACACAGGCTGAGCCAAGATTAGAGCTTTGATACCACTTTAGTATTCCCAAATAGGAAAATCAGCAATACATGCACAGAAAATGCATCTTTCAGAAATATAATAATTAATAGAAAAATCAAGCCCATAAATCCATTAGATTTGATATTATAGAAACCAAATCTGAAAGGAAATCAGAAACAAATCATTATAGCCTAGTTAAACAAGCCTCCCATGCTCAAAACAACCCAAAACACTGAAACCCCATGACTACTGGAACACAGAAACTACTGCAAAAAGTGACAACATGGTTTATTGTGGGTTATACTCAGAAATATGAGAGAAAAAATATATCTTCTTATATATTAATCAATTAGGCCCAAAACAAGAGATATAGCCTCTTTTACATAAATCCAAGATGACCAGGCAAAGGTTTCTTGATAAACATGAAATACAAGAAGCATCTGTTGTAGATCTATGGTTGTATCATGCTGTATGGCTGAAGATTTACATAAAAATGGTTGATCATGCAAAGAAATGGCTATATCTCCTTCTACTAGCTTTCCGGGAGAAAGGTTGATCATCGTCTTGGGAAACTAGCTCATAAAACAAGGGGTTAAACGCCTCCACTGCAATACCTTAAGAAATAACAAAGTTTCTACAAGGGACTGCACTGTTGGTGAAGGTGATTTCTTGGCCTAACACCATATAGTGGAAAATTTAGCACAGGATGCTCCTCTTAGATCCCATAAACAAGTTCTCCAAGAAGAAATGGGGAATTCCCGCATGAGAAAACCCTTGCACGAAAAAGTGCAGCAAACTTAGCTAAACAGCCAAAGAATGCAAGAAGTATAAACAGACCACATACAAAATATAATCTTTAATCATGCCCCATATGGTTTCCATTCCCTCCATTATATAGTTGATGAGCTTCCTCACCATGGGTCCCACCCAATTATGAGGTTACTTCCATGCAAGGCTCCTCCACCAAAATTACGTTGTCCATTAGTCCCACTCATCCATTTACAATGTTGTTTGATTTAGTCAACCATGACTTAGTCTCCATGCATTGTCTCCATTCACACCCAAGGTGTCTTTATTCTGACTAGCTAGATTGATCTTCATTCACATTGAGTTGTCTTATTAATGCTATTGACTTGGTCAAACTTAACCTTGTCCACACATACTATACATTGTTCACACATGAGGATGTTTGATATAGTTATTAACATGATCCCTTTTCACATTATGAGGGATTTTATGCCTACTTAAGCAACTTATGGGCCTCCTTTCCCATTTATTCAACTAACTGGATATTAAGAGCAAAATTAATATTCCTATTAGCTGCATGTTAATTTAGGAATATTAAATATGCTGCTTGCACTCTAAATTTATGATACCAGGGGACATTACCATGGTTTTAGCCCACAGTATTGAGTGTTGTGTCGTCTATTTGATTCCTTCCAAGCATACCATTGGCACTTGTGTGGTTTTGGCTCATGGTATTGGTAAAGGATAAATCTATAGAAGGAGAAGAAGTTCATAGTGCAAAGGTGTGCATATGGAAGGGTTGTTACTAAATACTTCTCTGTGAAGTATATCTTTATGGGATGGACTCAATTTATTGGTAGGTCTGAAACTATGATGCACCCTTGATACAATGATGGATTAGGATCTCTAGGCCTAAAATGACTATGTGTTTGATCTATTGATGAGATGATTGGATCTGTGTTATGAAACCAGCTACAAAAATAGAAGAAAAGAGAGATCAACGCCTTAGAAATTATCCACTTCAAGGGGGAAACCTCCAATACATTACATAAATGAACAATTCTTGGATGATACAAATGACAAAACCTCCTCTCTATATATAGGAGTCCTTGGGGCCACAATGTAATCCTAGTGGGGCCACAATGTAATCCTAGTCGACCTAACAACAATAATGTAAGGGCACGATAATAACAATATGGGGGTTATAGGGGTACAACAATAACAATAAGGGGGTTACACTAACAACAATAAGGGACTATACTAGTAATATAAGTACCTAACATGCTCCTCTCCTTCAAAAAATTGCTATCCTCAATGCTTGAGTAGCTACGAGTGCTTCTGTATAAAATTCCCGTCCTCCCATGTAGAATATTTTGTGGGTAAGTTCTTCAATTTGATGAGATACTCTGAAATTGATCAATTTTGTAGCTGTCGAGTTCTTGTTTCTGTGACTGATTCAAGTTCCAATATGGTTTTTCCTTCCTCATCAAGTTCGGGCAATATTTTTTGAACTGGAATTTTGTCCCCTATAACCTTTTTAAGCATGAAACATGGAAAACTGGATGCACTCGCGAAGAATTTGGAAGCTCCAATTTGTATGCCATAGTACCAATTTTTTGCAACACCTTGTAAGGACCATAGTCCTTTGGCGATAAATTATTATCCTTCTTAGCTTGCTTGAGGGACATTTGTTTGTATGGTTGTAGTCATAAAAATACCCAGTCTCCCACATCAAAACTTCACTCACTGCAATGTTGATCTACTTGTTGTTTCATTCGATTTTGTGCCAAATTTAGGTTATCCTTTAAGAGTTGGAGAACTTCTTGTTGATTCTCGATGGTGATGGTTGAACCCTATAATTTTCCCTTAAGAAAGATGTAATGGATGGTATATGATATCCATAAAGTTCCATAAATGGGGTCATTTTTGTTGCAGTATGGAAGGAAGCGTTATACCACCATTCAGCGAGAGGTAACCACTTGACCCATTTTTCTTGCTTATCAAATACAAATCAACGAAGATAGCCTTACAAAAATTTATTCACTATCTCTGTTTGACCATCAGATTGAGGATGATAAGATGAGCTATGAGCTAGTTGAGTACCCAAACAAGAAAATAATTTCATCTAAAAAACTCCCGTAAAAAGGGGATCTCTGTCACTTACAATAATCTTCGAGTTTCCATGTAGCTTTTCAATTGTTTCATAAATGCAGTAGCAACTATACTTGCTTTAAATGGATGAGATAATGCACAAAATTGTGCATAATTGGTAAGCCTATCAACTACCACCATGATGACCTGTTTGGAGCAACAAAACCCCAGAATCCAAAGCTCTGATACCAAATGTTATGAAACGAGCTACAAAAATAAAATAAAAGAGAGATCAATGCCTTATAAATCAGCCACTGCGAGGGGGCAACCTCCAATACATTACATAAATGAACAATTCTTGGATGATACAAATGACAAAACCTCCTCTCTATATATAGGAGTCCATGGGGCCACAATGTAATCCTAGCCGACCTAACAATAATAATGTAAGGGCACAATAATAAAAATATGGGGGTTATAGGGGTACAACAATAACAATAAAAGGGTTACACTAACAAAAATAAGGGACTATACTAGTAATATAAGGACCTAACAATCTGTGACTTGGTGCATGTTTGCTGAAGTAAAGTGAAGAAATCCAGGTAAGTCTATAGATCTGAAGCTTTCTATAAAATTAATACTTACAGATATATATGCTAGTTCATCTCGATGAAAGCACACATATACGCAGCTTTGTCTCAGCTAAAGCACGTATGGAAGTCAGGGTTTTCTGAACCTTGCTAGAAAGGTTATATGTTTATTGCTGCTATATTTCTACTATCTGTCAATGAAATATTCATGTAGATCTGGGTTGTTTGAATACTGTATATGATGCTAAGTTGATTATGTACAAATCTGATCAATGATTGACTAAATATGATTAATGATGTTAACTGAATAAGGGTTCTGCAAATCTAAAAATATATCTGACTGGAAGCCTCAGATTTCGTTCTGAGACTAATCATATTCTAGAAATTCAGTATTCTCATATCTATACGCAGGTTGGTGTGAAGGAAAGTGCATATACACGCAGGTTCAGTAAAGTGAAGTAGTATATGCATTTTAAGATAATGAATGATTAGGGTTGAGATTGATTCTACTTGTTGATTTTGAAATCTGGGTTTCTTATTGTGTTTTGGTTACAATGATCTCACTATTCTGATTGAATTTTGGGTAAAGATTATTGGTGTTGATATTTATGCTGAGTTTTGTTGAAGCTGTGGGATCCAGTGTGAAAATTTATGAAATGTGTTCTACAGTGGGTCTGAGGGTTGAAGCCTTTAGTATGCAAGTAGAAGCTTCCTTCCAGTAGAAGTTGGTGTTCTGATCAGGGGGTTATAGCTCCCTACTAGTAGAGGTTGGTAAACGAGATCAGGGGGTTGGAGCTCCCTTCCAGTAGTAGTTGGAGAATGAGAGAAGGTTGCAACCTTCTACAGGTAGATGCCTGCATACTGATATGAGTCTACATTAGTACAATATTGTAAGAAGTTTTCCATATAATAAATATTGAAGATAGAGATGACAGTAGTGGTGGTTTTCTCCCGAATTGGGTTTCCACCGTAAATCTTGGTGTTTATGTGTGATGCTCTTGTGTGATTATTTATTCTATTATTACTACACTTATTTACTGGTTAACAATCTAATGCATAAATGATGGTCTAAATATTGCTTCTGAATGTTTACCTAAACAATAAATATATATGTGCATACATTGGTTGTGCTAATCGAAGTCGCATATAGAATTCAGTAAAGGGAAAAATAAAAATATTGTGATTATGCAAATAGTGATTCAACCCCCTCCCCCCGCCCCCTCGGTATTTTTCCCAACAATTGGGATCAGAGGAGGTCCTTTTGTAGAATCTTAATCGCTAGAATGAAGATCATCTAAAATGAGCAATCAAGATGGGACAACATCTATCAGACCTCTGCTCTTCAACTGAAACAATTTAATCTTCTAGAAGATCAGGACAAGATCCTCTCTTCAGTCCCTTGGAGCAGATGTATGGGCTATAGTTGAAGGCAGTTACCAATATACAACCTCAGTTCTAGCAGATCCAGCAGCAAGGATAAACTATGAAACCAATGCAAAAGTTGTCAATGCTTTATTGGGGAGTTTGAATGAATCATAATTTGTCAAATTTATGAAGTTAAATACAACAAAGGAGATATGGGACAAAATCATTCTGAGATATGAAGGTGATGCCAAGGTAAAAAGTGCTAAACACTAAACTCTCAGAATTTAATATGAAAAAATCAGAATGCATAATGATGAAATCATTGCTAGTTTCTTTTTACATCTATATGAGATTGTAAATCGTATGAGAAATCTTGGTGAAACCATAACTGACACCACTCTTGTAGAAAAAAATTTAAGATCTCTAACTCCTAAATTCGAGTCAAAAGTATCTTCTATTTAAGAGAAGCAGGATCTACAAACTCTTACTGTTTTTCAACTTCATGGGATCCTAACTACGTGTGAAATGAGAAAAGGAGGTCCAACTAAAGTCAAAGAAGTTGTTTTTAGAGCTACTGCAAAAGTCAAGGAAAAGGAAGAAAAATAAGGATTAGGGTATGTTTCAAAAGAAGGTGAGATAAATTTTGTAAAGAAACTACAACTTGGCACTCAGAGGTTCAGAGGTAAGCTTCCTTTCAAATGTTTTGCTTGTGGAAGAAGGGGGAGAATGTTTGGTGTTTGAATAATGTTTATGTATCTATAGGATGTGGTGATCAAAATCCATCATGGTTTCCATCAAGTCCAAAGGGGGATATTGTTGAAAATATGATTCTTATGTCTTAATATGTTGTCCTTGATGGAAAAATACTTTATGTGTTGCCTTTTGATAGCAACCTATTTTTTAAACATGTAAAAAAGATGTTTCTGCAGGTCAGTTCAGATGTGACAGAGAAATGAATTCTAGTAAGTGACAGAGAAATGAAAAAGGTAATATTTCACAATTTATATGCAAGTTTGATGAAGGCAACCCATATACATATGTAGTTTGGTATACAGGCAACCCATGTATACATCCAGATTTAGTATATATGCAATTTTTATGAAGAGAAGTTGCGTATACACGCAAGTACGAAGAAGCCAAGTCGTGTATGCCTTTTGTGCTCTAAAATTATGATACCAAGGGGCATTACCATTATTTTATCCCATAGTATTGAGCATTGTATCGTCTATCTGGTTCCATCCAAGAATACCATTAGCACTTGTCTGGTTTGGCTCATGGTATTGGTAAAGGCTAAATCTATATAAGGAGAAGAATATCATAGTGCAAAGGTGTGCATATGGAAGGATTGTTACTGAATACTTCTCTCTGAAGTATATATTTATGGGATGGACTCTATTTATTGGTAGATTTGAAACTATGATACACCCTTGATACAATGATGGATCGAGATCTCTAGGCCTAAAATGACTATGTATTTGATCTATTCATGAGATGATTGGATAGGTGACTTGGCACATGTTTGTTGAAGTAAAGTGAAGAAATCTGGGTAAGTCTATAGATTTGAAATTTTCTGCAAAATTAATATTTATATATCTATACGCTAGTTCGTCTCAGTGAAAGTGTGTATATATGCGGCTTTGTCTCAGCTAAAGCACGTATGGAAGTCAAGGTTTCCTGAAGCTTGATAGGAGGGTTATTTGTTTATTGCTGCTATATTTATGTTGTTTGTCAATGAATTCTTCATGTAGATCTAGGTTGTTTGAATACTGTATATGCTGCTAAGTTGAATATGTACAAATATTATCAATGAGTGATTAAATATTATTAATGATGCTGACAGAATAAGGGTTCTACAAATATAAAAAGATATATGATTGAAAGCCTCAGATTTGGTTCTGAGACTGATCATATTCTGGAAATTCAGTATTCTCAAATCTATACACAAGTTGGTGTGAAAGAAAGCACGTATACATGTGGGTTCAGTAAAGTGAAGTAACATATGCATTTTAATGTAATGAATGATCAAGGTTTAGATTTATTCTACTTGTTGATTCCAAAATATGGGTTTATTACTGTGTTCTGGTTACAGTGATCTCAAAATTATGATTGAAGTTTGGGTACAGTTTATTGGTGTTGATCTTTATGCTGATTTGTGTTAAAGTTGTGGGATCCATTGTGAAAATTTATGAAACATGGTTTGCAGTGGGTCTGAGGGTTGAAGCCTTCAATATGGAAATAGAAGCTTCCTGCCAGTAGAATTTGGTGTTCTGATCAGGGGGTTGTAGCTCCCTTCCAGTAGAGGCTGGTAAATGAAATCAGGGGGTTGGAGCTCCCTCCTATCAGTAGCTGGAGAATGAGAGAAGGTTGTAGCCTTCTACGGGTAGATTCCTGTGTACTGATATGAGTCTGCATCAGTACAATATTGTAATAAGTTTTCCATATAATAAATATTGTAGACATAGATGACAGTAGCGATGGTTTTCTCCTAAATTGGGTTTCCACCTTAAATGTTGGTGTTCATGTGTGATGCTCTTGTGTGATGATTTATTATGTTATTACTGCACTTATTTACTGGTTAACTATTTGATGCATAACTTATGGTCTAAATATTTCTTCTGAATGTTTACCTAAACGATAAAGATATTAGTGTATACACTAGTTTCCGTTTGGAAAGTCACGT
Organism: Pinus albicaulis; assembly: GCA_034641835.2. Lineage (NCBI taxonomy): Eukaryota > Viridiplantae > Streptophyta > Pinopsida > Pinales > Pinaceae > Pinus > Pinus albicaulis. The sequence continues at coordinate 478,688,668 of CM076569.1, read as the reverse complement.
ACATACGCTATTTGTGCTAATAAAATTCGTGTATATAATTCAGTAAAGGGAAAAAGAAAAATATTATGATTATTGCAAATAATGATTCACACCCCCCCCGTCTCAGAATTTTTCCCAACACATCTTCTAAGGTTAAAAATCTTATGCTTCATCAAAACTCAGTTCATTATTCAAAGGGAGTCTCAAAGGTTACAGAAAAAAAATGGCATGGACATGATTGGAAGGAAGAAGAATAATCATAGTCAAGGTTCCCAGATTGAGGGAAAGGAAGTCACATCTCTTGCTTCAAATTTTTCACTTACTTTATCAGCTAACCCTATGAGTGCTTGGTCAAATCATATTGTTACACAACCCTTTAAACTTGAAAATAATAAGAGAGATTCCACTAGAGTGCAAACATTTGATGGTAATGCAACGAAACACATGAGAAAAACTAGTGCCACATCCTCAACTACCAAAAAGAAACATGTAAGAATGTGAAATATATTAGTTCCCTTGAGCTCCTAATTTTTTTATAAATATTTAAGAGTAATGTGGACCTTTATAGGGAATGGTGGCCTCGATGATCTTCACCATTTGAGCTATGAAAATTCAAAAGTGTGGTCGTAGGTGTTTACTATTTACTATTTTTTTTATGTCAATGGAAAGTTGTTATTTAATACTCCTTACTTTAGCACGTGGCCATGAGATCTACCTCAATACAAGCGGATACAAATTTTTTACACTCTAATAGCATGATGTAATTCATTCATTAATATATTTTTTATTAGTGGTGATATTTATCTAAGAACATAGTTAATATTTCTTAGAGATGAATATTTTCCTTCCACTAGGTTAAAAAAATTTAGTTATTCTTTAAAGTTGATTTCTTCTAAGCACGAGGAAAACTTATTAATCATTTATTGTACATTTGATATCCAAAATGAAAAACCTCTCAAGCAAGGAAAAATGAAGGTGTATGAAGATATTGGTTAAATTACCTCATCATATATTTTAACTAGCATGTGATTAGTTTACAGGAGCATGAAATAATAGACCAATTTAGTGTATCAAGTATTTCATTATGGTGTTATATGTCTCCTTTATCAATAGTGTAATTTTATTATGTACTCATAATTTTCAAAATAAATGCACTTGATATCCTTAATTATTCTAAGGAATTCCATTGCCATAGGTTCTAAAGCAAGACTAGAAAATGTTTATTTTGTTTTCGGTTTCAATTTTAGATGCAATGAACGAGTCGAGAAGAGAAAAGAGATCATGCATTTTTCTAGTATTTTGCTTCCATTTTATGTCCCTTTCAAGTATTGTCACTAAAAAAATTATTTATTTGAACGTTAAGTTGTAGAGTAATATGTTGATGGTTTTTCTTTGCACTTGTTCAATTTTTCTCAAAACTAGAGGAAACGATTCAAGCAAGGGAGATGTAAAAAATTCATTTGCAGGCCCATTCAAAGGTATTATTAGTTAAGAAATAGTACAATCCATAAAAATACATAAACTTGGGTCATTCGTCACCATGTGAAGGAGAAATGACAAGTAACCAGATGTGACACACATGGGGCAAGGTGTATTAACATGTTATACTCATGCATAGGTTGTGAGTAGTGGGCCCACATTGTGGCTCTTCCATTAGAGAGTTTGGAAAACCTTATGTCCATGCATCAACAATCGACTTTGTTCATGGTGAGATGATCTTCCAAAATATTCTATTCCTTCGGTGTACCTTTGCACCTGTAGGGGAAGGTGTGGCATCTCACATTCATTGCATCCATATTTGAGCACCTATATGGCCTAAGTTCCATGCAAAAGAGAAAATATATCACCAAGGGGAAATGAATCATAGCCTTGGTGCTAGACATTATTTTCCTCATATTTGGTGGAAATATTCAATAGTTTTTCCTATATGTTTTCTTCACGGAACCACAATGTTGTGGTTAGTGCAGAGAGAGGCATGTATAGGATAGTCATTATCAGAGTGAAACACAAATATTTTACCTAATATATATTTTATGGGAGCTTATATGAGTGATATTTTTTGTAGTGAGGTGGTCTCCATGGATGTGACAAGGTTAGAGATTGTGGTAAAATCAATTGTTCCTAATGACATGGAAATTGCAGAAGCCCATATAGGATCTTCCAATGATTCCTCAAGAATTATTTGATGGAAACCATGGAAATATTTTATCATGTTAAAGTGATATGTATCTTTGAATTTATTTGCATTTTTGAAGAAAAGCATGTTGATGTAGACTTATAATGGAATTGTCTTGGAATTTAATAGTGTTAATCAATATATTGAGTCTAGTCAACTCAATAGGAAGCGTAATGATTTTGTTAGAATTAGATACTCCAAAAAATCACACATGTGTGAACCTAAAAATCCACGATAATGATTGGATAGTGACACTAAATATGTTAGAGTCAAAGACGTCAATGATGTGACCAATTGTAGAGAAGGAAGATGGAATTCCTATCACATTTTTCATGTATGTCTTGCTGACATATTTAATGTTGCAATATTTTTTGTGACGTAAAATCCATTTGTTAGTCTACTTTGTAGAGAATTTTTGTAGCCATAAATGAGTTCTTGCTATAATTTTTTATACACGGACTATTTTTCAAATGGAACACTAGTCTCGATTGGCAGGTGTAGAGAATGTAAGACTAAGTTAGATACATCATGTATCCAATCTACTTACCTAGATAATTAATGGTTATAATGGATGGATCCCATATATCTCGGTAGATGGAGGTAGTTCCATATGATGGCTAGCTAACTATTCTTCATTATTACATTGATATTATTCCCTAGAGTACAACAGATTCTCGGTCGATCTAAGGTAACAATGGTACTTTAGTTTCTGGTTTCTATGTGATGATAGTTCTTCATATGAAGAGAGGATCATGGACACTTTCTAATGGAAGCAAGTTTCATTGTTCTCTCTTAAAGAAACAAATTTTTCATTATAGGATGAATTCTTGGAGTGTAATGATGAATTTGCAGCAAGGAGGATAGAGAGGTCCTCAGTACAACAAAGAGTTATTTACATGTTGGTCTAAGGAATGTAGGTGACATTTCCTGCAAAATCACTATACAATAAAATGATATTGGTCGTGATAGTAGAAAAGTTTGAATGATGGTGGACAAAAACAAAGATAAAATTTTAAGTGGTGTGTTGAATAAAAAGGACTCATGACCATGTTGTAATGTGAGTGACACATGTTATAGAAATTCTATATGCTATTTTTGGGTTAACGTAGTGATCTTTGAAACTATAGGTGTGTAGTATCTCCATGTCTGGAGTTTTCTATTGAATGTACCTAACTCAATAATGATGTAAACTTCATGAGCCATGTGTACCCCATGTAGTTCATGGAAATATAAAACCGCTTTGTAGGTGTATCTTGTAAGTGTAGGATTGTGGTAAGCCAAAACCACTCGATATAATGTGATGAAATTTTTGAGATACAAAGAACCCCTGGAATTTTTTTGTAGAGTGTTGTATTTCCTTAGGATTTTGATGTAGAAGCATCGATAAAATGGTTGTGGTAAGCCAAAAAAACCCATAGCATGGTTGAGGGTAAGCCGAAAAAACCTAAATCATTGTTATAGGTGAAATGAGAATACCCAGGATAATGATGGTAATGTAGTGTGATTTAAAGGGACAAGCACAAGTATGAATATATGATGATTGAATGAACCATGTGCATGAAGGAAATCCTAGTAGATTAGTGGTTGTAGTGGTTAGGTACCCATGAATTTCAGCGCATAGTTGTTTCTTTATATGGACATAAACATTTTTTTGTAATGCTTGAAAATGCCAAATTGGACCATAGTTGGACTTTGTAGATCAAGATTAAGACAAGTAGTCATTAAGGGGCAGTGTTAGATTTATAAATCCTACTTTTCTTAGGTGTTATGCTTTCTAAGTAAAGGATTTTGTTCCTAATCTTTTATAGTTTGTTATACCTAGTTAGTTTGAGATATATTCTCAACTAACTAACTTCTTATATTAATATGAGGGTGATACATTTTCTCAACCAACTTAATTATGTGATCAAGATAGTTCCTCTACCTTTAAAAAAAATTCATGTATATATTATAACATTAATTGATTAATAAAAATTTACATATAAAATATTAATTTACATATCATAGAGAAATTGTAATACACATAAAAATTAGAGGTCACTAAGCTACTCTTATTTCATGATTTTATTTTTTAATATAGACTTAATGGTTTTTATTTCATATTTTTTTTTTTTTAATATAGTTTTTAGCCTCATACATTAAACTTGTACTAATATATCTATTCAACCTAAACCAGGAACTCCAAAAATATCAATACTCAAATTGTATTTATTATTAAAATTGTTGAATAAGATATATAGTTTTCAAAAAAAATAATTTAACTAATTTCCATATTTCAAAATTACAACAATTCATCATAGCATCAACAAATGCTATATGCATTTAGCATGTTTTAAAGATATTGAAATACTTAAATAACCGGTTTAAAAAGAAATTTCTTTAACATATCAAGTTAAGTTTTTCACATATAGGAAAATATACGTCGAGATCACATTAACCACGATGTAGTTAAATTATGAATTTCAAAAATACATGTTTACATTTTCAATTAAATAGCATCCACATGATAATTAGATTAACTAAATTAAGTGATAAGTAGCTGCACATTATTTTTTTAATGAAAATTTTTTTATATATATATATATATAAGCATATTGTTATAGGGGAAAGAAAACAGTGAAGTGAATATAGATATATTGTTTGAAGTTAAAAAATGCGTCTTGAATGGTTCATGGAAAGTTAATAGAGGATTTGTTGAATAGAGTTTCATAATAATGCATTTAAATTATTTTTTAGATGGTTAAGCATTGTTATATTTTTGTTTCCCATGGAATAATTTTTCAAGAGAAAATTTTAAATGTATATGGAATAATTTTTCAAGAGAAATGATGTCTTCATTTTCCAGTAATATTAATTCAAGGTTAAGCACAAAAAATAGTTATGTGTTAGTTATTCTTATGAGAAATGTATATACGAGAATAAAGGAGTAACACATGTTGATCATTCTTTAAAAAACAGTGTTGTAAGAGAAGAATGATTCTTTTATCATTATTTGATTACTTGAAGTGGACAATATATCATGAATTTCAAAATAAAATGAGCAACCTTGACCAAATTTTCATTTATTTTTTTCTACATTCTAATAGTTTTAGGAAATTTAGCAATGGATCGTTAGTGGTGACATTTTGTTAAGAAAACGAATGAATAGTTGTGTTTACAAAATATGTGATGTTTGTTTTGTTTCCATGTGGATTTAGCATGTGAATTCCATGTCACCTCCCAGTCTACATTAAATACAACATAAATGTATATGAAACATGTGTGCGCTAGATGGAACTTTCCTACTTTAGTTTTCACCAACTGGAAAAAAAATGAATTATTTTTTCTTCTATATATAAAAGGTAGATTTAAAATCTAGAATGGAAACTCTTGATCATCTCTCACATCAATGATTTTCCTAATACTATTACCATTCCAATAACATTGCTTATTAATGTGGAAATTACTATGCTGCATAACCTATAACCTATAGAAGAAAAAATAAGAAAGGTCAAGTTTAGACATGCTTTAAGAGGGTAGGAAATCAAAAATTAAGAGGGGATGAACCCTAAAACAAGTTGAAATATGCTATAAAAATGCATGAAATAACCAAACCCGTAATAAACAAGAAAAATATATATGAAACATGGAACATTAAGGGGGTCGGGCACTGATCACACAAAGTAAACATATATTGAGAAATTCATGAAATTTACTAATCATAATGGACAACAAAGTACTTTTTTGTGTGGAAAATGTTAAAAAAGGAACCCTACCAACACTATAAAAAACATGTAAATCTTGAGATATTTCTAACACCCTATTGTGACTTGTTAAACATTCCCTCTCCTTATATAGAATTTTTATTTTTTCAAATGATGGGATGCTTATGATAGTTGTGGGATGTTTATGATGGATGTCCACTTGACCATGTTTATAATATTTATAACTATCCATTTACATTAAAAAATATATATAGCAATAAAAATTGTGGAATCTTGATTCCTTAAAATAAGATATCACATGTAATTTGAATCTACCGATGTGAGATTCTCTATAGAAAACTTACACTATGTGGTCAACCAAATAGAAAATTTGTGGTGGTTTTTTTCTACATATTTTAACAGTGCCATGGAACACAATACTCTATTATATTATTGTACATTGTGATCTTTGGTTGAGGAAATAGCACCAAAAAAACACACTAATAGAGGCTATATAAGCTTCATTTTAATGCATATAATTTCCATGTTAGCAATACTCATAAATAAATAGTTTATTTAAAATATCGAGAATAAGGATATTTTCAAAGAGAAACCATTGAAAATAAAACTGTAGGTAGAGATTTGAGTTTACATTGGCTAAATTGTATATGTTTTAATGTGTTAGATATAAGCACTCTAGTATACCATTGATTGGATAATGGAGGAAGGAGATCAAATCTTGACTAACAAATGGATTTGTTAAAATACATCCATCAATGTGTATTACCACATTTACTAATATGGTTGAACTAGTCATTGTTACTAAGTCTAAGAAGCATCAAAAAATATTCTTAAAATGAGTTTAATAATCTAGAAATAATATTTTATGGTCAATTTTTTCGTTAGTTAAATAGAATTATATTTTTCTGCAAAATTCCACATGACTTTGGAAAAAATTTAACTAAAAATTGTTTTAGTTTCTCCATTTTTTAACTCACTAGCTTAATGTGATATTAAAAGTACACAAACACCATCTCCACTACTGTTTAATTATATAAGTTATTTAAAATGTGGAAAAACTCAAATTTTCCCACTAATCTATTTTATTTAAATATAGTAATGTCTATATTCTATTCATTTTTTGAAATTCAACCTTTGAAAAAAAAACTTAAACCTAAATGAGATACTAAACATTAGTAAATAAAAAAATGAACGCTTTTAAACTGATTAAGTTTTATCTTAGTTAATATTAATAGTGTGTACTAGTTTCCTAAATGGGGTTGTTTCATGGGTATCGAAATAACATTGGACGGGGAGGAGTAACTGACATGTCATCTCCCTCCGACAACCATTTTCCAGTGGGCATCATAATTTTCATGCGCATAATTTGTATAGGGATGGAGGTGGTGACCCTCGGGGAGAGAGTTGGGCTCTCCACATGGCTCTACATGGGTTGTGCATGATACGTCCTAGGCTCACACCATGGGATCCACTAACCTCGGTTCAATCTTATTACATGGTGCATGCACAATGTCAAGGTTTTTGTTTGGATCACTTGTTTTATTAATGCAACCTATCTCGTTTGCATAGGCATGAAGCACCTCTCCCATGTATGATTGGTTACCACATGCCCTTGTACTGATAACAGAATAATTTTTATTTATAGCCTCATTTTGGGTCATTGTTTTGGGATGGAAAAAGCTTGGAGTCTGTAGTCCACTTGGCTATTGCCAAGGAATTATAAATGGGATGTTTTAATTATGATGATCGTGACCTTATGGGGATAGATATTTATATTTATTTTTTTTGTAGGACTAGGGTGGTGGAAAATTGGTTATCATAAGATTGATGTTTTGCAATTATAGTGGTTAGGCTCATATACATGGTCTCATCCTCAAGAGGTCAGACTATAATATAGATTGGATAAGTTGTGTCTTTTATGAACTTGTCAATCTCACTTACTGCTTTGGAACTCTTGTGTATTGCAACATTGGGTACTTTGTCTCCCCTCAACTATTTATTGTGTAAATATATGTTGGTTTCATAACTTGCACTATCTATGGTTTCAAATATTTTTCTGTTATTTTTACATAGTTTTGGGTTGGGTCCCTTTTTTGAACTCGTCGTGGTTCTTCCTTCAGCGACCTCCTAGAGTTCTAAGTCTGCGGGTATTTGGTTCAATTTCCTAATGTTGGTATGTGGTGTATGGTATAAAGGAACTTTTTTGGTCTTCCTTCTGTTACCCTCTGGTATATCAAAGCAATCAAACCTTGTCATGTTTTGGTTTTAAAACCTTCTGGGTCTCAGTGAATTTTTTTGTGTTTTTTTCTCTATTCGAACATAGATAGTCTTATGTGACCACGATCAATTCATATTCGAACATAGATTGTGTTTTTTTATATTCGAAATAATCTAGCCTTAAGTTACCGCAATCAGTTCACAATCAGTCTTATGTGACATCTTATGTGTCCTCAAACAAGCCTGTCAGCGACAAAGTATCATTTTCCTAGGGTCGCTTTTCCTCTTGTCAATTATCCTAAGTTGTTTAATTCATATCTACAAAGATGTCACTATTTGAGGATCAAATTCCATTTAATCTTTCAGTCGTTTTGTATAATCCTATTGAGTCTGCTCGGTCCTTCAAGGGGTTCAGCAACTGCATTTTCTCCCAGTTGTTTCAAGTGTTGGTCTTATGTTTTGTTTGAAGGTTACCTATGGAGATGGCTCCATGGAAAAGGCTTCCCTGTCATCGAGGAGGTGCTTCAGGGGCATCTTCGTCCAAACATCTGTAATAACCCTAGGGTTAAAAGTTCATGTAATGAAAGTTAATAAAGGTAAAATAATACCACGGGAAAGGGACATGTATTCCAAGCTTAATGTTGGGAAAGATATCCTAGTGTGAATCACTTGTTTTGTTTATGGCTAAGGCTTTGGAAAGGAAAAAGGTAGTTTTCGCACATTATTTATGAAATAAAGGAAATAGAAAGAAAAGGAAGGTGAAAGGTCAGATTTTGTATGTGAGGAGGAAAATGAAGGAAAATGATGAGAAATTGAAGAAATTAGAGGCCTCATCAATAAAAATAACTTAGAGCATCAGCTAGTTGTTTTTTCTCAATTTAGTGTTAGAATTAGTCACAGAGAAGAGAAAGCACCAAGAGGAGAAATAAATCAAGAAAAAAAAGGAAAAGAAAGAAAAGAAAGGAAAGTAAAAGCAAAGAAGGACAAGGAAAAGTAATGGAAGTAAAGGATCAAGCAGCTTCAGCGGGAATACTTGCAGGTAACAGATTGCATGTGTGATTTCCTAGATGGTTTTTGCATGCATGGTATGTGCATGTTGGTATATGATTCTTTTCTTGTCATTGGCATGTATTTTTTTGGGATTTGATAATGGATTTTAGCCTAGCCTTTTTGCTTTTGGATACCCATGGTGTGATGGGATTATTCTTGGTTTTGAGCTTTGTATTGTCACATGGTTTCGGAATCTAAGGTGAGGTGGTGTTAGGAAAATTCCTAAAGGCCTATGAATCCCTTGACTGGTAATGGCGAGATACATGGTAAATCCTAAGGGTGAAGATGGGAAAATTCCTCAAGGATGGTGAATAAATTTTGAGGTATCCAAGCTCGGTTCGGTTTTCTGATCCTAACACCAGTTTAGGTGTGATCACAGTATGGAGAGTGTGGAGGTGGTTTAATCTCTATATTCCCTTGGTTTCCTTTGGATTGGTTTATCCCATAGGATCCCACATTCATGCTTGGAATATGGCATTGGGGTGATTGGCTGAAGGGAGATTTGGCTCAGCCAATCTATGATCGGGTCGAATGTGGAAGTCCCAAACCCAGTCGATATTTTCCTATGTTTAATAAACTTAAGTTTCACTTTCTCTTGGTAATTAAATGTACTAGTTCTTATGTGGCTTTAATGGTTGTTCCCTTTTTTTTATTTACATGGTTATATGTTGGTTATAAGAATGTATTTATGACATAGTTTAGTCATGACTCTTTTCTTTTTTTCACGCATAACTCAATAAATAATGAGTGCAAGACCTAATTGATGTTGAGACATCTAATGAGAGAAGGTAGTGACCCTTCATGTTAAATATCATATGAGTTTGTAGTCCCTCATGTTCATACTTGCATTCATGACATGTAGGTTGAAAATTGACACCGTGCTTGACAGAATGGCAGTCCCAGTAGGGATATTCAGGTCAAGTCTTGGTTCCTTTTTTTTGTTTACAACCATTTTTTTTATTCCTTTTATGAGTTATGGAAGTTTCATAGTTTTATGGGCAGAGGCCTAGCCCCATCCCTATAACACAGACTTAATTCTCACATTCATTGGCACAACACTGGCAGAAAAAGGTAACAGTTGCACTAATGCAAGCCTATGGGAGCGACTACGAACCCATAGTTGCTTGAAGGCCTTGGTAAGGGAGAGAATGGGGCTATAAGTCAGGAAAAAGGTGAGTTTTCATAGGGGTGGGATACCTGGAGGGGTTGGGTTACTCCTAGAGGTCTTGCGACACCCGAGGGAAGTTATTAATGTCTTGTTGTGTCAAAACCATTTCCTTAAATTCATATAGGAGATCAACTCATATCATAGTGACCCTGAAATCATGGTTACCATGATCAAGTCGGTGAAAGTAGGTAAATATGGGAGGAGAAATTATAGGTTGGTATCAGAGCCAGGTTATGCTCTTGTTGGGTCAGATTTGATACCACAAGGTGGAATCAAAGTGTGGTTGTGCTCTCTTTGGGTCATATCTGATACCATAGGGTTGTATCAGAGCGTGGTTGTGCTCTCTTTGGGTCATATTCGATACCATTGGGTGGTATCAGGGCATATTTTTCCTCTCTTTGGCTAAGCCTGATGTTGTCAAGGTTAGGATTTTCATGCATGGGATCATGGTATACAGTTGGTATGGCCATGCATAATGTTGTTATCATGTTATGTTAATTACATGGATATGGTTATGATTATACATGTACATGCTATTGTGGACTGATATTGCAGATGAGATAAGCCTCCCATAAACATCATTAAGGTATGGATTTGATTTTGTTATCTATTTGTTTTATCTGACATGGTAAACTTCTAGGAAGAAGAGAATCAAAGATGAAAATAAAAATAGTACACTAATTTTCCCGTGACTCTCTTTACAAATCATTTGGGTAGGAAGAAGATTAGTATTCTCCTGGTATAGTAGATACATTGAGGAGCTTGAGGGAAGAAATAAAAAGTTTTAAAGAATACAATCACAGGTTGGTTGAGGCTAAGGAAAGTATTTCAATGGCTCAAGAGAAGCAAGTAGAGGTTATTCCAACAATCCTTCAGATCTTGTCAGAGTTGCAAAAATGGAGACAATTGAGAATTAGTCAAGAGAAGGAAGAGAAAACTAATGGAGCCCATGGTAGTAGATCTCGGTCTGGATACATATTGGATAGAGGGGACACAATTAGAGGTAGCATATCATTGGATACACCTGACAGGAGGGTTTTTATGTATGGGAATCATTCTACTTCCTCATACAAGAGATATCATCACAGTCATCATCGTCATCATCCTTATATGAGGAAGGAATATTTTCCTGAAGGGTTAAAGAAAGTTAAGCCTCCTACATTTGATGGAGATATGAAGAAGCCAAAATATGCAAAGGCGTGGTTTCTTGGAATGAATAAATTATTCATATTTCATAACTATTTAGAAAAAATGGAAGCAAATATAGCCACCTTCAGTCTTAAAGGGAAAGCAAATATCTGGTGGGATGATGTGAAGAATTTTAAGGGCATTCGAGAGGAATAATTCATTTGGGATGACTTCGAGAAGATATTCAAGAAGAAGTACCTATCATAGAGGTACTATGATGATAGAGCTAAGGAGTTTTATGAGATACATATGGGTTATATGACAGATGATGAGTATGAGCTAGAAGATTCTTTGATTTTTTAAGGTATGTGCCATATCTCAAGGAGGAAAAGGCTAAGATCCAGAGATTCATAAGTGGATTTCCAACAATATATAGAGACCATATTTACTTTGATGAGAAATTCCATCCGCAAATTGAAGCATTTCTATGAGTAGTCAGAGCACAAAGTTGAGCCTAAACGAGACTTGAAGGGAAATGAGAAGGTAAAAGGAAAATGGACAGCGCAGTTAGGAAGACATGAAGATGCAGGTGAGAAAGAAAATGTTTCTCCTTAAAATAATTCCAGTACACTTAAGAAGGGACATGTGTCACATCCTAGGGAGTAGCATACTAGAGGTGATAGTAGAACACCGTTTCAGTGTTGGATATGTGGCAAAGATCATCATAAGAAGGATTGTCCATTATACCATGGAGGTAGGCCTTAAATCTATAGTGCTTAGGAGGCACAAACAATTGGAGATGTTGGTCATAGTATTCCTTAGATTTATGCAGATGTGTAAAGTAGGTAGGAAGATCACTATGCATATACCATTGAGATGGACGGTAAGCTTTGTGATAAATTTATTTATATTTTGATTGATCTGGGATCTAATTATAGCTATGTTAATCCTGACTTGGTGGATAAATATGGCTTGAGAAAAGAAGTGCATGCAGAGCCCTTGTTGGTGTAGTTGGCTAGAGGTATAAAGAATATAGTTCATCATTCGGTAAGAGCTTGTGCATTTGAGTTGAATGGTATGCCTACAACAACACATTTGAATGTACTGCCATTGCGATTGTATAGTATGATTTTTGGTATGGATTTACTATATCTTCACATGACCAAAGTAGATTACTATGACAAGGATATTGAGTGCATGGATGATAATGGAGAGAAGAGAATCTTCCAAGGGAAGAAGAAGCCTACATTAATGAGGATGGTCATAACTATGTAGGCTAAGTGCAGTTGTAGGAAAGGATGTGTGATGTTTGCAGTTCATATTTACAGTGACAAGGGTAAGGATGTTGAGGATGCACAAATCTTCAAGAGGTAACATGTATTGCAGCAATTTGAGGATTTGTTTCTAGAAGATATTCCAAAGTTACCTCCACACAAGGAAGTATACTTTTCTATTGAGTTGGTACCAGGGGAAACACCAACATAAAAGGCACCTTACACGATGAGCACACCAAAATTAGTAAATTTGAATTTGAAACTAAAGGAAATGCTTGATAAGGGATACATTAGGCCAAGTGTTGTACCTTGGGGTGAACCGATGTTTTTTGTGAAGAATGATGGTACTCTTAGATTGTGCATTTATTTTGGGTAGTTGAACAAGGTGACAATCAAGAACAGGTACCCATTGTCAAGGATTGAAGACTTTTTTGATCAGTTGAAAGGAGCAAAAATGTTTTGAAATATATAACTGCGATCAGGATGTCATTAGGTACGCATGAAAGAAGAGGATATCTACAATACTACCTTCAGGACTAGGTATGGGAATTATGAGTTTGTTGTAGTTCCATTCAGTTTGACTAATTCTTCAACTACTTTTATATTTTTAATGAATAGTGTGTTGTGTCCTTATCTGGACAAGTTTATTATTGTATTCATTGATGACATCTTGGTATATTATAAGAATAAGGAAGAGGATGTCGAACATTTAGCAGCAGTTTTGAGATTGCTTAGAGAGCATCATTTGTATGCAAATCTTAGAAAGTGTAGTTTCTCTTATATAGAAGTACAATACTTGGGACATGTTGTTTCCAAAAATGGCATATAAGTAGAGCTGAAAAAGGTAAAGGAAATCATGGAATGAACAAATGATCTAGGTCTGTCAGCTACTGGATTTACCCATGATCTTTTACTTATGTGATGTGGTTATAATTGCATCAAAAAGAGAATTAAAAGAACACATATGCATGTTTTAAGCAAGAGGAAACAAGACAATAATCAACAACATAAGAACATGAAATGTTGATAACGGATTTCACCCAGTGTGGGTTGCGTCTCTAGGCCCGGTGTCAAAATGGGGTAGGTCGTTTCATATAGTGCTAGAAATGGTGATGATGTACATGGAATATGTTTTCTATCATACAAGGATATATTCCCTCCACATGAGTGGCTTGTCTCTCCACGAGACGTTTTGCTACAGGAACTCTCAATCACAATAGGCCTCCTATCATCATAACATAATATCACACAAGATGATGATGAGGATCCCTTCAACAAGGTTACATAGGGATCATAACAATCCATGACGAATACATCTCACATGAAGTAGAAACATAGATCACACAACATACATCAAGCAAGGATCTAAACAACATATTACATCCCAAAGAAAATGATAAAAGAGGCAAATGATATCAATACTGCATATAAATCAACCCCTGAAGTTGGTTGAAGAAGTGAATGCTCAGCTGCTAAATCTGGTTGAACCATAGAATTTGTGGTATCGAGAGGCATAAAATCAAGTGTTTACACTTGGGAATCTGACACCATCACTCCAATATGGAAAATGGCCGAAAAATGGGAAGCTCTGCTGCTAAAACTAACATCGCCATTGGATTCCTATCACTAAAATCGACATAAAATTTGTGAAATTGTAACTCCTCCAAGTTCGACACCTCAAGGAATATTTTTGATGCCCCTCAAGATTTCCTTAGCAAGGTTCCGCCCCTCTGATCGCTTATGCTTCTACACCTGCAGTAAAAAAAATATTATTCGTTGAAGAACACACCGATATGCTCCACGTTCTACCTCCACTTTGCTCACAGCTCCATTGGCCTCCCTGTGCCCTTATCTCTCGTGTATTCTCCATCATTCTCCATGGTTTTATTGAACCATTTAAATGGCATTTTATAAAAAAGTGTGAGTTTGGCACATTGGTTGGCCTAATCATTTTAAGATAGTTGATGTTGGGAGGTTTTGGGTTCAAATCCCATTGACTCCCAATATTGTTTTAAAGCCCAATTTTAGTTTTAATATTTTTTTTTCAAACTATATAATATATGTAATTCATATGTCATATTGTAACGACTCATAAAATAATGAGAATAAGACAAAAAATTGAGGTTGCACCATCCAAGGCCACTTGGGCCTAATTTGAGGTGTCATTTGGCACCATGTGATTGGGCCATGTGGCAAGCCCTCATTATTCCACATCATATGCCGCCTCTACCACCTACTTGCCATGTGTTGACTTGTGGTGCTTCCACATCACCCTTTTGTTGGTCCACTTGTTTTGTTGACTGAGCTGCCACATTAGCTTTGTGGGTCCCACTAGGCCTACCTCATGTCATCCATATGGCCTGCGACGTGGCAGAATTTTTACTTTGACTTTTTTTGTTGTTGTTTGGTACAAACTTCAAACTGCAATAACTTTCTCATACAGACTCGGATTTGAGTGTTGTTCCCGCCATTGGAATCGGGGTGAAGAGAACTACAAACTTGTTATGGTTCGCAAGCATTCTAACCAATTTGATTTTTTACCATTTCTGAGCCCTCTTGGTCTCTTGAGGGTGTATGGAGCCACCTGGATCAATCCTCCCCACTGAGGCACTTTTGGTAGACCAAAAGCATGAAAACAATCTGTAGTTGATTTGTACCTCGTCTGCACCATAAGTATCCTAAAATGTCACCCTTCATTCTACTTCACCTTTGTTCTTTGGAGCCATAAGCGATGAGTCGACACCTGCATCCTCTGCAAACATGTAGTACATACTTCTTACAAATTGCATGCTCAATTACATGACCAACTATGACCCAAGCATCCCATAATTTCCACAATTTTATAACTCATACTTTGTGGTCAAGTTTACATTAAAATGGAATCAATACCCAAGTTATCAATACAAGGCCAACACATCTTTTTCACTTAACAAGTTACGTAAAACACATCATCACTTTTACATTTTAAGTTGCAACATATGATTTTAAAAAATAAGTCCATGACACACTACCACACCTAGAAAAACCATCTCTCACTTATCAAAGTGAATGGGTCATGTCTCTATGGCACATTTTCTAGTCGAAAAATTGTTTCAACTCTTTCATGTATGGACACTTTGTCCTTGAGACGTTGCTCTAGATGGAGCCTCCAACATGTGGCTCTTTGACGACCGCTTCTGTCGTAATGACTACAATGAGTCTTCTTCCTCTAGACCTACTTTACCTTCTTATTTTCCTATGGTGTAGAAGGCCTTTCATGTCTCATCCTCTTTCGTGTTGACATTCTCTTCTAGCACTCAACAAATACATGGTTATGTAATCCAAAAAAACTACATGTTTTTCAATGCCATGATTTATGTTCATTGTTAGTGACATGCTTGTAATAAAAATGAGCATTAGAATACCGAGACTTGTTATAACTTTCTTGTTGGTCTCTGGTGCAATCATGGGGATGAGAGCTTGCCTCAGCTCCTTCTTTGCAATGTGCACTATCATAGGATGATGGTGAAGTGTTCCCATCATTCTCTTTCCCCAATGGTTTCAACCATGTATTGGAAGCTTTTGAAACCTTTGATCATTGTCCTTTAGTGTATCCCAAACCTGTGAATCGAGGTCTCTGCACAACCTCTAATGGCTGAATCATGCCTTGGCCATTAACACAAAGTCCTCCTCCTTTATATCCCATCTTGGTGAGGAACCTCATGCCAATTCCCATAATCAGTATCTCCAAATTTCCCACAGAAATGATACCATGTGAAGATGAAACTGAAGAGAAATCAACATATTTTACCTTAATAGTTGATTCAGACACAGGCTATGATAGATTATTTAAGCCTTCGTTGTGCTTAAATTCCTCCAAGGCATCTTCTGTGGCTCGCAACTGAAGCTGCAATATTTGTTTCTCTTCTTTCTCTGCTCGTAGTAGCCTCCTTAATTCAACATTCTCTTCCCAAATAATTTGGTTTATCTCCTCATTCAAATGATGAGAAGACAATGAAGGCGACGAAGAAGATGCATCAGCACTGGAAAATGTGGATGAAGCACCGTTCTATGATATTTCTTTCTCCTCTTCTGGTATTCTTCTCTCATAAGTGTCATACATTATGTCCACCATTTTGGACATCCTCAGCATGGTCTGGTACATGTCTTTATCTTCCTCCATTATGGAACGTTCAATCATTGTTCATGCTCACAATTCACATCAGCGAGAAGATTTCTTTGATACCATCTTGATCCGGGTTCGTCAGCTACTGGATTTACCCATGATATTTTACTTCTGTGATGTGGTTAGAATTGCATTGAAAAGAGCATTAAAAGAACCCATATGCATGCTTTAGGCAAGAGGAAATAAGACAACAATCAGAAACATAAGAACACGAGACATTTATAACGGAGTTCACCCAGTGTGGGATACGTCTTAGGGCCCTGTGTCAAAATGGGGTAGGCCACTTCATATAGTGTTGGAAATGGATGTACATGGACAATGTTTTCTGTCATACAAGGTTATATGCCCTCAACATGAGTGGCTTGTCTCTCTAGGAGACATTCCACTACATGAACTCTCACTCACAATAGGCCTCCTACCAACATGACATAATCTCACACAAGGTGATGATGAGGATCCCTTCAAGAAGGTTACATAGGGATCATAGAAATCCATGGAAAATACATCTCACATGAAGTAGAAACATAGATCCTGCAACATACATCAAGCACGGATCTAAACAATATATTATATCTCACAATAAATGATAAAAGAGGCACATGATATCAATATTTCATATACCTCAATCCCTAAATTTGGTTGAAGAAGTGAATGCTCAGTGATTGAATCTTGCTGCACTATAGAATTCGTGGCGTCGAGAGGCATAAAATAGACTATCCACACTTGGGAATCTGACACCGTCATTCCAATTTGGAAAATGACCAAAAAATGGGAAGCTTTTATGCTGAAACGGACATCGCCATTGGATTCATGTCACTGAGAGGTGCAAAATCGGCATAACATTTGTCAAATTCTGACTCCTACAAGTTCGTGACCTCAAGGAATCTTTTTGATGCCCCTCAAGATTCCCTGGGAAAGGTTCTGCTCCTCTGGCCGCTGATGGTTCCGCACCTGCAATAAAAATATTATTATTCATTTAATAACATGTCGATCTGCTCCACATTCTACCTCCGCTTTGCTCATGACTCCATTGGCCTCCCTGTGCCCTCATCTCTCATGTATTCTCCATCATTATCCATCGTTTCCTTGAACCATTTTACTGGAATTTTATAACAAAGTGTGAGGTTGAATAAGAAAAAGTGTAATATTGGCACATTGGTTGGTATAATCATTTTAAAATACTTCTTGTTGGGTGGTTTTGGGTTAGAATCCCATTGACTGCCAATATTTTTTTAAAGCACAATTTTAGTTTTAATATATTTTTTTCAAACTATATAATATATGGAATTTGTATGTCCATATTGTAACGACTCCTAAACACATCAGAATAAGACAAAAAATGGAGGTTCCACCATCCAAGGCCACTTGGGCCTAATTTGAGGTTCCATTTGGCACCATGTGATTGGGCCATGTGATGCCACCTCTACCACGTACTTGCCATATGTCTACTTGTGGTGCTGCCACGTCACCTTTTTGTGCGTCCACTTATTTTGTTGACTACACTACCACATTAGCTTTGTCGGTCCCATTAGGCCTACCACATGTCATCCATCGACCTGCCACGTGGTAGAATGTTGACTTTGACTTTTTTTTTGGTACAAACTTCAAACTACAATAAATTTCTCATACAAACACAGATTTGAGTGTCATGCATGCCATTGCAATTGGGGAGATGAGCACTACAATTTTGTTCTAGTTTGAAAGCATTCTGACCACTTTCAATTTTTACCATTTCTAAGCTCTCTTGGTCTCCTAAGGGTGCATAGAGCCACCTCGATCAACAACTCCTAGAAATGTGGGGAAGTCAGATCATTCATGGGCTTAGAAGGTTACTACAGAAGGTTCATTAGGAACTTCTCACACATTTCATATCCTATTACATCATTGTAGAGGAAAGTTAAGAATTTTGAATGGAAAAATGATTGTGCAACCAGTTTTGAGCAGCCAAAGCAGTTGTTGACAAATGATCCAGTGTTAAAGATTGCATATCCGGATAAATAATCTGTAGTATGTACATATTCTTGCAAGAGAGGGCATGGTGGAGTCCTTATGCAAGAGGGACAATTGATATGCTATGGGTCTAGGAAATTGAATGAGCATGAGCAGAATTATGTGACTCATGATCTTGAGTTGGTAGAAATTATTCATTCATTAAAGATGTGGAGACATTATATTCTTGGTAGGAGTTTTTTGTTGATGAGCGATCACATTGGGTTGAGATATTTTTTTTATCGGCCAAATTTTAACGCCAGGAAAGCTAGATGGTTGGCTACCCTTAGTGAGTTTGAATTTGAGATGAGATACATTAAGGGGAAGGAGAATAGTGTTGCACATGCTCTCAGTGGGAAAGTATAGTTGAACCATGTAGTAGCAGTGATCTCATATGAGACAAATTCACAGGATCAGATAATACAGGAAGGCTAGCAGGATGAGAGGTACATGGAGCTTACATACAGGATACATTAGGGTATAGGTAATCAGGATGTGGATTATCATCTTACAGCAGATGTCTTGGTGAGATTTAGGGACAATATTTATGTGTCAGAGGATAGTGAACTCAAGAAGCTTATCTTGAGGGATTTTCATGTAAACCCATATTTAGGTCACCCAAGATATCATAAGACGTTGAAAACAATAAATAAGTTCTAATACTAGTCAAATCTGAAGAAAGAAGTGGTAGATTTTGTGGCAAGATGTTTGGACTACCAGCATGTGAAAGAGGAGTGTAAGCATCCAAGTGGGTTTCTTTGGCCTATTCCAATTCTAGAGTGGAAATGAGAGGTCATTTCCATGGATTTCATTACAAGACTTCTGAGCACATCGAGGCAACATGATTCTATCATGGATGTGGTAGACAGGTTGAGAAAGGTAGCTCACTTCATTCCAGTGAAGACTAATTATTCAACTAGTGAGGTAGCATAGGTGTTCATCAAGGAGATCGTGAGATTGCATAGTGTTCTGAAGAATATTGTGTAGGACAAGGATACCAAGTTCACTTCCAAGTTTTGGAAGGAGTTTTTTGCAGAATTGGGGACAAATTTGACCTTCAACACAGCTTATCATCCACATATAGATGGACATACAAAGAGGGTTAAAAATATACTGGAGGATATTTTGAGGATGTATTTCATGCATCAACAGAGGAGATGGTAGGAGTACCTTCCATTGGTTGATTTTTCATACAACAACAGTTATGAGGAGTCATTGAGGATGAATCTGTTTGAGGTGTTGTATGGGCGGAGTTGTAACACTCCCATCAGTTAGAGTGATCCGGTGAAGAAGGTACTTAATGGATCAGACATGTTGGAAAACATGGAATAGGAAATGTTATTTATAAAGAAGAATCTAAAGGAAACATAGGACAAACATAAAATTTGTGTAGACTAGCGCATGGAATTTAAGGAGTTTCAAGTTGGGAAGCATGTTTATTTGCACATTAAGCCCAAGAAGAGATCCTTGAGTATCAGATCATGTGCCAAGTTTTCACCACGATATTGTGGGCCTTTTGAGATCCTTGAGAGGATTAGAATAGCGGCCTACAGACTTTCACTGTCGTCAACAGTGAATGTCCATGATGTTTTTCATGTTTCATTACTTAAAAGGTATGTAAAGGATGTTGATCATGTTATTAATTGGTATGTATTGCAGGTGGATCAAGAAGGAGAATTCCATCCAGAAACCCAATGTATATTGAAGGAAAAACATCTCGTGCTTTGGAATAGAGCACTCGAGTAGGTTAAAGTGCAATGGAAGCACTTTGGCCCTAATGAAGCTACATGGGAGATGGTGGATCAGATGCGGGCTATGTATCCTTCATTATTTTTTCGTGAAGGAAAATGAATTTTGGTATTTTTACATATCTATGTGTGGTTGCTATTGTAAATACCACAATGAGCTAAGTTTTAAATCTCCAATAAGAAGTATGGTTGTCATTTTGTCATATTTTACATGATAGTTTTTCTTTTGATCAGGTTTTTATTGTAAATATTGCAATGAGTTGGGTTATAAAGCTCCATAGGCAGTATGTTTTTTCTTTTCAATGGTTTTGTTGGGTCTAGGTGTGGTTTGACACCGAGGATGGTGTTCCCCTAAGGGGGAGGGGTTTGTAACAACCCCAAGGTTAAAATTTCATGCAATGAAAGTTAATAAATATAAAATAAGACCATGGGCAAGGGACACTTATTCCAAGCTGAATGTTGGGAAAATTATCCTAGTGGGCATCA
This sequence comes from Pinus albicaulis, assembly GCA_034641835.2. Taxonomy (NCBI): domain Eukaryota; kingdom Viridiplantae; phylum Streptophyta; class Pinopsida; order Pinales; family Pinaceae; genus Pinus; species Pinus albicaulis. Next base: position 478,667,584 of record CM076569.1, on the reverse strand, counting down.
CTTGTTGTGTTTATGCTAAGGGAAATTGGAAAAGGCAATGGCTAAGGCTTTGGAAAGGCCAAAGATATTTTTGGCACATTACTTATGAAAAAATGCAAATTAGGAGAAAAGGAAGGTGAAAAGATGGTGATGAAATTATAAGGCATCCAAGCTCAATTCGGTTTTGTGATCTCAACACATGTTTAGGTGTGATCATGGTATGCAGAGGGTGGAAGTGGTTTAACTCTGGATTCCCTTGCTTGTATTTGGATTAGTTTATCCCATGGGATCCCACATTCATGCTTGCAATATGGCACTGGGGTGATTGGCTGAAGAGAGATTTGTCTCAACCAATCTACGATAGGGTGGAACATGGAAGTCCTGAACCCAATTAGTATTTGCCTATGTTTAATAAAGTTCAGTTTCTCTCAGCTTTAGTAATGAAATTTACTAGTTATTATGTGGTCTTAATGGTTGTTCTCTTATTTTTATTTACCTAGTTATATGATGGTTATAAGCATGGTTTTATGACAGACTTTAGTCATGGATATTTTCATTTTTTCACTAATAATTGAATAAATAATGAATGAAAGACCTAATTGATGTTAGGACAACTAATGAGAGAAGGTAGTGACCCTTCTTGTTAAACCTCAGATTATTTTTTAGTCCCTCATGTTCACACTTTCATTCATGACCTGTAGGTTTCATATCCACCAAGTTTTTGACAAAATGTCAGTCCCAATTGGGGATATCCAGGTCAAATATTGATTCTTTTTTTTGGTTTAAGATCATTGTCTTCACGTATTTTATGAGTTTTAGAAGTTTCATAGTTTTAGGGGCAAACACCTAGTCCTAACCCTTGAAAATGACCTTAATTCTTGTAGTCACTGGGACAACACTGGAAAAAAAAGGTCACAGCTTCACTTATGCAGGGCTATAGGAGCGATTGGGAACCCATGGTCACTTGGAGGCCTTGGAAAGGGAGAGACTCGAGCTCTAAGTCATGAAAATGTGAGTTGTCATAAGGGTGGGATACCTGGATGGGTTGGGTTACTCTTGTAGGTCCTGTGGCATTTGAGGGAAGTCAGTAAGGTCTTGTTGTGTCGACTACATTTCCTTAAATTAATCTAGGAGGTTGATTCATATCATAGTGACCCTTATCTCATGTTTACCCTGGGCAAGCTGGTGAAAGTGGGTAAATGTGGGAAGATGTGTTACAACATAGATGGCTATTTAATTGGGAATCACTAGCTAAATTTTTTTATACAACTCCCCTGGAAGTTGGAAAGGATATTCTTCATTTGCAAGTAAGGGAGTTTGGGGACTGAATATATCACTCTGATTCTAAAATTGGTATAAACTCTCTTAAATGGGTTCCTGATCCTAGTAAATTCACGAAGAGAAGATTGCATTTTCTCCATTCCATCATCCTGCATCGAGATATAGAAACATTGCTTAGTATGGTAATTCGGGACAAACAGGTAGACAATTACAATCTCTTTGTTGTATAATAAGACATCGGGAGAATTATGAGGGACATTAGATATGACCTCCATGATATAATGGTCAGATTAAATCGGGTGGAAATATTCATGGTTTATGACTCAAGGATATAATCAAATGATCATCAGGAGGATGCTGCAATGATCAATGTTCCTCCTCTAAACAATTTCCCACCTATGAACACTACAGAGGAAAACTATCCTCCCCTTTCTCGAGTCATAATTTTGGACTAATATGTCCATTATGTTTACATTTTTTGCATACTATGTTTATGGTATATTTCCAGTTGTTTGTAGCTATCTATTTTTTTTTTTTATCTCTATAATTTTTCTATAAAACCTGTTGAAGGACCTAGCTTAATCTTTTTGGTATGGTTGTCTTAGTTTAGTTTTTTCAAACGTAAATCTAAGGATTTTGCAGTTATATTCATTGGTTCAAAGACTATGTTAACAATATTCTGGTCCATTAGTATGGACAAAAAGTTATATCTTTGGAATCTTTTGTGTTATTTATAGAAATCTATGGACTAAATAAAAAAATAAAACTATGTGTACTTTTTTCTATATGTATATTTTAAATTTCATAAATGAAAAACCCACCAAATTGAAAGAAAATGTTCAACATCCTACTTGATAGAAGCCTTTTACTTCAAATATATTTCATATTTTTAATTCACCCTTCGAGCTAATTAAATTTTTCCACATGTTGGTCCCTTCAACTATTTAAAATTTTCCATGCCTTCTACCCATGCCACACGTGCTTGTTTATCCAAGGACAAGGACAAGGACACGAGAGACCACAGCAATGTGCTAGTCATGCTCTCGGAAACCTTTCTTATTCAGATTTCAGGAGAATGTTCATGGAAACCCCTCGTCGTATATAGGAGAATTCGAAGGAGGGAGGACTAAATGGGTGGATGAATAGGATGGAGAGGGAGAAAGAGCGACCAATCGAAGAAACAAACCAACAAGGGGAGTTTTATTCATGTTAATTCCAACATCTTATCGAGGAAAATTTGAGTGTTTGCAGTAGGTTTATTAGTTCTGGTGAAGGCTTACTCCAGTTGAAGTGTATGAAACCCCATATTTCAATATTTTTTCCATCAAAAAAATGGCTACTCAATTGGTTCCATTGTCCATTTTCCTGGTTTGGAGTAAACCTGGAAAAATTGACCTCCATTCCCAAGCTTAAGCATGGGAGCCTCCAATACTGACTCTATCACCTTAGTCATATTTCCAATGACTCGATATGATATGTAGATCTGAGGGTTATGAAACTAATTAAGTTTAGAGAAGAGATGGAGTCGATATCTTCCAAGTCGGCTTGACGTTCTACACTGTGGGAAGAGCTTGTTGAGCTTTCGGTAGCAGAGGGCATTAAGCAGGATGGGAAGCAGTGAAAATAAAAATGCGACAAGCACATGGTAGAGTTCAAATATGTGAGCAATGGCAAGAGGGATAGGAGAGAGAGCCCCTATTATGAATAACTCGTTGCCACAGTCGACACCGTCCACTCTGTCGAAGTAGGATAGGGAAAAGGACAAGGACATGGATAAGAGAGATCAAGCAGCAATGCGGGATATAGTACATACATCCCTGAATGACTATTTGATCTCCATTGATGATAAACATAATATCTTGAGCCCACAATATAGCTATAATCACTATCTTGGCTGGTGATTCGAGTGAATGGAACATCTCATCCTTAAAACAATCAACCCAACTCAGTTATCTCAAACCACCATTGATGGGCTACAAGGAGCTACAATAGATCAACATTACAACAACTTCAACTCCCAACTGTCGAATATGCCAAAAAAAGTTGTGGGTATGTATAAACCTATCAATGATGTCAAAAAAATTATCATGAAGAGGGATGCTAATGTTGTTGAAATAACAGGGATGGGTGGGAGCAGCAAAACCACTCTTGCATCAGTGTTACGCCATGATCCTGGAGTCCAAGGTAACACCAATTCCCCTTTGTTTAATAAATTTCTCCATTTTATGCCCTCATGACCTTAGTTTGTAAGGCTTATTCTCTTTGTGATCTTCAACTACCTTCCAAAACAATATACATTTTATTACCGTCTCACAGCTTCATCAAAATGAAAATGAACTTTTCGAGATTTTAGAGACTATGTGGGATCGCATAATTGGTGGTGATAGGCCTCGTTTCTAGAGCATAGAGGATGCACGCAACCAACTACAGAATAATATTAATCAAGTTGCAGAAAGTACACATCGATAAACTTTGGTGGTTTTAGATGATGTTTGGCTGAAATCAAATCTGGAAAATTTGTTCTTTACAATAGAAGGATACAAGACAATTATCAAAATCAGATGTAATTCCACCTTTTCACATATAGATGGTACCTGGCAGTATGCCATGTCTGAGTTGAAGGAAGCCGAATATCTATAAATTTTGTTTTTTTGGTCCTTTATACTTTGATTCCAGCAATGCAAAAGGAGGATATTATTATATAGGTATGAATTAAACAATTTATTCTTAATCTCATGGAGCAGAATTGTTTTTCTATCCTAATGTTGTTGTGCACCCTCATACTATTTATCAAATTCCAATTTATTTATGATATCAAAGGTTCATATCAAAACTATGACAAAGTCAATTAAGTCCTATTGTTATTACTAAATTACTAAGTTTGCAATTGATATTAATAATTTCAACAAAAAGAGCATTTATGTATGATATAACTCTATAAAAATTCGTAATACTCTGTATTTGTGCATAACAAAATTTTAACTTCTACTAGGTTTGTAAGTTGCAACATGATGCAAGGAAAATTCTTAATTTTGATTCCTTTTTAAGAAAGTACAAATTTGAGCTATTAATATAGCCCTTTTTGCAATTCATCCAATTTGCAACAGTCATTTCAGAGAATGTTATAAATAATCTATTTATCGAAATTTTTATTTTTGTGAACCAGTCCCACAAGTGCACCTATGCATAGGTAAAAGTATAGATCAAGCCCAAGGTTATGATTGTGAAAATGCACTCAAGAGAGTGGCTTTTCATTACTTCCACCACTTGAGTCAAGCTTAATGCGGTACCCACAGGGAGTACTGAAGAAATTGTTTCTAGAAATTTTGATTTGTCTGGA